>CM056057.1:6626618-7156618 GCA_029574335.1 Rana kukunoris | reverse complement strand
CCATCATTGGTACCATAGGGAGGAATAGTGTCCCATCATTCGTATCAGTGGGGGGAAATAGTGCCCTGTCATTGGTATCAGTGGGAATGTACGGGACCATCATTAGTGTCCGTTACATTGAGTATCAGAGAAGCAGAAATAACGATTTTCAAATATCAATTTTGTAGCCCCAAAAGAAATAAACATTAAAGGATAAAGCAGAATTCCCTTCACTCCGTCCCGTACATTTCATTCGGACCATTTGCCTTTTTTTTCCCGTTCTCTTTCCATTTTCTGTATTTCGTCTTCTTGCGTACTTAGAGAAATCTCTGGGGGGAGAGCGGGAAAGACGAACGTTTATCCTCTCTGCAGGGTAATGGTTGCCGGATAGTTTGGGATAAAATATTGGGACATTTGGAGTAGATTTGCGCAGCACAAAGCCGGAGCCCCGGCAGCTTCATCGCCCATTTCCCGACGTTCTCATGTGGACTCTCCTGGCAATTTTTGCCGTTTGCCGTGATCTGTATTTACATCTGCAGATTGGAGCCGATTCCGGGAGATTTTCGCCCCGTTGTGTGCTCTAAAATTCTAGAAACCTCTGAGTGTTTAACCCCTTCACACCTAAAGGGGAAACAAATGTTAATGCCTAAGCACAATTTTGAAACTTTCACATGTTAGTAAAACCGTTCATATCATCACAACCAGTGGTGGCTGGTGCATTTTTTGGGGGGTGCAAAAAAAAAAGAATAATTCAGAAAAATACTGAAAAGAAAACACAAGTTGCAGACTCACTGTGCACATCATATGCAGCCACTGTGCCCATCATATGCAGCCACTGTGCCCATCATATGCAGCCACTGTGCCCATCATATGCAGCCACTGTGCCCATCATATGCAGCCACTGTGCCCATCATATGCAGCCACTGTGCCCATCATATGCAGCCAGGCTTTTCCACAAGGCCACCAAGGCCAGGCCTCGGGGCGGCAGGGTGCCAAGGGGCGGCAGTGGCATGGAGTCCCCCAACGGCCGTAACATACAGTTAAGGGCGGTAAGTTGCTGTGTGGGGGAATTGAGTGGGGGAAGCCGTTCGCTCGTTGTCGATGTCGCCAAAATCACTTGTCAAATGTGTGCTGCTGTCCGTCCCCCCACATACCTCTCTCTGCTTGCTCTGCCTTCGGGACTCCTCTGTCCTACCCCCAGCCGCCGAGTCTGTCTTCTGTCCCTGCCGCCGATGTACACAGTGAGAGGGGTGAGCTGTGCTCTTCCCATCTCAGCTGTGACAGGAGTTCTAGCACAGTGCTAGGACTCCTGTTTTGGAGGTGACGGGGTCAATAAAGTGAACCTGTCACCTCCAATTGCTATCGCACAGGGAATTGTTTTCTCCTGTGTGATAGCAATAAAGGTAAGTGAAAAAAAATGATCAAAAATAATAATAATTAAATTAAAAAAGTAATTAAAAAGTAAAGAATAAGACAAATAGTATTTTAAAATAATTGGAAAATTACACAAAAATAAAAACAAGTAAACGTCAAACTACAAAAAAAGTGTCTGATTCGGTTGCCATTCTCCGTTGATTGGGGGGGGGGGTTCGGTTGGCAGGGAGGGGGTGCATTGTGGAACCTGGCCTTGGGGCGGCAGGGAGAGCAAATCTGGCCCTGTATGCAGCCTGTGCATTGGGTTGTATATTATTGTATAGGGGTATATATGGTGTAAAGGTGTGTAAAAGGGTGTATAGGGTTATATAGGTGTGTGTGTGTATGTATATATATATATATATATATATATATATATAGTGTATAGGGGTGTATAGGGGTATATAGGAATGTTGAGGTGTGTGTATAGGAGTATATAGGGTGTATAGGTGTGCGTATAGAAGTGTTTTGGGGTGTGTGCAGGCATGTATATATGGGTGTACAGGTGTGTCTGTATAGGGGTATATAGGTGTTTGTATAGGTTTGTGTAGGTGTGTGTATATGGGTATATAGGTGTATATAGGAGTATACAGTGGTTTGTAGGGGTGTATACGGTTATATAGGTGTGTGTGTATAGGGAAATATAGGGGTGTGTGTGTGTGTGTGTATAGGAGTGTATAGGGGTATAAAGGGGTGTGTATAGGAGTGCATAGGGGTATGTAGGTGTTTATAGGAGTATATAGGGGTGTATAGGAGTATATAGGGCGGTGTATAGGAATGTAGAGGTGTGTGTATAGGAGTATAAAATGTATATAGTGGTGTATAGGGGTGTATAGGAGTGTATTGAAGTGTATAGGGGTGTATAGGAATGCATAGGGGTGTGTAGGGGTATATAGGTGTGTGTATAGGGGTATATAGGTGGGTGTGTGTAGGGTGTATAGGGGTATATAGGGGTGTATAGGATGTATAGGGGTGTATATGTGTATATAGGTGTGTGTTGGGGTGTATAGGATTGTATAGGAGTGCATAGGAGTGTATAGGGGTGTATAGGATTGTATAGGAGTGCATAGGAATGTATAGGGGTATATGGGTGTACAGGAGTGTCTTGGGGTGTATAGGAGTGTATTGGGGTGTATAGGGTGTATAGGCATGTATAGAGATGTATAGGGGTGTATAGAGGTGTATAGGAGTGTACAGAGGTGTATAGGGGTGTACAGGAGTGTATATGGGTGTACAGGAGTGTATTGGGGTGTATAGGAGTGTATTGGGGTGTATAGGGTGTATAGGCATGTATAGAGATGTATATAGATGTATAGGGGTGTATAGGAGTGTATAGGGGTGTACAGAGGTGTATAGGAGTGTGTATGGGTGTATAGGAGTGTATAGGGGTGTACAGAGGTGTATAGGAGTGTATATGGGTGTACAGGAGTGTATTGGGGTGTATAGGAGTGTATTGGGGTGTATAGGCATGTATAGAGATGTATAGGGGTGTATAGGAGTGTATAGGAGTGTATAGGAGTGTATAGAGGTGTATAGGGGTGTATAGGGGTGTACAGAGGTGTATAGGAGTGTATTGGGGTGTACAGGAGTGTATTGGGGTGTATAAGGGGGGGATCTGGTTACATAATGACACAGTTCTTAGTAAAGAGTCAGTCTAGTGTATTTGGAGTGTATGACGGCCGCGGTCCCGGCGGTGAACAGTCGCAGATCTTACCTCTTTAAGTTGTTGGGATTCTCCCAGCGGGGGCGGCGCTGTGATTGGGTACCGGAGGACATTATGCAGCTTTGCAGATCCGTATTGCCATCTCTGCAATTTAATATCGGCTCTTAATGTGCTGATGTTGCATTTCTGTGAGAGGGGACATTGATTTTTCTCTATGATACTTTGGCACGTCTTTTTATTGCAGGTTTGTGAAAGGACATTGCAGCTAATTTTTTTCTTCTCTGCATAATTGAAAAGCGACGCACTCCGGTTGTAGATTTTAGATACAGATTTCCAAATCTGGTGCAAAGAAAGGCGCGGGGAGTATTTCTCCTCCCTAAGATAGCGGCCATTCTACCTTGGTAGTGACTGTGTTTGCACCCTCCAATTTTACCCCCTTCCTGCCCAGGCCAATTATCAGATTTCAGCGCTCTCACACTTTGAATGACAATTGTGCGGTCACGCAACGATGACCAATCAAAGCAAATCACATGACAGTTATAAACAATGAATGGCTTCCTTGCATGGCATCCATTGTGTTACCAGCTGTGATTGGTCACAGTGATCACCTGGTACAGGGCCAATCACAGCCCATCTGTACCAAGTGATTAACTCTGCCCAATCACAGCTAATCACAACAAAACAAACTGAATAAATGAGTTTCATTCAGTGAAATGCTTGCTTATAGCAATGAAACTTACTGCTATAAGTAATCACAATGTGTAAAAACAAAAAAAAAAAAAAGAATAATAATAATAAAAAAAATCCTGATAACTTCCCCAGAGTAGAAATGTTCTTACTATTGTAACATTATATTGCTCTAGTCATAGTGTGTTAAAAAAAATAACATTTTTTTTTTTTTTATAATTTAGTAAAACTTGTAAAAAGTAATAAAAAAAATATGTTAAACATATCGTAAAAATAAACGAAAATTAAAAACATTGAAAAAAAATATTTATAACAATTTTCTTTTTTATATATACTGTACTGTCACCATTCAGTGTCCCTGATCCCCGCCACCACCAGTTATATTATGAAGCTGTACTGCACTGGTGACAGTATGTAAAAAAAATATATATAAAAAAAATAGATTTTTTTTTCTTTTTTTTTCATTTTCCCAAAAGTCATGGCAAAAAATTACAACTTCAAAAAACTTGCCGTGCCTCTTACTAAATACGGAATGAACTGTCTACTTTTCAAAAGGGGGTATTTGGAGGGGGGGGGGGGGGATTTTTACTGTCCTGGCATTTTTGGGTCTCAAGAAATGAGATCCGTACATCAAGATTGATCGATTGTCATATATATACAGGGCATTTTTTCAGCGGGAACGTGGGGGAACGCAGTTCAGGCACCTTCAGCACTGAATGTGTGTAATGGCAAGGGGTGCTGGGTGATCTATTGTTGCTGGGAAGGTCTATTTTTGCTAGTGGGGATCTATTGTTACTGGGGGGAGCTTATGTTGCTGGGAGGGTCAGTTGTTGCTGTAAGGCAAGGATAGGCAAATTTGGGCCTTTCAGCTTTTGGTGAAACTACAAATCGCATCATGCCTCTGCCTCTAGGAGTCATGCCTGTCATTATCAGGGTCTTGCAATGTTTCATGGGACTTGTAGTTTCAAAACAGCTGCAGGGCCGAGGTTGCCCACCCCCTGCTGTAAGTGATCTACTGTTGAGGGAGGGCGAGGGGTCTATTGTTCTTGGCTAATGGAGAGTCCTATTGTTGCTGGCTGCTGGGAGATCTGTTCTTGCTGCTGGGGGTCCTATGTTGCTGGGGCTATCTATTGTTGCTGGGGGGGGGGTATATTCCTGCTTACTGCAGGGGATCTATTTTACTGCTTATTATCATTACCAACTTCCATACAAATTACTTGGCGCTGTAGACTAGAAATGATGCAGTGCTTGGAAATGGGTAGGGGGTGGAACCAAGGGATGGTGCCCGGGGGTGGGTGGGGGCGGAGTAGTGACTCAGAAGGGGGGAGTTCCGGCACCTATTCTATGAGAAAAAAAGCCCTGTGTATATATATATATATATATATATATATATATATATATATATATATATATATTCCATAGTTTGTGGACTCTATGGGCCAGATTCAGAAAGAGTTAGTCAGTAGATACACTGTCGTAACTCAGAATCTGCGCCGTCGTATCTTTAAGCGTATGCTCAAAGTGAGATACGCCTAAATGTTGCTAAGATACGACCGGCGTAAGTCTCCTACGCCGTCGTATCTTAGCTGCCTATTTATGCTGACCGCTAGGGGCGTGTACGCTGATTTATGCCTAGAATATGTAAATCGGAGAGATACGCCTATTCACGAACGTACGCCCGGCCGTCGCAGTACAGATACTCCGTTTACATAAGGTGTTTTCAGGCGTAAAGATAAACCACCAAAAAGATGGCGCAGCCAATGTTAACCACTTTAGCCCCGGACCATATTGCTGTCCAGTGACCAGAGCACTTTTTTGCGATACGGCACTGCGTCGTTTTAACTGACAATTGCGCTGTCGTGCGACGTGGCTCCCAAACAAAATTGGCGTCCTTTTTTTCCCACAAATAGAGATTTCTTTTGGTGGTATTTGATCATCTCTGCGGTTTTTATTTTTTGTGCTATAAACAAAAATAGAGCGACAATTTTGAAAAAAATTCAATATTTTTTACTTTTTTCTGTAATAAATATCCGCCAAAAATATATAAAAAAAAAATGTTCCTCAGTTTAGGCCGATACGTATTCTTCTACATATTTTTTATAAAAAAAAAATCGCAATAAGCGTTTATTGATTGGTTCCCGCAAAAGTTATAGCGTTTACAAAAAAGGGGGTAGTTTATGGCATTTTTATTAATATTTTTTTTTACTAGTAATGGCGGCGATCAGCATTTTTTTTCAGTACTGCGACATTATGGCGGGCACTTCGGACACTTTTGACACATTTTTGGGACCATTGGCATTTTTATAGCGATCAATGCTATAAAAATGCATTATATGACTATAAAAATGCCATTGGCAGTGAAGGGGTTAACACTAGGGGGCGGGGAAGGGGTTAAGTGTGTTCCTGGGTGTGTTCTAACTGTATGGGGGGGGGGGGGTGACCTCACTAGGGGAAATCACTGATCTTCTGTCCATACATTGTATGAACAGAAAATCAGCGTTTCCCCCGCTGACAGGACCGAGAGCTTTGTGTTTACACACAAAGCTCCCGTTCCCCGCTCTGTAACGAGCGATCGCGTGTGCCCGGCGGTGATCGTACCCGCCGGGCACGTGTGCGGGACTCGGGGGCGAGCGGGGGGGCCTAGCGGCCACTAAAGAGAGGACGTAGAGCTACGTGCTCTCGCGTAGCAGTGCCACCGTCCCGCAGTAATATGACGGCGGGCGGTCGGCAAGTAGTTATGTATGGACGTCGGGGCCGCGTCAAATTTTTCACGTTTTACGTCGTTTGCGTAACTCGTCCGTGAATGGGGCTGGAAGTAAATTACGTTCACGTCGAAACCAATGAGTCTTAGCGGCGTAATTTGGAGCATGCGCCATCCGTGGACGTATCCCGTCAGTAAAAAACGTCATTTACGTGGGGTCACACTTAATTTAAATAAAGCACGCCCACATCAAACACATTTGAATTTGGGGGGCTTACGCCGGCCCATTTACACTACGCCGCCGTAACTTAGCTTTGTGAATAAAGCACTTGCCTCTCTAATTTACGACGGCGTAGCGTATCCGAGATACGTTACGCCCGCATAAAATGACGCCGCTCTACGTGAATCTAGCCATATAACTTTCCTGCAGACTAAATAATATACACTCATTTGGGTTATTTTCACCAAAAAAATTGTTCAGCAGAATACATATGGGTATAAATTTAGAAAGAAAGACTATTTATTTTTGCAAAATGGTACAACAGAAACAAAGAAAAACCATTTTTTTTCAAAATTTTCAGTCTTTTTTCATTTAATTATAAAAAAATAAAAAAAACAGTGATGATTAAATATGATCAAAAGAAAGCTCTATTTGTGTGATCCGCATGACAAAAACGTAGTTTGGTTAGTGTTGCATGACCGCGCAACTGTCATTCAAAGTACACAAGCGCTGAAAGCTGAAAATTGGGGTTAAAGGTTCCCGGTATTGAAGAAGTTAATTAGCGCTGGGTTTTTAATTTTTAGTTTTGCTAAATAAATGAAAAAATCCCAAAAATTATTTTTAAAAATTGATTTTTTGTTTTTGTTTCTGTTATTACATCTAGCAAATAAAATAATATTACTTCATGAATTTAGACCAAACTGTATTCTGCCACAATTTTTTGAGGTGAAAATAACCAAAATCAGTGTATATTATTTAACCACTTGCCGACCGCGCTATAGCAAAAATACTGCTACAGCGCGGTCGAGCTACTGTGACACAACGTCCCTGGGACGTCGTCCTTCACTTCCGCGATTGCGCGTCCCCTGGGACGCGCTCGCGGAAGTGTCCGTGCTCTTCGGGTCTAGAAGACCCGGCGCATCACAGATCACGGTAAATTGCCGCTGATAGCGGCCGTTTACCACGTGAACGTGCCGTCGAATGACGGCGCGATCACTTGTAAACAAACCGGCGTCATTTGATGACACCGGTTCCTCCCTCTTCTCCCTCTCCTCTCTGTATCGTTCGGTACAGTGTGAGAGGAGAGGGGGGGAGCGGGGTGTCAGCAGCTGAGCTGTGGCTGGATCTGTGACAAATGCAGTCACAGATCCAGCCATCCCTCCATCCATCCCAGCTCTGCAATACCCAGTACACAGCAATCCCCCCAGTACCCAGCAATCCCCCCAGTACCCTGCATTACCCCAGTACCCTGCAATACCCCAGTACTGAACAATACCCCAATACCCAACAATACCCCAATACTCAACAATACCCCAATACTCAGCAATACCACAATACCCAACAATACCCCAATACTCGGCAATACCCCAATACTCAGCAATACCCCAATACTCAGCAATACCCCAATACTCTGCAATACCCCAATACTCTGCAATACCCTGCGCGATACTCTGGAATACCCCGCGCGATACTCTGCAATACCCCAATAGCCTGCATGATACTTTGCAATACCCCAATACTCTGCAATACCGCCTATGGGGATTTTTAAGTAGCAAAGTTTGGCGCCATTCCACGAGTGTGCGCAATTTTGAAGTGTGACATGTTGGGTATCTATTTACTCGGCGTAACGTCATCTTTCACATTATGAAAAAAAATTGGGCTAACTTTACTGTTTTGTTTTGTTTTAAGCACAAAACAGTTTTTTTTTTTTTAAAACACGCGTTCAATAAATGTCTGCGAAAATACAGTGCGAGATAAAAAGTTGTAACGGCCGCCATTGTATTCTCTAGGGTCTTTGCTAAAAAAGCATATATAATGTTTTGGGGTTCTATGAAATTTTCTAGCAAATAAATGATGATTTTTCCATGTAGGAGAGAAATGTCAGAATTGGTCTGGGTGTTCCAGAACGCCTGATGGTGCTCCCTGCATGTTGGGCCTCTGTATGTGGCCACACTGTGTAAAAGTCTCACACATGGGGTATCGCCATACTCGGGAGGAATAGCAGAATGTTTTTTGGGGTGTAATTTGTGGCATGCATGTGCTGTGTGTGAGAAATAACCTGCTAATATGACAGAAACAAGTTTTTTTATAGCGCAAAAAATAAAAAACCCAGAGGTGATCAAATACCATCAAAAGAAAGCTCTATTTGTGTGAAAAAAAGGACAAAAATTTCAAATGGGTAGAATGTTGTATGACTGAGTAATTGTCATTCAAATTGTGAGAGCACCGAAAGCTGAAAATTGGTCTGGTTAGGAAGGGGGTTTAAGTGCCCAGTGGTCAAGTGGTTAAAAAAATATATATACATACTGTCAGCACAGTACAGCTTCATAATATAACTTGTGTGGTGCTGATTAGGGACACTGAGTGGCAGGGCCGCCATCAGGGGGGTACAGGCATTACACCTGTAAGGGGCCCGGGGGTCCCCAGGGGCCCGGATGGGAACCACCCTAAAAAAAAGGGGTCCGAAGGTCCCCAGGGGCCGGAGGCCACCAAGGGCCCCATATGGCAAGCCCTTTTTTTTATAAAAAAATATATATTTTTTTATAAAAAAATATATTTTTTTAATATATTTTTCTTTTATTTTTTTATTAAAGGGCCAATTTTTTTTCTTTTATGGCAACCCCCCTTTTTTTAATTTATTTTCTATAAAAAAATATATATATTTTTTAATATATTTTTATTTTATTTTTTTATTAAAGGGACATTTTTTTAGGGGTCTAGGGGCCCATAGGCCACCAGGGCCCCAGATGGCAACCCCCTCTTTTTTATTTATTTTTTTATAAAAAAATATATTTTTTATAAAAAAAATATATTTTTTTAATATATTTTTCTTTTATTTTTTATTAAAGGGCCAATTTTTTTCCCTTTATTTTTTCAGAGGTCCGGAGGTCCACAGGGACCTGGAGATCCCCAGGGCCCCAGATGACAACCCCCCCTTTTTTTTAGAAAAAAATATATTTTTTTTAATTCTTTATTTCTTTTATTTTCATATTTATATATATATATATATATATTATTATTATTAAAGGGCTCAGAGGTCCCCAGGGCCCCATGTGTCAAACCCCCTTTTTTTATAATTGTATTTTTTATTTTTGTTTATATATTTTTTTTATATTTTTATTTTTTTATTAAAGGGCCCAGAGGTCCCCAGGGCCCTGGAAGGCAACCCCCTTGTTTTTTTATTTATATATATATATATATATATATATATATATATAAATGTTTATTTATTTTTTATATATATATATTTTTGTATTTCTTTCTTTTTTTTTTAAAGGGCCCAGAGGTTTCTATTTATTAAAAGGCCCAGAGGTCCCGAATGGAAAGCCCCCTTTTTTTGTAATTTCCTTTTATAAAAAAAAAATAAGGTCCCCGGGGCCCCAGTTGGCAACCACCCTTTTTAAAAAAAAAAATATATATATATATATATATATATATATATATATATATATATATATTTTTTTTTTTTTTTCTCTTTTTTTTTTATTAAAGTGCACAGAGGTCCCCAGGGCCCCGGATGGCTACCCCCCTTTTTTATATATATTTATCTTTATTTCTTCTTTTTGTAAAGGGCCTCCCCGCTTCTCAATGTGCGGCAATTCTCAATTTCATGCAGCAGCACCCCCCCCCCCGGTTCTCTGCTCCAGGGGGCCCATGCCTGAAGGGGCCCTAAAATTTCTGATGGCGGCCCTGCTGACTGGTGACAGTATGTAAGAAAAAACAAAAACATTTTGTAAGCACTTGCTTACTGGGCACATATACCACCTTCCTGACAAGGTGAAATTTCAGCTCCCGGCACTGCGTCACTTTAACTGACAATTGCACGGTCGTGCGACGTGGCTCCCAAACAAAATCGGCGTATTTTCTTTCCCACTAATAGAGATTTCTTTTTGGTGGTATTTGATCACCTCTGCGGTTTTTATTTTTTGCGCTATAGACAAAAATAGAGCGTCAATTTTGAAAAAAAACACAATGGGCCTGATTCACAAAGACTTTACGCCGACGTATCTACTGATACGCCGCCATAAGTCCAAATGTGCGCCATCGCATCTATGCGCTGATTTTTTTAAATCAGATACGCCTAAATTTTGCCAAGATACGACCGACGTAAGTCTCCTACGCCGCCGTATCTTGGGTGCATATTTGGGTGCATATCCCAATAAGCGACTGGTTTGCGCAAAAGTTATAGCGCCTACAAAATAGGAGACAAAATTTTGATTTTTTTTTTTACTAGTAATGGCGGCGATCTGCGATTTTTTATTGGAACTGCGACGTTATGACGGACACATCGGACACTTTTGACACATTTTTGGGACCATTCACATTTATACAGCGATTAGTGCTATAAATATGCACTGGTTACTGTATAAACGTGACTGGCAGGGAAGAGGGTAACACTAGGGGGTGTTAAATGTGTGCCCTGTATAGTGTTTCTAACTGTGGGGGGAGGGGACTGACTGGGGGAGGTGACCGATCTATGTCCCTATATACAAGGGACACAGCATCGGTCTCCTCTCCTTGACAGGATGTGGATCTCTGTGTTTACACACCGAGATCCACATCCTGGTCTGTGTCACGGCTGATCGCGGGCATTTGGCGGACATCGCGGCCGCCAGGCATGCCCCCCAGTGGCCGGAGGAGCGAGGACGTCTATAGAATGGTTTTAACATACTCTGACAAGAGCAATACGGTAATTGTACTACTCTAGGGGCACGATCAGAATTTTTTTTTTTAACACACTATGATTGCTTATACCAATGAATTTACTGTTATAAGCAACCGTTTTTACTGAATGAAATGGATTTATTTGGGGTTTACTATTATGGTTAGAGGTGATTGGCCACAGCTAATCACATGGTACAGATAGGTTGTGATTGGTCCTGTCTGTACCATGTGATCACTGCGGCCAATCACAGAGATCACAACAGTACACAATGGGTGGCATGAATGAAAGCCTTTCATTGTTTACAATCGTCATGTGATCTGCTGTGATTGGTCACTGTGAAGCACTTACGCCGACGTATTTTGAGATACGCCGCGTAAGTGAAAATATGCGCCGTCGTATCTGTGCGCCGTGCCCACAGAACTAAGATACGCCTAAAAACTGACTTCATCCGACCGACGTAACTTGCCCACGCCGGCGTAGAGTGGGCGCATATTTACGCTGGGTGCATTTGGCACTCCCATTGATTGCAAATATACAAATGAGGGAGAGACGCTGATTCAAAAAACGTACTTGTGCCGGCGCATGATTTAAACGATTTGCGTAAGGGTTACGTCCGGCGTGAAGTTATTCCTCATATAGGAGGCGCAATCCATTCAAAGGTATGGACCAGGGAACGATCGCCGTCGATTTTTTTCATGCCGTTTACGTAGTATGTGAATAGGGCTGTGCGTAGGTTACGTTCACGTCGTAGGCAGTGTATTGACGCATCTTAGGCAGTTATTTCAACGTGACTGTGAGCATGCGCACTGGGATGCGTCCAAGGTATGATGCATGTGCAGTTCATTTTAAGTACTTGTCTGAAGCTCAGCCCATCATTTGCATGGGGTCACGCTTAATTTAAATGTATCACGCCCACTTCCAGTCCACTTCCACTTACGCTAACTTACGCCTAGGAATATACGCTACGCCGGCGCAAAGTTGGGAGCATTTGTTTTGTGAATTCAGCACTTCCCTGGCTCCAGGGGAGATACACAGAAGAAACCAATAAGACACCACACACCAGAAGCCCTCTTATGCATTTCACCAAACCCAAAGGGCTTAGTCTTATAACTAAGCCCTTGTGGGCAAGTTGAAACATGTCAGCGGGACATGGCCTGGGAGGAGCCAGGCTGAAGCCACAATAAACCTTTCTATACCTGGGCTGTGTATGACTAAGCCCTGTGGGTAAGGGAAAATGTGTCTAGGGGGGGACCCTGGCAGTACGGGGCCCCATGAGTTGTAATGGCAACCTTGTACACGCCTAAAAAAAAAAATATGAGGCAAAACACATTAGAAGGGTAAGGCCTGGGAGGAGCCAGACTAAAGCAGCATTATAAATGCCAAAAGAAAAAAAAAAACCTGAAAAAAAAATAGAGATCCATGCGTTTAATTTTCTAGCGTCATATGACTAAACTTTGTGGGTGAGACGAAACACGTCAGTGGGGAGTGACCTGGGAGGAGCCAGGCTGAATCTGCATTATATCTTTCCGTACCTGGAATGTGTTTCTGGTGTGTGGTGTTTTATAGGTTGTTTCTAAGGGGGACCCTGCCGGTATGGGTGCCCTGTGATTTCTAACGGCAGCCTTGTGCATGCCTAAAATGAGGCTTAACACATCAGAAGGGTGAGGCCTGGGAGGAGCCAAGCTGGAGCCGCATTATGATACCTAAGGAAAAAAAAAAGATGAGGCGAAACAAGTTAGAAGTGCAAGGTGTGGGAGGAGCCAGGGTGAAGCTGCATTATGTCTTTCTGTACCTGGGATGTGTTTCTGGTGTGTGGTGTCTCATCGGTTGTTTCTAAGGGGGGACCCTGCTGGTACGGGGGCCCCATGAGTTCTAATAGCAGCCTTGTGCATAAGTAACAATTTTTTTTTTAAATAAATGTTCGCGTCATATGACTAAGCCCTATGAGTGAGACGAAACACGTCAGTAGGGGCATGGCCTTGTAGGAGCCAGGCTGAAGCGGCATTATCCCTTTCTGTACCTGAGCTGTGTTTCCAGTCTGTGGTGTCTCATAGGTTGTTTTTAAGTGGGGACCCTGCCTGTATGGGGCCCCATGAGTTCTCAAAGCAGCTGTGTGCATACCTAACAAACAAAATGTTTAAAATAAATGTTTGCCTATGGATGAGACGAAACACGTCAGTGGGGCATGGCCTGGGAGGAGCCAGGCTGAAGCAGCTTTATATCTTTCTGCACCTGGGATGTGTTTCTGCTGTGTGGTGTCTCATTGGTTGTTTCTAAGGGTAGACCCTGCCGGTACGGGGCCCCATGAGTTCTAATTGCAACCTCGTGCACGCCAAAAAAATAAAGATGAGGCGAAACACGTCAGAAGAGTGAGACCTGGGAGGAGCCAGGCTGAATCTGCATTATATTTTTCTGTACCTGGGATGTGTTTCTGGTGTGTGGTGTCTCATCAGTTGTTTCTAGGGGGGGGGGACCCTGCCGGTACAGGGCCCCATGAGTTGTAATGGCAACCTCTTGCACGCCAAAAAAATAAAGATGAGGCGAAACACGTCAGAAGAGTGAGACCTGGGAGGAGCCAGGCTGAATCTGCATTATATTTTTCTGTACCTGGGATGTGTTTCTGGTGTGTGGTGTCTCATCAGTTGTTTCTAGGGGGGGGGGACCCTGCCGGTACAGGGCCCCATGAGTTGTAATGGCAACCTCTTGCATGCCAAAAAAATAAAGATGAGGCGAAACATGTCAGAAGGGTGAGACCTGGGAGGAGCCAGGCTGAATTATATCTTTCTGTACCTGGGATATGTTTCTGGTGGGTAGTGTCCCATCAGTTGTTTCTAAGTGGGGACCCTGCCGGTACGGGGACCCTTGAGTTCTAATTCTAAAGGGTGAGGCCTGGGAAGAGCCAGACTAAAGCAGCATTATAAATGGCAAAAAAAAAGGAAGATGAAAAAAATAAAGATCCGTGCATTTAATTTTCCAGCTTCATATGACTAAGCTTTGTGGGTGAGACGAAACACGTACGGGGTCCCGTGCGGTCTTGTGCATGCCTTAAAAAAAAAAGAGGCAAAAAACAGAATTTTATTTTTTTGCATCATTCCATTTACTTATTATTCCTAATTAAAATAAAAATATTTTTTTTTTGCCCCCCCCCCCCTTTTTTTATATCCCTAAATGTATCCTCCGAGTTTTATAAAGCGTCCGGCGAAGGTAAACCTGCGTTGGTTGTTGTGAAGCCTGAATTGGGCAGATGTTCCATAAGCCCGTAGACTTTAGCTTTGGCTGCGAAGCTGTAATTACTTGCACGTCTCGCTGTATCATTGACGTATGTTATATTTGTTATCCCCTTCCTGAACCTCCGAGAGGCTCGTAGGAGAATATTGGGTCCCATGTTTATGTAAAAACCACACACGGCCTGACACGGGAAAAAAAAAAAAAAAGCCCTCTTCCTGGAATGCAAGCAGTGACGTCACCCACGTCTAATTCAAAACCCCAAATCTTCCCTATTTTCCTAGAAGGCTGAGATTCCGCGTCTGCTCCAACCTGGCGGCTCGAAAAATTGTAACTGTATACAATATTTTTCTTTTTTTATATATATATATATATATATTCTTAATTATTCATCAGTTTGATCGCAGGCGCGTATTTGTTATCTTTGGATCCGTTACGTTAGATAACACGAGGAGTACTAGGAAAAAGGCAAAAGTCTATTGTAAAAACATAAATGGTGACACGCCACAATTAAACAGGGACTTACCAGACATGTGCAGCCGTATAATACCTACAAATAACAAATATACGTTACAGCTGAATTCCAGCTAAACCCGTCTATGAATTACATGTAAGGCAGCTGCGTTGCCTGCCAAAGGATATGTTTTTTTTTGTCCATGCAGTCATAATGATAGGGGGGGACCACTAGTTCTCCTGTAGGGGGCCTGAGTACACTGGGGGGGGGGGGCTTGGGCACACGGGGGGGGGGGGGTCTGTGCAAACATGGGGGCCCAAACAGCAGGAGAAATTGGTGTGGTCGGGCAGAGGGGCTATTAAAGAAAGATGATTTCTCTTCCTGACAGGGTGGGGACCACCAGTCCTAATGTACACAGGGCAGCCTAGGCAGATGGGTGGGTCCGGGCACACAGGGGGGCCCAAATAGCAGGAGAAATCGGTGTGGTTGTGCGGAGGGGCAATTACAGAAAGATGGCCTGTGCGGCTCTCTGCAGCAGCTGAAAGCTGTTTCTCTCCCTGATTCGGGGGGACCATCAGTCCTGCTGTAGGGGGGCTGTGTACACAGGGGGGCCTGGGCACACAGGGGGCCCCAAACAGCAGGAGAAATCAGTGTGGTCGGGTAGAGGGGCAATTACAGAACGATGGACTTTGCAGCTCTCTGCAGCAGCTGAAAGCTGGTTTCTCTCCCCGATAGGAGGGACCACCTGTCCTCCTGTAGGGGGCCCAGGCACACAGGGGGTCCAAACAGCAGGAGAAATCAGTGTGTGGTCAGACGAGGGGCAATTACAGAAAGATGCCCTGTGCAGGTCTCTGCAGCAGCTAAAAGCTGGTTTCTCTTTCTGGGAAGGGGGCCACCAGTGCTCCTGTAGGGTGCCCAAGTACACAGAGGGGCCTGGGCACACAGGGGGGCCCAAACAGCAGGAGAAATTGGTGTGGTCCAACAGAGGGGCAATTACAGAAAATAGACCTGTGTGGCTCTCTGCAACAGCTGGAAGCTGGTTTCTCTCCCTGATGGGGAGACCACCAGTCCTCCTGTAGGGGGCCTGGGCACACAGTGGGGTCCGGGCACACAGGGGGGCCCAAACAGCAGAAGAAATCGGTGTGTGGTTAGGCGGAGGGGCAATTACAGAAAGATGTCCTGTGCGGCTCTCTGCAGCAGTTGAAAGCTGGTTTCTCTTCCTGAGAGGGGGGACCACCAGTGCTCCTGTAGGGGGCCCGAGTACACAGAGGGGTCTGGGCACACAGGGGGGGTCTGGGCACACAGGGGGACCCAAACAGCAGGAGAAATCAGTGTGGTCGGGCGGAGTGACAATTACAGAAAGATGTCCTGTGTGGCTCGCTGCAGCAGCTGAAAGCGGGTTTCTCTCCCTGATAGGGGGCCACCAGTCCTCCTGTAGGGGGCCAAAGTACACAGGGGGACCTGGGCACACAGGGGGGCCCAAACAGCAGGAGAAATCGGTGTGGTCGGGCAGAGGGACAATTACAGAAAGATGCCCTGTGTGGCTCGCTGCAGCAGCTGTAAGCTGGTTTCTCTCCCTGATAGGGGGCCGCCAGTCCTCCTGTAGGGGGCCAAAGTACACAGGGGGACCTGGGCACACGGGGGCCAAAGCAGTAGGAGAAGTCGGTGTGGTCGGGCGCAGGGGCAATTACAGAAAGATGCCCTGAGTGACTCTGAAAGCTGGTTTCTCTCCCTGATAGGGGGGGGCCATCAGTCCTCCTGTAGGGGGCCCGAGTACACAGGGGGGCCTGGACACACAGGGGGAGCCCAAACAGCAGGAGAAATTGGTGTGGTCGGGCGGAGGGGCATTTACAGAAAGATGCCCTGTGTTACTCTCTGCAGCAGCTGAAAGATGGTTTCTCTTCCTGAGAGGGGGGGACCACCAGTTCTCCTATAGGGGCCCAGGCACACAGAGGGGCCTGGGCACACAGGGGGGTCCGGGCACACAAGGGGGGCCCAAACATACACTGGCCTACCTACCTGACATACATACATACACTGACCTACCTACCTGACATACATACACTGACTTACCTACCTGACTTACATACATACACTGACCTACCTACCTGACATACCATTACTGACCTGCCTACCTGACCTACATACACTGACGGTAGTGATGTGTATATACACTGACCTACCTGCAATGCATACACTGACCTACCTGACATAATACACTGACTTACCTGATGTACATACACTGACCTACCAGTCATACATACACTGACCTACCTGTCATACATACACTGACCTACCTGACATACATACACTGACCTACCTGACCAGGAGACAGACTTCATGTGTCCTGCAGCAGCTCAGCTCAGCTGTGGTGTGCAGTGTGCAGCGCGCCCAACATCACAGCAAGCTGCCGTGGCCACTGAGCGGAGATCTCACAGACAGGATGTGGCACAGTGGCCACATTGTAATTCCTGCTTTCTGGAGCCTGCAGCGCCTATAATGGACGTCACACGTCCCACGGTCCCCGGCATTGGACCAGTAGGACGTCTATCATTGGATCACTCGACGGTGCTTGCCGGCACTCGGCAGCATTTGGGATCAGATCGGTCCCTGCTCGGCGGCTTGGGGCTAACAAAGAATTGGTGCATGCCTGAGACCCGGGGCTTTTCGGGGACCCATTCGCCGCTCCAGCCACCCTCCCGATGCCACTGGTTAGCGCAACCCATTAATTTTATATTTTGATATTAGAAGGGATATCTTCTTTCTGCGTCTTCAGCTTCACTCAATTTGACCACTAATTTCCAGTTATTTTCACATTTCTTATTATTGGAAAGGTTCCAGACAAAAAAAAAAGGTTTGCTATTCATGAACCCAAGGGTATTGGAAAGACCCATGATGGTGGTTGGTGGAGAACCCAAATGTCATCTTTACTTGGGACCAAACATGGTTTGATAAAAATGGAGAGAATAGTGTATTATTACCAAAGATCTTCTTCAACAAGGAAACAACATGGCATGGCATGATGATTGGCTTATCTGGGGTCTTTTTTGCCTCACAGAAGACTTGACTCATCTCGGAGATGGTTTACCATTTACCAATAAGTGATTGAACACAGAAGTTGAAATGGGGGCTATTTCATCTCCCGAAAACAGAAATGAACCAGAACCAGCCAACCTGGAGTGGTAGAAAATGAGAACTTCCAGAGACGAACTTTACAGTTGCTGAAATTGCAACCCTGACTAGTGTGGGAAATATATATCTATATATTTGTATTGTAAAAGATATCCTGTGCTAAGTTTTGAAAATGTTTTACACCAGTGAAATTCAGCCACTTAAGGACCGACCCTGTTTTTTCAGATGTGTCGTTTACAAACCTCATACATTTTTTTTCTAACACCCTAGAGAATAAAATGGCGGTTTTTGCAATCCTTTCTGTCACATCGTATTTCCGCAGCGATCTTACAAGCGCACTTTTTTGGGGAAAAAAAACACTTCCTCCGCTTCTTCCTCTGGTCCACTTCTTCCTTTTGTCTTCTTCTTCCTCCGCTTCTTCCTCCGGTCTTCTTCTTCCTCCAGTCCTCTTCTTCCTCTGGTCTTCTTCTTCCTCCGCTTCTTTCTCCTGTCTTATTCTTCCTCCGCTTCTTCCTCCGGTCTTCTTCTTCCTCCGGTCCTCTTCTTCCTCCGGTCCTCTTCTTCCTCCTCTTCTTCCTTCGGTCTTCTTCTTCCTCCACTCCTCTTCTTCCTCTGGTCTTCTTCTTCCTCCGCTTCTTCCTCCGGTCTTCTTTTTCCTCCAGTCCTCTTCTTCCTCCGTTCTTTTTCTTCCTCTGCTTCTTCCTCCGGTCTTCTTCCTCTGCTTCTTCCTCCAGTCTTCTTCTTCCTCCGGTCTTCTTCTTCCTCCGGTCCTCTTCTTCCTCCGGTCCTCTTCTTCCTCCGATCTTCTTTTTCCTCCAGTCTTCTTCTTCCTCCAGTCCTCTTCTTCCTCCGGTCTTCTTCTTCCTCCGGTCTTCTTCTTCCTCTGGTCCTCTTCTTCCTCCAGTCCTCTTCTTCCTCCGCTTCTTCCTCCGCTTCTTCCTCCGCTTCTTCCTCCGGTCTTCTTCTTCCTCTGGTCCTCTTCTTCCTCTGGTCCTCTTCTTCCTCTGGTCCTCTTCTTCCTCCGGTCCTCTTCTTCCTCCGGTCCTCTTCTTCCTCCGGTGTTCTTTTTCCTCTGCTTCTTCCTCCGGTCTTCTTCTTCCTCTGCTTCCTTCTCTGGTCTTCCTCTGGTCTTCTTCTTCCTCATCTTCTTCCTCTGGTCTTCTTCTTCCTCCGGTCCTCTTCTTCCTCCGGTCCTCTTCTTCCTCCGGTCTTCTTCTTCCTCCGCTTCCTCCTTTTGGTAATTCTTCTTCCTCCGCTTCTTCCTCCGGTCTTCTTCTTCCTCCAGTCCTCTTCTTCCTCTGGTCTTCTTCTTCCTCCGCTTCTTCCTCCGGTCTTATTCTTCGTCTAGTCCTCTTCTTCCTCTGGCCTTCTTCTTCCTCCAGTCCTCTTCTTCCTCTGGTCTTCTTCTTTCTCCGCTTCTTTCTCCGGTCTTCTTCTTCCCCCGGTCCTCTTCTTACTCCGGTCTACTTCTTTCTCCGCTTCTTCCTCCGGTCTTCTTCTTACCTTGGTCTTCTTCTCCCTCTGCTTCTTCCTCCGGTCTTCTCCTTCCTAAAACTATCATTCTCCGACGCAGGCTCCCGCCTTTCCGTCCGCTCTGATGTCTGACATTTTTTATATAACTGTGGGGCGTGGCCATGGGGGGACTTCCTCCAGAGACCCCGCCACCTTGTGACATCACCCCCTGGGGCATGATGGGTCAGTGACGTCATGAGTGGCAGTGTTTCCAGATGACATCGCCCCATAGTTATATAAGAAATGTCAGACATTGAAGCAGACAAAAAGGCGGAAGATAGTCGAAGTATGATCATTTATTTTATATTCAGTGGGTTGATGGTGGTGGCAGCAGCAGCGGATGGAGGAAGAAGAAGACCGGAGGAAGAAGAACGGAGAAAGATGCAGGGGAAGAAGAATACCAGGTGATGAAGAAGACTGGAGGAAGAAGCGAAGGAAGAAGACCCACGGAAGAAGACTTGAGGAAGGAGAAGACCGGAGGAAGAAGAAGACTGGAGGAAGAAGGAGACTGGAGGAAGAAGAAGACTGGAGGAAGAAGAAGACTGGAGGAAGAAGAAGACCGGAGGAAGAAGAAGACCGGAGGAAGAAGAAGACCGGAGGAAGATGTGGAGGAAGAAGACGACCAGAGAAAGAAGAAGACCAGAGGAAGAAGGTGATCGGAAGAAGAAGAAGAGCGGAGGAAGATGTGGAGGAAGAAGAAGACCAGAGGAAGAAGAAGACCAGAGGAAGAAGAAGAGGAAGAAGGTGATCGGAGGAAGAAGAGCGGAGGAAGAAGAGCGGAGGAAGAAGAGCGGAGGAAGAAGGGCGGAGGAAGAAGAAGACCGGAGGAAGAAGAAGACCGGAGGAAGAAGAAGACAGGAGGAAGAAGAAGACCAGAGGAAGAAGAAGACTGGAGGAAGAAGTGGAGAAAGAAGAAGACTTGAGGAAGAAGACATTTTTAATAAAGGACTTGTCAAAAACTGTCCCTTGTTTTTTGTCATGCACCAGTCCACCATGCAGGACTTGTGAGCAGCAACGCCACGCCAAGGCTCCAATTATGTCACTGTACATTCATACACCATTCACACGGACCTGGGGATCACTTCTCCCTGGTCCTGGGGAACCCTTCTCCACCAAAATTGAGGGTGACACCCCTTTTCCGGCAGGAATGTCACCCCCACATTCACACAGCATTCACAACCCCAAAAAAAAATAAAAAAAATTACCTGCAAAAGCAAAAAAATTCCAGCAAAAAAAAAAAAAAGAAGAAGCTTCCAAATTCTGATAAGCCCCCTGCCCGCAGAACCCCACAACCACATGCCAGGGTTGTGGGGAAGAGGCCCTTGTCCCCGCCCACCAAGTTGAGGGCATGTGGCCTGGTATGGTTCAGGAGGGGGGGCTCGCTCATCCCTCCTTTCCTGGCCTTCCATGCTGCGTGCTCGGATAAGGGTCTTGTATGTTTTTTAGGTGGGCTCCACTCCATTTTTTTCATGAATCTTCTTTTTACATTCAGCCTATGACTCATTGGTTGTTAATGAAGCAGCATCTGGCTTCCCGGCCCTCTCCTTAAAAACCGGC
Source organism: Rana kukunoris (assembly GCA_029574335.1). NCBI lineage: Eukaryota > Metazoa > Chordata > Amphibia > Anura > Ranidae > Rana > Rana kukunoris. The sequence continues at coordinate 7,135,409 of CM056057.1, read as the reverse complement.
TATATACAGTGAATGTAAAGCAAAAAAACGAAAACAAAGCAAATCACAGAAAAATTGCTGTAAAAAAAAACATGGAAAGCACTGCAGAAATGCTCAAAAGCAACATGCATAGATATGAAGTCTAAAGGAACAATGGCTTTGGGCGGGAAAAGGTTCAGTCTGCACAGGTTCATCTTATTCATTTACTACTTCCGGACCACCGCACCCAGATATATGTCGGGTGTTTGAAGGGGGATATTTCTGATATGGCAGAAGCTAGCTACCAGAACCCAGGTATCCACTTCTTCATCCGGTGGTCCGGTTTCCGATAATGGTGGTCTCTGCGGCAGATTTGCTGCGGGATCAGCGCTATCGGAAGCGGGAGAGGGCCCCCACCCATCTCCATACCATAGAAGAGTTTGGAAGCAACGTCAAAACTTCACTTCCGCCCATAGCTCTTAAAGGGCCCTTCCCACGGATCCCGAGGCCCTTTACTCCTGTCGCAGGGCCCTTTATTGCAGTCCCATAGTGGCACCCTTTCACATGTTTTCACATGTTTCACAGTGGCCCTTCCTGCTGTTTTGGGGCCACCCCATAGTGGGAGAATGCCAGGGCCCTGTCATAAGGGTGACCTTTGCTACCCTGGCAGTTCCACCACTAGTGTCAGTAGTTTCTATGTTTGTTGTTTTATCTAGGGGGACAGCAGGACCTAGGTCAGTCATAGTAGGTGGCTGGGTGTAATTAATACTTTGCTGACCCTCATGGGCTCCTCTGTGACTTTTTCTCTTTTTCTAGGACTTGTAGTTTGGCCTTCTCTGGATCCCTTTTCCCCATGACAGGTCCTCTGCCCCTCCTACTGACTTGTGTATGGCTCAGGAACAGTAAGGCAGAGCCGGCTCAGTGAAAGGGGTTACAATCACCATACCAGTCTGGCTCATGACTGCATTCCCATGGGCAATACGTTTAAAAGGCTAAAGATAAAACCTATGTGGCTCACGGTCAAAGTTAAAAAAGCTATAAACAATAAGAAAATAGCTTTTAAAAAATATAAAAATGGAGGAACATTAGTGTCGTTTAAATGTTACAAAGAATATAATAGAATATGTAAAAAGGAAATCAGGGATGCAAAAAAAGATAGTAGGACAAACCCCAAAAAATTCTTTAAATATATAAATAGTAAGTCTGAGCATGTAGGCCCTTTACAAAATAATCTAGAGTGGGTGACTGAGGACAAAGAGAAGGCAAATTTATTAAATGCTTTCTTCAGCTCTGTGTATACAATGGAGCATGGGGGAGCTCATGTCCATAATGGGGGTGGGAGTGACACGGCCCCAAATCCACAATGGCTCAAAAGTGATATGGTCCAGAAATATTTAGACAGAATAAAGGTGGATAAAGCACCTGGACCAGATGGCATCCACCCACGGATCCTAAAAGAATTGGGCTCTGAAATTTCAAAGCCACCTTATCTGATATTTATAGACTGATAAATGATGGGAATAGTACCACTGGATTGGCGTAGAGCCAATGTGGTGCCTATATTTAAAAAGGGAACAAAGTCTTTACCAAGTAACTATAGACCTGTTAGTTTAACTTCTATAGTTGGGAAGATACTGGAACGTTTAATAAAAGACCACATGAATGAGTTCTTGCTGGAAACAAACTATTTAAGCAGCAGACAGCATGGATTCATGAAAGACAGAAGTTGTCAGACAAACCTGATTTCCTTTTATGAAGAGGTAAGTAAAACCCTGGACAGAGGCGTGGCAGTGGACGTGGTATACTTGGACAGAGGGGTGGCGGTGGACGTGGTATACTTGGACAGAGGCGTGGCAGTGGACGTGGTATACTTGGACAGAGGGGTGGCGGTGGACGTGGTATACTTGGACAGAGGGGTGGCGGTGGACGTGGTATACTTGGACAGAGGCGTGGCAGTGGACGTGGTATACTTGGACAGAGGCGTGGCAGTGGACGTGGTATACTTGGACAGAGGCGTGGCAGTGGACGTGGTATACTTGGACAGAGGCGTGGCAGTGGAAGAGGTATACTTGGATTTTGCAAAAGCGTTTGATACAGTTCCCCACACACGGCTCATGTGTAAGGTAAGGTCTACAGGATTAGATATATCAGTTTGTAAATGGATAGAAAACTGGCTGAAAGACAGAATTCAGAGAGTTGTGGTTAATGATTCTTACTCTGAATGGTCCAAGGTTATCAGCGGTGGACCCCAAGGTTCAGTGTTGGGTCCCTTACTTTTCAATATATTTATAAATGATATTGGGTCTGAGATCAAAAGTAACATTTCTGTTTTTACAAGAGAGAGATGCGCCAAACTAAGTGCAGTATGTCGTTTTTAATCAGCCACACCAATGCCTATATTACTCCATGTTTGTGAGTAGTTACTTTATTGTACCAATTTACTACTGATTAAAAACGACATACTGCACTTAGTTTGGCGCATCTCTCTCTTGTATTTTTTTGGCTCTTCTAGAGGCTTGCTTCTGCTTCAGGTGCTGCCGCTAAGTTCCCACATCTATCTTACTGCTGAAACTGGACTGTCCGGAGTATTTTGTTACCATATGGACTTATACTGATTGATGTTTATTTCAACTTTTATTTTTAGACTAGGTTGCTTGCTCAAACTGATTGTGCGCCACAAATTTATTTTTTCTATATACATTTCTGTTTTTGCAGATGACACCAAGCTATGCAGCGGAATAACGTCCTTGCAGGATGTCTCCAATTTACAAGCCGACCTCGATGCTCTGTCTAATTGGGCGACTATGTGGCAGATGAGGTTTAATGTTGATAAATGTAAAGTAATGCACTTGGGGGCTAAGAATATTCATGCATCATACATGCTAGGGGGAGTACAACTGGGGGGATCCGTAGTGGAGAAGGATCTGGGGGTTTTAGTTGATCATAAGCTCAATAATAACATGCAATGCCAAGCAGCGGTTTCCAAATCGAGCAAAGTCCTTTCTTGTATAAGAGAGGTATGGACTCCAGAGAGAGAGATATCAGTTTGCCCCCCTGTACAAATCATTAGTAAGACCTCATCTGGAATATGCTGTCCAGTTTTGGGCACCAGTTCTCAAAAAGGATATCGGAGAACTGGAGAAAGTGCAGAGAAGGGCAACCAAACTGATAAGAGGCATGGAGGAGCTCAGCTATGAGGAAAGATTATAAAAACTGAATTTATTCACTCTTGAGAAGAGGAGAACAAGGGGGGATATGATCAACATGTACAAATATATAAGAGGTCCATATAGTGAACTTGGTGTTGAGTTATTCACTTTAAGGTCAACACTGAGGACAAGGGGGCACTCTTTACGTCTGGAGGAAAAGAGATTTCACCTCCAAATACGGAAAGGTTTCTTCACAGTAAGAGCTGTGAAAATGTGGAACAGACTCCCACCGGAGGTGGTTCTGGCCAGCTCAGTAGATTGCTTTAACCACTTGTCCCCTGCCCACTGCCAAATGACCCGCCGCTCTGCGGGGATCCTGTGCAAAAGCCCGGCGGCAACGATCGCCGCCGGGCACACGCGATTGCTCAGTAACTGAGCGGGGACGTGCAGCTCTGTATGTGAACACAGAGCTCCACGTCCCTTTCATGGAGAGAGGAGATCGATTGTGACACTTGTACATAGGGACACAATCGGTCACCTCCCCCAGTCACCCCCCCCTCCCCCCACAGTTAGAACACTCATAGGACACACATTTAACCCCTTCCCCGCCCCTAGTGGTTAACCCCTTCACTCCCAGTCACATTTATACAGTAATCAATGCATATTTATAGCATTGTTCACTGTATAAATGTAAATGGTCCCAAAAATGTCAGAATAGTGTCCGAAATGTCCGCCATAACATCGCAGTCCCAATAAAAGAATCGCAGATCGCCGCCATTAATAGTAAAAAAAAAAAAAAAAAAATGCCATAAACTATCCCCTATTTTGTAAACACTATGGGCCAGATTCAGGTAGATGAGAGTATCTTTCCTCTGGAGTAACGCTTCTCATTTACGTTACTCTGAAGACCCTTTCAGCGCAAGTCCTGTAATTCACATAGCAGTTGCGCGTAAACTTGCGCCAGAGTAACGATAATGCGCTGGCGTAACCCGACGCAAGTGGAAGTGGGTGTGATCATATGTAAATGATGGGCGGAGCCCAGCGCAGAGGCTTACGTTCAGCGCATCAACCACGGAGCATGCGCAGTGAGTGAGGCTCCACTCGCCCCCTTTGTGCGCATGCTCACAACTTCCGTCGGCACCACTGCACGGGAAACGTCAGCGCAATGCCTTCCGTTGGGCGTTTAAATGCGCCCGTAGAAGCGCCATTCCGGCACTAAAGTATATCCTGCTCCCCCTCCCCGCAGTGATGTTACTTTTGTTCTGAGATGGCTGCTCCCGTTCCCCGCAAACACACAGGAGAAAGCTGAACTTTAATGGCCAGGAGCTGTCAGCCATCATCTCGGCTATGGAGACCTATGATGTCTTCCTCCATGGCTGTAAAATTTGACAGACAAGCATGGACAGAGGTGTTGTCCTGCAAGTTGGGGTGCTCAGCTAGCTCTTATCGTCGGTAACGCTGCTGTAGCTGCTCTCCTGCTGACCTGTGGCCATCTGGAGTAAAGATAAAGCAGCCTTTTGTAGAAATAACTTTGCGCCGGACGGACGAGATACGCGCGGCGCATGTAGCCAGCGTATGGTGCTAATCCGTTCGTGAATTGGTAAAAATCCCTCATTTGCATATTTGCAGGGGAAATCAATGGGCGCGACTGATGCGCCCAGCGAAAATAAGCGCTGACGATACTCTGGCGTCGGAACGTTCCGCCGGTCGCAAATGACCCGTTATTGGGCGCATCTAGTTTGGTGGGTACGGGCACATAGAAAAGACGGCGCATCATCACAGTTACGCGGCGCATATCCAAATACTCCAGCGCAAGTGTTCGTGAATCTGGCCCTATAAATTTTGCGCAAACCAATCGATAAACGCTTATTGCATTTTTTTTTTACCAAAAATATGTAGAAGAATACGTATAGGTCTAAACTGAGGAACCTGCTGGGTGTCTATAGTTTGCCTGTGAAAACGTCTTTGAGAACCCGGCCCTTGCCCGAGGGAACATGTATCAATGGAAAAAAGTTTTAAAAACGGTCGTTTTTTCAGGAGTCCTGTTCCTACATGTTCCCTGGGGCAAGACCCGGGTTCTCAAAGACGTTTTCCAACAATAACTTGAATATTGGTCTTTAAAATTAGCGTTTTTGAATTCGAACGTTCGAGTCCCATAGACTTCAATGGGGTTCTAAATGTTCGCGCGAATGGTCGGTCTGTTCGACGGTTCTGGTGCGGCTCATCGGCTCATCCCTACTCTCCAGCACTACTGCACTGTCATATCTCACTCTCCGCCACCCCCGAACCCCCTCATACCATTCTGGGTAAAATAAATAATATAAAAAAAAAAATTAAACGTGCCCCGTCCCTCCGAGCTCACGTGCAGCAGCAAGCGCATACGTGAGCAGCGCCCGCATATGAAAACGGTGTTCAAACCACACATGTGAGGTATCGCCGCGATCGGTAGAGCGAGAGCAATAATGCTAGCCATAGGCCTCCTCTGTAACTCAAAACATGCAACCTGTAGAATTTTTTAAACGTCGCCTATGGATATTTTTAAGGGTAAAAGTTTATCAGCCACTCCACGAGCGGGCGCAATTTTGAAGCGTGGCATGTTGGGTATCAATTTACTCGGCGTAACATTGTCTTTCACAATATTAAAAAAAAATTGGGCTTACTTTACCGCTGTCTTATTTTTTTATTCAAAAAAGTGTATTATTTTTACTCAAACAAAGTGTATTATTTTTTTTCCAAAAAAATATGTATTATTTTTTTTCCAAAAAAATATGTATTCTTTTTTTTCCAAAAAAATATGTATTCTTTTTTTTCCAAAAAAATATGTATTCTTTTTTTTCCAAAAAAATATGTATTCTTTTTTTTCCAAAAAAATATGTATTCTTTTTTTTCCAAAAATATATGTATTCTTTTTTTTCCAAAAATATATGTATTTGTATATATGTATTTTTTTCCAAAAAAATATGTATTTTTTTCCAAAAAACTTGTAACTTGTAAACAACAAATCTCAGAAAGAGAAGCCCTGGTTAAGCTTAGTGAACATTCTTTCTAGTCCTTTAGTAAATGAACGTCGTGTCCGAGAATTGTTCCTATACCTGTATTTTTGATATGTACAAAAGTTCAAAAGTTTTGTGTCCAAAAAGGAGAAAAAAAAACAGTATCCCAGAAAACATGTTTACAACCTTTTTTCGTGCTCTTTTTTTTTTAAAGGGAAATAAGGGGGATTTGGAAAAGGGAAAACTGAAACGCGGCTAAATTGAAACAGAACGAACGTCTGTTCAATAGTTTCAAGTAACATCTACTACAAATAAGATTTCCTAGAAAGTGAAGTCCGGTGCTGGGAAGGAAATATACACCATCTGGTGCCCCTGGAAAAAAAAAAGGGGGGAATAAAAAAGAAAAAAAAAATGATTGCTCACGACAGCGCTGTGTTTTGTCACTACATTTCTTGGAAAGTCTCAAGCTCCCGCCGATCCAGACTTTCTACATCCTGAACTAATACATCCTGAGAGTGCTTTCCATAATGCAGCAGACTATACAGATTTCATAGGATTACCGAAGGCAAAGCTCTGTGGATCAAACGAGCAGGAGCCGAATACGGTGTGCTTGTGTTATGTATACAGATGAGAGGAGCATTTCAGGTTTGGAAAACCTCATTTGGTTTTTATGAATAGTGATGAACCTTCTTATCTGGTTGAACCAGAGTTATACCAATTCACGGCAACTCACTAAAATGTGCCAATGCATTGGAAAAAGCAGGGCCGGGACAAGGTGTCCCAAATACGGTATGTTTGTGTTATGTATACAGAGGAGAAAAGCATTTCAGGTTTGGAAACCTTTTTTTTAATAACTATGATGAATGAATGAATGAATGAATGAATGAATGAATGAAAACTTATATAGCGCGGCACATGCGAACTGAATCGCCTCTGGGCGCTTGTTGTTCCTGTCTCCTTTGATATCAAAAGAGAAAAGTCTTGACCTTTTTTCTAAATGCTAGGTGGTTCTCCTCCAACCGAATGCTGGTTGGTAAAGCGTTCCATAGTCTGGGACCTTGGATCGCGAATCTTCTTTCTCCTTTGGACTTGAAGTTGGCTTTCGGAACCTGGAGCAGGTTCTGATTAGTGGATCGCAAAACGCGATTGGGGTTATGCGCTTTTATTATTTCGCATAAATAAAGGGGGGCATTCCCATGGACACATCTATGCGTAAGACAGAGAGCTTTAAAAGCAATTCTGTCTTTAACTGGCAGCCAATGGAGGGCTCTCAGTGAAGGTGAGATGGATTCCCAGGGTTTTTTCCCAGTCACAAGTCTGGCGGCCGTATTCTGAACGACTTGCAGACGAGCGATTTGGTATTTGGGGAGGCCGAGGTAAAGGGCATTTGCATAATCCAGCCTGGAGTTTACAATAGCTCCCACCACGACCGCTAAATCCTCTTTAGGGATGAATGGAGTGAGTCTACGTAGTAGGCGCAGCAGATGGTGAGATCCGCTGACTACTGACCCTATTTGTGCGTCCATTGTCATAAAGGAGTCAAAAATGACCCCTAGGCTTTTGACTTTGGCGCTAGGGGTGATGAGTTTGCCCAAAATAGGCGGGGGGGTCCACGCTGTTGAAAGTTGATTCCTGCGCTTGGCGTGAAACAGAAGAAGTTCTGTTTTTGCTCCATTGAGTTTAAGATAACTCTTTGTCATCCAATCCTCTATCAAAGAGAGGCATGTCTCTAGATTGAGGTGGTGATCCTGTCTATTGCAGATGCGGAAATACAGTTGCGTATCATCTGCATATGAGTGGTAGAGCAGTTTTTGGCTGCTGATAATCTCAAAAAGAGGACGAAGATAGACGTTAAACAGCACTGGTGATAGAGGCGATCCTTGAGGGACTCCGCATGTAACTGTGCGTTTCTCAGACGTAAAAGGTCCTAACTTCACTGTTTGCGATCGGTTTTCCAGAAAAGAGGAGAACCAAGATAAATCGCCTTCTGCGACTCTGGCTACTTCAGCAAGCCGAGTCAGTAATAGTTTGTGGTCTACCGTGTCGAAAGCTGCACTTAGGTCCAACAGAACTAGAAGACAAGATTCTCCTTCGTCTGCGGCCTTGAGAACATCGTCCCATACTTTCAGCAATGCTGTTTCCGTCCCGTGTCCGGGGCGGAAGCCTGATTGCAATGGGTCAAGTAGCTTGTGGGTATCCAGATGCTGTTGCAGCTGTTGTACCACTACTTTCTCCATTATCTTTGAGAGTACATTGAGACTTGTTATGGGACGGTGGTGGAGTGGGTCCTTGGGGTCCAGAGAGGGTTTCTTCAGGATGGGTAGAATTATACCCTCTTTCAACTGTGAGGGCACTATGCCCTCCAAGAAAGACTGGTTGATAAGTTGCGTGATGGGAGGAGCCAGGATGTCGGCGCATTCCTTCAGCAGTTTTGAGGGGATAATGTCATTTGGCGCTGTGCTATTACGCAAAGCGCCAATGACATTCTTAGTGGTCTCAATGGAGATGGGTTCCAGGGTAAACTTACCTGATATAGGAGAATTACTATGGGTGCTGTGTGAGAGGCTGCAGGGGGGGCCAAGGGGGGAATTGTTTTGCTGAATGCTTTCACGGATTGCCTCGATTTTATTAATGAAGCAATCCGATAGTTCATTGCAAAATTCTTGTGTGTCCAATCTAGGGGCTTCAATGCATCCTGGTTTCATGGTCTGAGTGACCATCTTGAAGAGTTCGCGGGGGCGGTTCAAGGCGCTGTTGATAGCCTCCGAAAAATAATTTTTCTTGGCTTGGAAAATTTCTTTGTGATATTTTCTTGTCGCTGCCTTGTAGATGGATAGGTGTAGCTCAGAAGAACATCTTTTCCAGGCAGATTCTGCCCTTCTGCGTTCTTGCTTCAACAACGACAGCTGGTTGTTAAACCAGCTGCGGTTGTTTTTTCGGATGCGGGTTTTACGTTTCGGTGCTACCAAGTCGGCTGACTGTAGCATGGCCAAATTTATGGCATCCAGCGTTACAACGGCCGTTTGATGCGGCTGAATTGTTTGTATTTTTTTCCTTAACGTGGTTTTGAAGAGATCCGAGTGGAGCTTCTTCTGACATCTGGTCCAGTGTGTTGTCACTGGATTTGATGTATTTGTTAAGGGGGGGATATTGGAAATAATGAATTTGATTGCATGGTGGTCTGTCCATGGCAATGGTTCATTTTCCAGAATTTTTATTTCCAGATTTTGTCTGAAAATAAGATCGAGTGTGTGACCTGAAGCATGTGTGGGCCCACATACAAGTTGTTGTAGCCCTAATCCTTCCAGGTGGTCGATGCAGGCGTCGGCAACAGGGTCTTGTGAGGAGTTGGCCCAGAGGTTTAGGTCCCCGAGCAGCAAAAGTTGTTTGCTGTTGAGGGTATAAGTGGAGATAAACTCCGTCAATGATGGTAGCAGCTGCGATTTTGGGCCAGGTGGTCTGTAGCAGAGTAAGATCCGGACGGTCTCCTGGGAGTTTACTTGCAATTGCAGAGTAAGGGTTTCCATGAATGGAAGAGGGTTTTGAAGTACTGGTTTAGTGATCGCAAGGTGAGTCTTATGGATCACCGCCAGTCCTCCTCCTCTTTGCCCTATTCTGTTTTCCGTTATAATACGGTAGTTTTCTGGCACCAATTCACCTAGAATGGTGTTACAGTCGGCTGTGAGCCAGCTCTCTGTAATAAAGAGGCAGTCTAAATCGTGTTGTAGAAGGAAATCCTGGATTTCTAGTCGGTGTTTTACTGCCGATCTTGTGTTGATCAAAGCACATGATATGTGCTTAGATTGGGGTAAACGTCTGCAATTTTTGATAGTCGATCGTCGATCGCTTCTCAATAGTCGCTCAATTTCTAGGACTTTTTTGGTGCTGGCGGGCAATATTGCGACAAATCGCCTCAGATCCCAAATGGTTTCCGCAGAATATTGCAGATTAGCCATGGTCGCCAAACACCGGGGGGGTGGGGGGGGGGGTGGGGGGTATTCAAGGATTCGTTGAATCCTCTTTCAGTCTTGGTCCAGAGGAAGGCAAAAAAAAAACCCTAGCAGTGCTAGGCCAATCTGCTGCTGTAGGGCAAAAAAATTCCTTCCTGACCCCTTGGGAGGCGATCGGACGAACCCTGGATCAAGTACTGATAGTATTGGGAAGGGGGAGAGTGGGGCTGGGTGCAGCAAGATGGCTGCCGATCCTGCAGCAGGATCCAGGATAGGGGCTGTGCCCCTAAGTGGATTGGTGCTGCTGGGAAAGACTGGGATGATAGTCGGGGAGAGCAGGTGCTCTTCTAGGGTAGGGGGGGCTTGCTGGGCAGTTTAGGCTGTTTAGTGGGGATTGCGGGGGGTGTGGAGCGGCGCGGTGCTAGGCCGCGGGTGAAGCCGCGGCCTTTCCTAGTTCGCGGCTGCCGCGATTGTAACCAGGCCGGCGCGGTTGTGCAAGAAAAACGCCAGAAGCGGCGGAAATTGAGGGGAGAGGTGGTGGAAGGATGCCTTGTTTGGGGTGGTGATATAAGGGTACAAAAGTGGAGGTACGGATCGCAAGGGCCGCTGCCGCGGCTTGTCCTGAAAAGGACGGCCGCCAATGGTGTTCAAGGGGGTGGAAGAAATGCCCAGTGCCCTGTGTCAGGGGCTTACCTTGAGGCTCCGGTGATTCCTGGAAGGAAGGGAGAACCAGGGGAGGTGGATCATGAGTCAGAGCAAGTCTGACAGCGGAGGCTGGGGGAGGAAAGCCCTGCCTGTCTGGCTCCGGGAGCCGTACGTCCTACTGCTAGGAGCGCACGCCGATTACTACTGGAGCTCAGTTCTAGCCCTGGGGAGGAGTCACTCTTTCAGACTCAATCCTGGAGAGCAGGAGAACCTGGGTCAGTGTAGTGTTCCATTCTGATCTGGTTGAACCAGAGTTGAACAAATTCAGGGCAACTCACCAAAATGTGCCAGTACATTGGGAAAAAGCAGAGCCGGGACAAGGAGTCCCGAATACCGTGTGCTTGTGTTATGTATACAGATGAGAGGAGCATTTCAGGTTTGGAAACCTAATTAGTTTTTTTTATGAATAGGTATCTACCTTCTGATCTGGTTGAACTAGAGTTAAACAAATTCACGGCAACTCACCAAAATGTGCCAGTGCATTGGGCAAAAGCAAGCCCGGGACAAGGAGTCCCGGATACGGTATGCTTGTGTTATGTATACAGATGGGAGGAGCATTCCAGGTTTGGAAACCTAATTTGTTTTTGTTTTTTTATGAATAGGGATGAACCTTCTGATCTGGTTAAACCAGAGTTGAAGCAATTCATGGCAACTCACCAAAATGTGCCAGTGCATTGGGCAAAAGCAGGGCCGGGACAAAGAGTCCTGAATACAGTATACTTGTGTTATGTATATAGATGAGAGGAGCATTTCAGGTTTGGAAACCTCATTTGTTTTTTTATGAATAGGGATGAACCTTATGATCTGGTTGAACCAATTCAAGACAACTCACCAAAATGTGCCAGTGCATTGGGCAAAAGCAGGGCCGGGACAAGGAGTCCTGAATACAGTATGCTTGTGTTATGTATATAGATGAGAGGAGCATTTCAGGTTTGGAAACCTCATTTGTTTTTTTATGAATAGGGATGAACCTTATGATCTGGTTGAACCAATTCAAGACAACTCACCAAAATGTGCCAGTGCATTGGGCAAAAGCAAGGCCTGGACAAGAAGTCCCGAATACAGTATGCTTGTGTTATGTATACAGATGAGAGTAGCATTTCAGGTTTGGAAACCTAATTCATTTTTTTATGAATAGGGATGTACCTTCTGATCTGGTTGAACCAATTCACGGCAACTCACTAAAATGTGCCAGTGCATTGGGAAAAAGCAAGGCCAGGACAAAGAGTCCCGAATACAGTATGCTTGTGTTATGTATACAGGTGAGAGGAGCATTTCACGTTTGGAAACCTCATTTGGTTTCTGAATAGGGATGAACCAAAGTTCATCCCTATTCTGATCTGGTTGAACCAGAGTATTGAACCAATTCATGGCAACTCACCAACATTTTTTTTTTGGGGGGGGGGGTAATTAGTGCTAGGAGGGGGGTTTGTGAGGAGAATTTGTGATTGGAGGGGGGTTTTGGAGTGGAGGGAGAAGATTGTGCTTGGAGGGGATATTTGAGGGAAGGAGGATTTGTGCTAGAAGGGAGGAGGAGTCCCGAATACGATATGCTTGTGTAATGGATAGAGGTGAGAGGAGCATTTCAGGTTTGGAAACCTAATTTGTTTTTTTATGAATAGGGATGAACCTCCTGATCTGGTTGAACCAATTCATGACAACTCGCCAAAATGTGGCAGTGCATTGGGCAAAAGCAAGGCCGGGACAAGGAGTCCCGAATACGGTATGCTTGTGTTATGTATACAGATGAGAGGAGCTTTTCAGGTTTGGAAACCTAATTCGTTTTTTTTATGAATAGGTATCTACCTTCTGATCTGGTTGAACTAGAGTTAAACAAATTCACGGCATCTCACCAAAATGTGCCAGTGCATTGGGCAAAAGCAAGCCCGGGACAAGGAGTCCCGGATACGGTATGCTTGTTTTATGTATACAGATGGGAGGAGCATTCCAGGTTTGGAAACCTAATTTGTTTTTGTTTTTTTATGAATAGGGATGAACCTTCTGATCTGGTTAAACCAGAGTTGAAGCAATTCATGGCAACTCACCAAAATGTGCCAGTGCATTGGGCAAAAGCAGGGCCGGGACAAAGAGTCCTACATACAGTATGCTTGTGTTATGTATATAGATGAGAGGAGCATTTCAGGTTTGGAAACCTCATTTGTTTTTTTATGAATAGGGATGAACCTTATGATCTGGTTGAACCAATTCAAGACAACTCACCAAAATGTGCCAGTGCATTGGGCAAAAGCAAGGCCTGGACAAGAAGTCCCGAATACAGTATGTAATTCGTTTTTTTTATGAATAGGTATCTACCTTCTGATCTGGTTGAACTAGAGTTAAACAAATTCACGGCATCTCACCAAAATGTGCCAGTGCATTGGGCAAAAGCAAGCCCGGGACAAGGAGTCCTGGATACGGTATGCTTGTGTTATGTATACAGATGAGAGGAGCATTTCAGGTTTGGAAACCTAATTTTGTTTTTGTTTTTTTATGAAGAGGGATGAACCTTCTGATATGGTTGAACCAATTCATGACTACTCACCAAAATGTGGCAGTGCATTGGGCAAAAGCAGGGCCGGGACAAGGAGTCCCGAATACGATATGCTTGTGTAATGGATAGAGGTGAGAGGAGCATTTCAGGTTTGGAAACCTAATTTGTTTTTTTATGAATAGGGATGAACCTCCTGATCTGGTTGAACCAATTCATGACAACTCGCCAAAATGTGGCAGTGCATTGGGCAAAAGCAAGCCCGGGACAAGGAGTCCCGAATACGTTATTCTTGTGTTATGTATACAGATGAGAGGAGCTTTTCAGGTTTGGAAACCTAATTAGTTTTTTTTTATGAATAGGTATCTACCTTCTGATCTGGTTGAACTAGAGTTAAACATATTCACGGCAACTCACCAAAATGTGCCAATGCATTGGGCAAAAGCAAGCCCGGGACAAGGAGTCCCGAATACGTTATTCTTGTGTTATGTATACAGATGAGAGAAGCTTTTCAGGTTTGGAAACCTAATTAGTTTTTTTTTATGAATAGGTATCTACCTTCTGATCTGGTTGAACCAGAGTTAAACATATTCACGGCAACTCACCAAAATGTGCCAGTGCATTGGGCAAAAGCAAGCCCGGGACAAGGAGTCCCGGATACGGTATGCTTGTGTTATGTATACAGATGGGAGGAGCATTCCAGGTTTGGAAACCTAATTTGTTTTTGTTTTTTTATGAATAGGGATGAAACTTCTGATCTGGTTGAACCAGAGTTGAAGCAATTCATGGCAACTCACCAAAATGTGCCAGTGCATTGGGCAAAAGCAGGGCCGGGACAAGGAGTCCTGAATACAGTATATAAGAAAAAATTGCGCCAACATAGGTTAAAAACTGTGATAATGTCCAAATATAAAAAGTCCAATCAATAAGATTCTGTGATGCAGATAACACCCCGGTGTATTTCAGACAACAGTGAGCCGCCACCACATGGACAGGAGCTTACCACACATAAGCTGTAAAGAAGCCTATAGAATCCAAAAGCATATCCCAGAAATCAATCACACGGCTTGCTATGGAGCTGGTATATCGCAGGATCCTCGCCAGATGATCACAGTGGATTATGCATCAATTGTATAAGCAAGCGAGCAATAGTCGGCCATAAAAAGGAAAAATAAGACCGCACATAGTGCATTACCAATGCATTTTATTTAAAAAAGTAAAAAAAGCCACTTACACAGGTCGTATAAAGTTTAGCAGAGAATAAATATTGCCGGCCGGCATATAACAGGAGCCCTTCCTCCTCAGCGCGAACGCGGTGACGTCACTGCACGCCTACGTCCTAGACGCGTTTCGTTATAGGTTAACGTTGTCAATGGGAACGTTAACCTATAACGAAACGCGTCTGGGACGTAGGCGTGCAGTGACGTCACCGCGTTCGCGCTGAGGAGGAAGGGCTCCTGTTATATGCCGGCCGGCAATATTTATTCTCTGCTAAACTTTATACGACCTGTGTAAGTGGCTTTTTTTACTTTTTTAAATAAAATGCATTGGTAATGCACTATGTGCGGTCTTATTTTTCCTTTTTATGGCCGACTATTGCTCGCTTGCTTATACAATTGATGCATAATCCACTGTGATCATCTGGCGAGGATCCTGCGATATACCAGCTCCATAGCAAGCCGTGTGATTGATTTCTGGGATATGCTTTTGGATTCTATAGGCTTCTTTACAGCTTATGTGTGGTAAGCTCCTGTCCATGTGGTGGCGGCTCACTGTTGTCTGAAATACACCGGGGTGTTATCTGCATCACAGAATCTTATTGATTGGACTTTTTATATTTGGACATTATCACAGTTTTTAACCTATGTTGGCGCAATTTTTTCTTATATATCTACTTGTGTTTGTTCACGTGATTGCTGCCTTCTGCACATTTATTTGTTTTAATTTTTATTTAATTTTTTTTGGGCTAGCGCAATTTTTTCTTTTTATTTACCTGAATACAGTATGCTTGTGTTATGTATATAGATGAGAGGAGCATTTCAGGTTTGGAAACCTAATTCATTTTATTATGAATAGGGATGTACCTTCTGATCTGGTTGAACCAATTCACGGCAACTCACTAAAATGTGCCAGTGCATTGGGAAAAAGCAAGGCCAGGACAAAGAGTCCTGAATACAGTATGCTTGTGTTATGTATACAGATGAGAGGAGCATTTCAGGTTTGGAAACCTCATTTGGTTTCTGAATAGGGATGAACCAAAGTTCATCCCTATTCTGATCTGGTTGAACCAGAGTATTGAACCAATTCACGGCAACTCACCAACATTTTTTTTTTGGGGGGGGGGGGGTAATTAGTGCTAGGAGGGGGGTTTGTGAGGAGAATTTGTGATTGGAGGGGGGTTTTGGAGTGGAGGGAGAAGATTGTGCTTGGAGGGGATATTTGAGGGAAGGAGGATTTGTGCTAGGAGGGAGGAGGAGTCCCGAATACGGTATGCTTGTGTTATGTATACAGGTGAGAGAAGCATTTCAGGTTTGGAAACCTCATTTGTTTTTTTTATGAAGAGGGATGAACCTTCTGAACCAGAGTTGAACCAATTCATGGTAACTCACCAAAATGTGGCAGTGCATTGGGCAAAAGCAGCGCTGGGACAAGGAGTGGGCAAGAGGAATGGCTGCCTTGGGCACTGCGGTAATATATGTGAAGTTTGGGGTGGGGGGGGTGATTTGTGATGGGAGGGGAAATTTGGAGGGTGGCAGGGGATAAGAATTGGTCTAAGAGGGGAAAATAAGGGTATGTGCTAGGAATGGTGATGTGGGGTGATTTGTGTTGGAGGGTTGAAGGGCACTAGGAGGGGATATTTTCCTTTTTTATTGGGGGGGGTGGCTATTGGGGATGATTGGGATTTTTTTATGCTAGGAAGGGAAAGTTTTTTTGGGGGAGGGGAAAACAGGTGTGTGTGCTAGGAATTGTGATTTTTGTTGGGAGAGGGCATTTGTGCTCGGAGGGGCAATTTTCCTTTTGCGGGGGGGTTGATTTTTTAGGGATGGTTGGGAGTTTTTTATGCTGGGAAGGGATATTTTCAGCCACAGCACGTCCTCGTCTCCTCCTCCCCTTGTCTCAGAATTTAGCAGATTCCAGCAGCTGACTCCTGCCCTCCTCTGGTCCTCCCCCAAACATTGCAAGTTTTGCTTCCCAGCTACACCCCCAGCTGACTCCAGTCCTTCTCTGATCCTCCACAAGACCCTGCATGTTCTGCTTCCCAGCTCAACCCCCAGCTGACTCCAGTCCTCCTCTGATCCTCCCCAAACCCTGCAAGTTATGCTTCCCAGCTCCACCCCCAGCTGACTCCAGCCCTCCTCTGGTCCTCCAACAGACCCTGCACATTCTGCTTCCCAGCTCCACCCCCAGCTGACTACAGCCCTCCTCTGGTCCTCCACCAGACCCCGCCCGTTCTGCTTCCCAGCTCCACCCCCACCTGACTCCTGTCCTCCTCTGATCCTCCACCAGACCCTGCATGTTCTGCTTCCCAGCTCCACCCCCAGCTGACTCTAGTCCTCCTCTGATCCTCCCCCAAACCCTGCAAGTTATGCTTCCCAGCTCCACCCCCAGCTGACTCCAGCCCTCCTCTGGTCCTCCACCAGACCCTGCACATTCTGCTTCCCAGCTCCACCCCAAGCTGACTCCAGCCCTCCTCTGGTCCTCCACCAGACCCCGCCCATTCTGCTTCCCAGCTCCACCCCCAGCTGACTCCAGTCCTCCTCTGATCCTCCACCAGACCCTGCACATTCTGCTTCCCAGCTCCACCCCCAGCTGACACCAGCCCTCCTCTGGTCCTCCACCAGACCCCGCCCGTTCTGCTTCCCAGCTCCACCCCCGCCTGACTCCAGCCCTCCTCTAGTCTGCACATCTGCTTATAATTATGTAGCGCATGGTTACTTCCAAGTACCGGTGCTTTGTTAAATTTAGAAGGGGATCAGAAAGTTAATTGGCTCTGATCCAGTTAATCTGTTCAAATTGGGTCTCTGTCTAAGCTTGGCTGTGCTGTGGGCTTATTCTGTTGTTCCTGGGGTTTTGTTCCCACCCCATGACGATAGGTGGCAGCAGTGGAGTCAAGGTTTGGGTGCTTTTCCCCAGCAGCCTATCAGGAGGGTTACTCCTCGCTGTGCATGCTGGGGGAGGGTATCGACAATCCACCGGGGATCAAGGGAACCGATTACTGAAATGCTGAACGTTGGTCACCTGTCAGTCTGTAACCTGCAAACTACCTGAAGAAGATCCAGGCCAAAGTCTATCAAAGAGGATTACCTCCGCTACCTCAATCCTAAGGAGGGTCTGTGGCAGAGACTTTTCCTCTAAGTTCTGAGTGATACTTTGGCTGCCAGGTCAGTGAGAGAGGACTGTCCAAGTACGCTATACCCACTCCGGCTGGAGTGGCGAAGAAGACTAAGTGTTGTTGGAAGCAGGACTGTTTCCCTATTGCTATGCCTGAATCTGCTATTTCTCCTTTTACTTCAACTCTTCTATCACCACAAGTTTTATTGTTTTTACCCGGCTGGGTAATAAAGAGCACAGAAAAAGACACCTGTCGTAGACATTCAATTAATGCTACATTCACCATACACCCCTTGACAGTGGAGTAGCCATGAGTTAACATGCCACCCAAAACAAACCAGCAACTATTTCGGTGGTAGTGCTACATGTGGGGGCTCATCCGGGATTGGCTGTTACCTCGAACAACCAGATTGAGAAGTTTTATTCCGCCATTGAAGCAAGGAATTGTCACGGTGTTGGACTGTGCTGGTGAGGAGAGAGTTAATGTCAGGTAGTTAAAGTTTGGGCGCACATGCAGTGGAGTGACATGTGCCTGCAACGTGCAAGAAAAAGAACTCAAGGTGGGAGGAGTTACCCACCACTGCATGAGACGTAGGGCGAGTTTGGTGCCAAAGGACAGAATGATTGCCCACCCATGAGAGAGAGTCGCGAAAGCATGTCTGTGTCCCCGACGCCGTTTGAGAGATTGAGACCCCCGATGTCTATGCCGGGAGCCAATCCGATGCCTGCTGCCACCAGAGTCCCCCTGACCGATACCGGGATTCGAATGAGGACCCAGGGGAGGTTTGTGCTATTTTCTAGTGGTAGCGTTAAGGCCCTTGAACTGCAATGCCCCCGATGTGCGGAGCTAGCTGTCTGGATTTTGCCTTTTGCTCGGTGCAAGAAGTGCCGGGAATATTTGTTCCATGTGGAGCAACCAACGGAATATCCCTGTGAGTACCGGGTGGATTGGGGTGCCGGAGCGGTGACCGTGGAAGGAGAGTTCCCATGGCCTGCACCTGCTTTTACCACTACTATTGCTGATCCCGATGTCGTGACTGTATCTTCCACACTCACCATGCCATCGGCTGCTACCCCAATTGTGTCGTCGGAAGTGAGTGACACTGAAAATAGAGAGAATGTGCCTGCTGTGAAGGTGGATGCTGCTACCGAAACAGTATGCATGGCGGTGGTCGCCGCTTGGCTCACCTCTGGGAAAATGGGCCCCGTCAAGGTCTCCCACGGCTGTGGACGAGGCCAACCGATGTGTGGACATGACAAAGATTCCAGGGAGAGCGTTGCCCCTGGCCAAGACAAATCCAAGTCCAAGGACAAGGTCAGTACACTTACTAAGGAACGTGTCTCTTTCCCTGCAAAAGAATACCATACTTCTGAGCTTGACTCTTCCTCTGATGTGAGGGATGATCAGTGGTTTGAGTCGGAGCTGCCCGAGTTACAATTGGGCAGAAACTCCCGTGCCTCCAAACAAACCAGCAGCTCCTTCGGGGGTAGTGCTACAATTATTATGAGAATAATACAATTCTATGTCAGTTGAAAAGCAGGGTTGCACACCGCTGGTATAATAAGTTATTACTAAAACTAGTAGTAATCAAACGCAGAGGCAATTATTTAATATAATAAAGAGTAGTGTATAGTCTTACAGATACAACCATAATGCTGATTCGACCCGCAATGAAATTGAGTTTGACACTTCTGGTCTATGGGATGTCTTTTTAGAGTTTATTTGCTTACAGAAATTGAAAACAGGATGGGGCCTGGGGTGGTCTGGGATACTCCAAACACTTACGCACGGCAAATAGAGGACACTCCTTTCTTCAGCAAATAGAAAAGTCTATTTCTCCCAGCTGGACACCATAGGGCAGTTGTTAGACTGAAGCAATCTTTAATCTCATAGTGTGGACTGTCATTGACGGCACAGATAATGATGATAATGATGCACTAATGACTAAAGAATACCAGAAGTAAGGACCCTTCAGGAGAGGAACTACCTGGCCCAGCTTTCCCAAATGTAGACAGCATGGGCGTAGCATAAGGGGTTGCAGGGTTCACAATCACAACCCCACCCTTAGCTCCAGGGGCCCCAGCAGCCTCCCTGTCATATTATGATACCCTTCACAAAGTCCTGCTCCGATCTGCCCTAGGGCTCCACAGCCACGCTCTAGTACTGGGCATCTACTTTGCCTTCCACAGTCCACACCCCTCCAATCTCATTGGCTGGGGAGAAGCTGTGAGGAAATCCCTGAATCATACCTCCCAATCGTCCCACTCAACAACCCCGATCCGCGGAACCCCCCCCGCTCAACAACTTCGAGCTGCGGCACCCCCCCACTTAACTGCTTCGATCCGCGACTCCCGCAGGGTTAAAATGTTGGGAGGTATGTCCTGAATGGAGAGGAGCACGAGTGAGAACAGCCCAGGGGACGTGTCTGTGCTGTGTGCTGGCAAAATGGGATGGTAACCTGTGTAAAGTGGGGGGGGGAGTTGTATATGGTGCTGGGATGGGAAAGGACCTCTGCTAAGTGACCTGCCAGGCGTCCCTATCCTCTGATTCTCTAGCGGTGATCCCTGTCCTCTGTTGTAAAGAGGAACTCTGGGGACTCAAAACTCTTAAGCCACTTTGAGTATCTTGGCGTGCGGTAGATGTACCCAGTGCCGATCCTGACCTTGCTGGGGCCCTAAGCAAAATGACATGTCACATTAAAGTTGAGAAGCGGGGGGAGGGAGTGTTCTGCTGGCGGAAATGACAACTTACATTAGAGTTAGAAGCTGGGGGTGCTGACTTCTTGCCTCTTCTCCCATGCAGCCAGCGAGTTGAGAAGCCGAAAATTACTTCTCACCAGGCGGGGCCTCGAGAAATTTGGGGGGCCCTCCACAGCTTTGCAGGGCCCTAAGCGGCTTGCATAGTGAGCCTATAGGGCGGATCGGCCCATCATGTACCTGCATGCACAGTGGAAGTTGTGGGTTGTAATGGGGGGGGGGCAGGTCATCTTTTGCATCAGAGCCCACAAGCTTCAAGCTACGCCTCTGGTAGGCAATCACTAAATCTTGAGCTTGGGTCAGCACATACAATATCCCCGGCAACTGCAAACCTCCTAGCTTCAACCAAGCACTACTCAGTGAATTCTCCAGACCAGATCCTTAGCTTTCAAAGAAATAAGGAATAGGCTTCCAAGCTCTGCTATAGTTGGGACCTCGATGAACATCAGCAAACTCCAGCAGGGTTGCCCTAAATCAGCCTCAGAGGCTTTTAAGGACAAGACCTTGGCTGCTCCAGGCCTCATGCTGGCCATCTTAAGCAACCTACTTGGCACATCTACCCAAGGATTTGCTGAAGCACAATAAATATTCAGGCTGCTCAATTGACTTTCCTTTGCCCTCTATGTTCTGGAAGCCTCCAAAATGCAGGGGGAAACAATAAAATCTAGAACATCCCTAAGAGATCAAAAGCTGCTCCAATGATTCCAGAGGAGCCCAACATTTTTTAATTGATCTAAAATCCTATCTACCTATCTACATCGACAAAGAAACACCTGTGGAATTCTGAAGCTGGGACATTTATCATACATCTTAGGTCAATATGAAATACAGTGGTACTTCGGATTGCGAGTAACGTGGTTAACAAGAGTTTTGCAATACGAGCACTGTATTTAAAAAAATCCTAATTCCGTTTGTGAGTGTTGTCGCGCAAAACAAGCAGGATTCAGGCCAAAGTGGTGTGCACTACCGCGTTTGACCTGAGGTGGAGGGCAACAGAGCCGTTCGAAAAAAAAAATTCGGAAAGACTTGGAAATACACAATTCCCGAGGTTTGCCAAGGTCAGCCAAGCTGTCCTCGGGCCTTTCCGGCTGTTTCTGAGGCTCTCCGGCACCCCCCCACCTCTGGCCACATGCGGTATTGCATGCCATTGAAGTCAACGCGAAACAAATTATTTTAGTTTCCATTGACTTCAATGGGGAAACTCGCTTTGATATGCGAGCACTTTGGATTACGAGTATTCTCCTGGAATGGATTATGCTCGTATTCCAAGGTTCCACTGTGTTGCAAAAATAATTTTTCATAAACTATATGGCCAAGGTTTGTAGACACCTAACCATCACACCTTTATGAGTTAGTTGAATGTCCAATTTCAACTCCCATCTCTCATGAATCTGTTAGAGACTGAACTGACGAGAGGGCTTCCCTTACATTTCCTGTCCCATTTCCCCTTGAACAGACAAAAGTAGGGCAAGGAGTGCCATGGGTGAGATCCTGGCCATATGTATATCTGGATAATTTGGGGATAGTGTGGACGCAGGACTGGAATCCATGCAGGAGGCTGTTGTAGGATCTTGGATCCTTGAGAAAATTTGAGCAGGCAGTCAACCGGTGCAGATTCAGGAAACAGAAGCAGGACCAGAAGCATGGCCAAGGTTGGTATCAGACTGGCAGAACCAATACCTATTCAGCAGGCAGAAGGGTAAGTCAGGTCATAAGCCAGGGTTGATAATGGGAGATCATGCTCTGGGAGAGTCAGAGAATAAACCGGGTCAGATGAGGATGTAGGACTGGTCGTGGATTACAGAAGCTGTAAACCACTCAGTGGTTCGCCTAACCTCTGTAAAGCCTTAAATAGGCCACTGGGCACCAAAACGCCAGTGCCCAACGTACAAATTCATTCACACATTGAAATGTGCACAGCCCGGATTCTATGTATGGATGTATGAACTGTGTGCACAGTTGGGCACAGTTTTATGAAAAGGTGCCATCATCTGTGTGGGGTTTGTGTTGTGCTGTTTTCTCCAGATTGGGAGCGTGGACCTACTTTTTTGCTACCACCCATATAGTCCACAGCAAAAGAGACACTTTGGTTTATGTTAGGTGCTGCTAGGCCTGGGTCATCTCAAAGTGTTTAATAAGTTGCAGCCAGGGCTCTGTGCAGGCCACTCCAGTTCCTCTTTACTCAACAATCCATGACTTTATAGAGTTGGATTTCTGTACAGGGGCCCAGTCATGCTTTAACTGAAGAGAGCGTCCCCAAACTGTTGCCACAATTGTCCAAAAGTAGAACTATGGCCTCCTGTAACCTGAATGGACAGCCAGACATAACCCCTTTTGGGACAGCACCCTCAGCTCGGGACAATAAGCGTGTAAGCAGGTGCAGTCTACTTTCTCCACTGCAGGTGACGCTCAAACACAGCAGCATTGCAGATGGAGAGGAAGTCAAGAGGAACAGGGTTTCCTGGGTCACTGGGGAAGCTATCCAGTTCGCTGCTGCTACTCCATGTGATTCTGGTGGCTATCTTTGGTCAAGCAGAGTCTACTTAAGACCCTAGCTCCCGGGCTTGGCGTGTATTTCTCTTGTTGGTAGTGTAGGGACTTGAATATCGGTAAGAGAGGTTCCAGATGAGTAGGGAAAGTATAGGGACACACCATCCTTCTTGGACACTTTCCCATTTGGGCATGGACTGGCCAGGCCGCCTAATGCCCCTCAAGACAGATGCTGTTGGCACATCCGAGACCTGCTTTCAAATTTTATGAGATGCACCTGTTTATGTCAATCAGGCCTCAGGCCGCAGTGGCTGACAATTTTACATCAGTGTGGGCACGGATACGTGGTGGTGCGGGTGCGCGCCCACACCCTTGCGGCTTTCAAATTGGGAGCAGGTAGTGTATAGCCACCACATCCCAATTGAAACGAATGGGACTACCTGCATGGGGATGCAGAGAACACCAGTACACCCCTGTGCAGCTACGCACGGTCCCCACATGGGCGTTCACTTAAGTGCTCCCATTTGAACAAAGCCAAAAACTTTTTTACCGGTGGCACGACATTGGTTAATGCAGGCTGACTCATGTTAAATTTTTTACAACAAAAATCTCATATGTTTAATTTTTTTTTTTTTTCCTATATAATTTATTATCATGTTTGCTTCAGTCTTGACTTATGATTTCATCAGCCAAGAAGAAAAAAAAAAATGACAAATCCATTTTCATGTTATTTCAGAGAAAACAGAAATCTGCCTTTTTTCAAACAAGTTTAGACATGTTCGGGCATGTTGCTTCAAGCTAAACAAGGACATTCCCTCATCTGTATATTTTATTAGCAGGTTAACATTATACACACAGTTTCTAAACAGACCGTTTTGCAGGAAGCATTTGAATATTCTGAAATGCAGTTTTTCAGTTTTAAAGGGGACAGTTTGTTAAATAGATAAAAAAAATAAACAAATATAGAAATTATGAAAATATATAAAAATTAAACTTGCGTAAATTCTGTAAGCATCTTTGAGTAAATACAATGTAAAAAAAAAAAATATATATATATATATATTCATTGGGGTGCGCACAGGGTGTGTCAGGTGTGCCCTAATCGTGAGTGGGCACACCCTGCTGATACTCACGGCAACCCCGCTTCTCTACTTGCAGTACTGGCGGGACCCCACTTCTGAACTTGCGGGAGACCGGCGCCCCCCGCTTCCTAACACTCGCGGGAGACCGGCGACCCTCCGCTTCTCAACCTCGTGGGAGACCGGCAGCGACCCCCCCGCGGCACTGGCGGCCACCACCCTGCTTCTCAACACTCGCAAGAGACCGGTGACCCCCCCTTCACTTCTCAACCTCACGGGAGACCGACGGCAACCCCCCGCTTTTCAAGACGCGTGCACTGTTGCCCGCCCCTCTGCTTCTCAACACTCACGAGAGACCAGTGACCCCCCTTCGCTTCTCAACCTTGTGGGAGTCCGGCGGTGACCCCCCCCGCTTTTCAAGTCGCGGGCACTGGCGGCCACCCCCTGCTTCTCAACACATTGCGAGAGACGGGTGACCCCTCTTTGCTTTTCAACCACGCAGGAGACCAGCGGCGACCTCCCCGCTTTTTACGTCGTGGGCACTGGCAGCCGCCCCCTGCTTCTCAACACTCATGAGAGACCGGTGACCCCCCTTCGCTTCTCAACCTCGCGGGAGACCGACAGCAACCCCCCCTGCTTTTCAAGTTGCGGGCACTGGCGGCCACCCTCTGCTTCTCAACACATTGCGAGAGACCCCTCTTTGCTTCTCAACCACGCAGGAGACAGGCGGCGACCTCCCTGCTTTTTAAGTCGTGGGCACTGGCAGCCTTCTCAACCTCGTGGGAGACCGGCGGCAAGCCCCCTGCTTTTCAAGTCGCGCGCACTGACGGAAGCCCCCCTGCTTCTCAACTCGCGAGAGACTGGCGCCACCCCCGCTTCTCAACTGGCGGGCACCCCCTAATGTTATGGGCTGCGCACACCAGTGTATATATTGTATAATACAGTTAGGTCCATATATATTTGGGCACAGGCACACTTTCCATGTATTTGGCTCTGTATGCCTCCAGAATAAAATTAAAACAAAATGATCCAAATTATTTTGAAGTGCAGACTTTCAGCTTTAATTCAAGGGGTTGAACCAAACCAGGAGCAGTCTGACAACTCATGGGGCCCCCAGGGCAATAGGACATTATGGGGCTCTGAGGCAATAGGAGATTATGGGGACCCCAGGCAACAGGAGATTATGGGGCCACACAGTATACATACACACAATATACACACACTGAAAAGGTACATGGAGAGGTGGGGCAGCTATAATCTTAGGATTTTTAGACCAAATAGATGTCGGTAAGGGACATTTCAGGGACAGATGTAAAAAAAAAAAAAACACAAATTTGTACATACTGTCCCTGGTTTTACTGAGGCTGGCAACCCTGATGGGGCCCTCGGGCAGTGCAGTATCAGGTACAAATTTTAGTAACTACAACCATTTTTATACCCACTTTAAGGAGCTCCAATATAATTGGACAAATTAATATAATCATAAATACAATTTTCATTTTTTATATTTTGTTAAGAATCCTTTACTGGCAATGACTTTCTGAAGTTTGGAACCCATGGACATCACCAAAGACTGGCTTTCCTCTTGTCTGATGCTTTGCCAGGCTTCAGTTGTTCTTTGTTTGTGGGCCTTTCTGCCTTTAGTTTTGCCTTCAGCAAGTGAAATGCTCAGTTGGATTGAGATCATGTGATTGACTCAGCCATTGCAGAATATTCCACTTCTTTTCCTTCAAAAGCTGATGGGTTGCTCTTGCTGTGTGTTTTGGATCCTTGTCCATTTGTACGGTAAATCGCCATCCAATCATCTCTGCTGCATTTGGCTGAATCTGGGCTGACAGTATATCTCTAAACACTGCAGAATTCATCCAGCTCCTTCTATCATCAATAATCACCAACAACCCAGTGCCACTGGAAGCCAGGCATGCCCATGCCATCACACTGCAAACTCCACCATGTGACCACAGAGGACGTTGTGTGCTTTGGATCATGATCTGTTCCAAGCCTTCTCCACTTGCTTGCCATAACAGAGCGGATGTGCAGAGGCATGTCCGTGGGTTCGAACAAACGCCTATGTGCATGCGTGCATGTGTGCATGCGCCCATCAGCACTGGCCCAAATTACAGTATTTAAAAAGGGTAGAGGCACTAGGGCCTTTGTTGTCTGATCTGCAGTCTTCCCTCTGTATCCTGTTTCCAGTGCCTGCCCTTGATATGATTGTACCCGGCTTTCCTGACTCCTCTGATTCTCTCCATTCTTGACCTCGGCTTGCTTGACTTTTCTTCAGTCTTATCTAAGAAGTTTCCTGTTGCCAAACCTCTGCATGAACTTGACCATTCTTATTGATATCTCTGATGTACCTCATTCCTCTGTATCTGACCTGGCTTGTCTTACTCTGCACCAGTCTCCTCCCTTTGCTACAGCCTCCTTGTACCTGTATCTGTGGTAGCTGGAACCAGCAACCTACCTGCATCCGCAGCACCCCTGAATCCACGAGTTCCTGCAACCACATCCACTAACCACAGCTCCAGTACCGCTGCTGGCTGCTACTAGTGTCTCCCTGCTACGAAGAACACCACAGGCACTCCTTCCACACTGTGCTCTCGCGGCCGCTGTTGCAAACTCAGTTTTCCCTGATCCAGGGCTATAGGAGAGGCCTTTCTCTGCTTGTCAGGCTCTACAAGGAAGGTATGTAACACCGTCATTCTGGTACAGATTAATCTAAGGCCCTGTACACACGACCGAGAAACTCGACAGGCGAAACACATAATTTTCCCCATCGAGTTCCTTGTTCGGCAGTTAAAAAACTTGTCGAGCCAAATTTTCCCTTTGCCCATCGAGGAAATAGAGAACATGCTCTCTTTTTGGCTCGACGAGTTCCTCGACGGGTTTCCCGGGGAAAAGTGTACACACGACCGGTTTCCTCTGCAGAATACGTCTCCCATCGAGTTTCTTGCTGAATTCTGCCGAGGAAACCGGTCGTGTGTACGCGGCCTTTGTTTCATCCATCCAAAAGAATGCTTTTTCCAGAACTGCTTTGGCTTTTTTAGATTTTTTTCGGCAAAGTCTAATCTGGCTTTTCTATTTTTTAGGCTTATGACTGGTATGCACCTTGTGGGGAACCCTCTGTATTTGCTCCCGTGAAGTCTGCCCTTGATTGTAGACTTTGACAATGATACACCCACCTCCAGGAGAGCGTCCTTCACTTGGATGTTGTGAATGGGTTTTTCTTTACCATAGAGAGGATCCTGCGACCATTTACCACTGTTGTCTTCTGTGGACGTCCAGGCCTTTTTATGTTGCTGAGCTCA
Organism: Rana kukunoris; assembly: GCA_029574335.1. Classification (NCBI taxonomy): domain Eukaryota; kingdom Metazoa; phylum Chordata; class Amphibia; order Anura; family Ranidae; genus Rana; species Rana kukunoris. The sequence continues at coordinate 7,108,200 of CM056057.1, read as the reverse complement.
CCAGTGTGTTCTTCTTTCCTTAGAATGTACCAAACGGATGATTTGGCCACTCCTAATGTTGCCAATATCTCTCAGATGGATTTGTAAAAAATGTGGAAAACCATTTATAATTTTCCTTTCACTTCACAATTATGTGCCACTTTGTGTTGGCCTATCACATAAAATCCCAATAAAATACATGTTTTTGAGTGAGTGAGTAACTTGTATAGCGCTACAAATACGAACTAAATCACCTCAAGGTGCTGTATCTAATGTCGTCGTCCAAAAACGCTTTATAATAGATGGGTCTTACGTTTTTTTGTGAAGGCCAGATGGTTTTCTTCCATGCGGATGTCTGTAGGTAGAGCGCTCCATACCCGTGGTCCTTGGACTGCGAATCTTCGTTCTCCTTTAGATGTGTAGCGGGACTTGGGGATGCAGAGGTGGTTCTGGTTAGTTGATCGGAGGGCCCGATTTGGGGTGTAGTGTTTTATTTTCTCGCATAAGTATTGAGGCGCGTTTTCTTGCGTGCATTTGTGGGTGAGGCAGAGGGTCTTGAATGTCACCCGATCCTTTACGACTAACCAGTGTGATTGGTTTCCAAGGGTTTTTACCCTTTACCAGTCTGGCTGCTGTGTTCTGGATGACTTGTAGATGAGAAATCTGGTATTTCTGTAGTCTTAGGTAGAGGGAGTTTTCGTAGTCCGGTCGGGAATTGATGAGTGTTCCAACTACAACTTCTGTGTCCTCTTCTGGGATGAAGGGGATGAGTCTATGTAGCATGCGGAGATCCACTGACTACTGATCCTATTTTTGCGTCCATAGTCATGTCTAAGTCAAAGATGACTCAGAGGCTTTTGACTTTAGTGCTTGGGGTGATGGTTTGTCCAAAGATGGTGGGTGGTGTCCATGTCGTCCTAGAATTTGTCTTTCGGTTTGTGTGGAGAAAGAGAAGTTCTGTTTTTGATCCATTGAGTTTGAGGGAGCTCTCCATCATCCAATTATCGATCAATGACAGGCATTTTTCTAATCAGTGATATTGGTCTTTTTTGTTGGTGATGCGAAGATGAAGTAGGAATGATAGAGCAGGTCTTGTTTGCTGATGATTTTGAGGAGTAGGCAGAAGTAGATGTTGAAGAGCAGGGGCCACAGGGATGATCCTTGAGGGACTCTGCATGTAATGGTGCGGGCTTCTGAAGTGAAGGCTCCTAGTTTTGCTGTCTGGGATCGATTTTCTGGGAATGATGCGAACCATGGTAGATCTGAGTCTGCGACTCCACCTACTTCTGTGACATGGTTGTAACATGGCAAAATGTGGGAAATTTCAAGGGGTATGAATACTTTTTCAAGGCACTGTAGCTATCTGTCCAGTTAATAATATATATATATATATATATATATATATATATATATATATATATATAATATACATATATGGCATATACAGTTCTTTCTTCTTCATGTTATTTAACCACTTGAAGATTCTGAACATAAGAAATATGTCCTTAAAAACTGCAACAAAGTTTTTAGGATGCATCTTTTTACAACCACCTCCTTTTTCCCTGCCACTGTCCCCTAACAACTATTATCATCAATAACCGGACCTTCCCGGATCGAGGGGTCGGCCTCCATATTTCACAAGATCAAACGAAGAAAGAAAACATAAAGATACAGCCGCCGGAGCTCACTCTGCAGGCTGGTGCGTGGTGACGTCACTGATAGTTGCTCCGCCTGACGCGTTTCCCTGTTGCTCTTGTGACCCTGCTGCTTTCTCCATGAGACGATCGTGGGTGACCCCGCAGCGATTGAGTCCGCGGGACCCACGGTCGGGCTCACGGAGAAAGCAGCAGGGTCACAAGCGCGACCACACGGCGGCATCTTGAAGGGGACGTATATGTACGTCCTTATGCCTGTATGTGCCACTTTGCCTACATAAATATACAAAAGGTGGTCCTTAAGCAGTTAAATACAATGTAACAATGTCCTTAAAGGAGAAGTCCAGCCTAAGCCTGTTTGGCTGGGCTTCCCCTATGGGTCACAGGAGTGCAATTCATCCAATTTTCACTTCTGTGACACCTTTTTTTTAGCAGAGAGCAGTCTGAAGTCCGCTCTCCGCTGACGTCACTGGAATCAGTCCAGGTACTGCGCCACCACGACAATGGGAGTTTGGATTTTTACAAATGGCTGGACTGATATCCATCACAGGCTCTCAGCGAGCCGCTGAGAGCCTGAGACGGCCGCTCATCGCCTCCTCCACAGCTCAGCGAGCCAATGAACGTGGAGGAACAGAGAGGAGAGATGCTGATTGACAGTCAGCAGCTCTCCGCTCGGGGAGCCCAAAGAACCGAGCCAGCGGCGGTGTTAGATCGCTCTGTTAGATGCTGCATCTACCTAGGTTAGTATGATGGGGGACCCATACTTCTCTTTTAAGGATTATTAATCTAATCGTTCTCTTCGTTCTTCTCAAGACCTCCTGCTCTCTAGCTCTCTCATCACCTGCTTCCATGCTCGACTTTTCTAGAGTCTCTCAAAGCCTATGGAACTCCTTACCCCAATCTATCCATCTATCTCCTTCTCTATCAGCTTTTAGAGGATCCCTGAAAAACCTTCTCTTCAGAGAAGCCTACCCTTCCCACACCTAACAACTGCATTTTCATTTGAGCCCATATGATCACCCCCCCCACAGATAACTACCCTTTGATCCGCTTGACCCTCCTTTCTAGATAGTAAGCTCTAACAAGCAGGGCCCTCTGGTCCCTCCTGTTGATTTGTATTGTGACTGTACTGTTGGTGCGCAAACTGTTGGTGCTATATAAATCCTGTATAATAATAGTAATTTTTATTAGTCATAGTATTATTAGTGTTATTATTATTATTTTTTAAATATTCATGAAATTAATACATAATATTATTATAATTAATACTATTATTATTATTATTGGTGTTGTTATTGTCATAAACTAATAATAATAATAATAATAATAATATGTATTCATTTCATGATTATTTAAAAAAATATATTAATAATAATAATAACAATAATTATAATATTTATTTATTTCATGATCATTAAAAAAAAAAAAATGCTATATAAAGGAGGGTGGTATTGAAAGAATAATCTGCCTCTGGTGTCATCATTTTTATTTATTTATTCGTTGTTTTTTTTTGGCATTGCTACATGTCCCCGGTGGCAGTGCCCAGCTTCCCATGCCCTCTGTTACAACCTTTGTTACAGACGTAGCTTTTGCAGCTGCTGTTTTCCTCTTCAAGCATGCAGTACATGCTGACACGGCTAGAGCCGCTAATTCATCTTATCTTGCCATTGGCTGTTTTACAAGTTCAGCAACTTGTTTTCTTGGCATTTACAGTATTTTTATGGTCATTATTTTCGTGAACACTTTGCATTGGATGGAATTTTATAAATTGTATGCACTTTTCTTTTTAGAGAGATTTTTACAGTTAGGCCCCGTATACACGGCCGAGGTTCTCGCCAGAAACCAGCGAGAACCTCGCTGGGAGCTGCACTCCAGCGAGAACCTCGGCCGTGTGTACGCTCTCAGCGAGCCCCGCCCGTCGGGAAACCCGTCGAGCAAATAGAGAACAGGTTCTCTATTTGCTCGACGGCCCGTCGGGATGAATGGCTGGTTGCCATTCCCGACGGGCGGGTCGCAGATTCTGACGGCCGGCAGAGAACCTCGACGGGCGAAACGATGTGTTCCGCCCGGCGAGGTTCCCTGTCGTGTGTACGGGGCTTCACAGTCATAGGGCCAGATTCTCAGAAGAGATACGACGGTGTATCTTCAGGTACACCGTCGTATCTCTGTTTCTGGCCCTGGGTATCTATGCGGCTGATTCTTAAAATCAGTTGCGCATAGATTTTGCTTAGATCCGACTTGCGTAAGTCACTTACACCGTCGGATCCAGAGCTTTTTTTCTCAGAAAATAGGTGCAGGAACTCAACCACGACCCTGTTCAGATATCACAAACAGTAGAAGGGTCTTAAAGGGGCATTTAATACCAGGATTGCATTACATACAGAGTGCAGAGTTCAGGGGGGTTACACACAGAGTGCACAGCTGTCACTTGTAAACACAGAAACCGGACTTCTGTGTTTACAAGTGATTGTGGTGAGCAGGCACCAAAGGGTCTGAGCCAGAGGTGGCGGAACTGAGTTCCCCCAAGTTCCCCCTGAAAAAAAGCCCTGGTCGGATCTAAGTTGTAATGTTACGCTGGCCGCTAGGTGGCGTTCCCGTCGATTTCTGCGTCGAATATGCAAATGAGCCTGATACGCCGATTCCTGAACAAATTTGCGCGCCGTCGTCGTAGTTTACATAGGCGTAAGGTTACCCCTGCTATATGAGGGGTAACCTTGCGTAGGTCCGGCGTACGCCATGTTAAGTATGGACGTCGGGACAGCGTCGTGTTTTTCCGTTGTTTACGTCGTTTACGTAACTCGTCGCGAATAGGGCTGTGCATTAATTACGTTGCCGTCTAAATCAATGTATTTGCGGCGTACTATGGAGCATGCGCAGTGGGCTACGTCAACGGCCGGCGCATGCGCAGTTCGTTCGGCGCGGGGGCGCTTAATTTAAATACAGCACGCCCCCTCCTTCCTACTTTGAATTACGCGGCCTTACGCCGGCCCATTTACGTTACGCCGCCGCAAATTACGGAGCAAGTGCTTTGAGAATACAGCACTTGCCCGTAAAAAGTGCGGAGGTGTAGCGTAAATGGGATACGCTACGCAGAAGAAACGCTAAACTACGAGAATCCGGCCCATATTCTTTATATACATATACACATATATACCATGTGTGTGTGTACTGTATGTATATGTGTGTGTATATATATATAACTCACCTTTTCCCGGCTTAGCATAAATATGCGCCCGGCGTAAGTGTGCGCCAGAGTCACAAATCAAGATACGCATAAAAATAGGCCATCCTACCCCAACGTATCTTACATACCCCGGCGTGGCGTGGGCGCAAATATGGTCTGGACGTATGTTGCTTCTCCCATTGATTAGGCATTCACATATGCAAATGAGGCAAATACGCCGATTCACGAATGTACTTGCGCCCGGCGCATGATTTACGGGGTTTGCATAAGTTTTACGTCCAGCGTAAAGTTATTCCCCATAGATGAGGCGCAACCAATGCAAAGGTCTGGACCAGGGAACACAACGTACGTATTGTACGTTGGACGTCTGTGAATATGGGCCGACGTGGGTCTGGCTGGGCGTGGTTACGTTAACGGCGTACACAGTGATCCGGCGTATCTCAGGCAGTTGTTCCGACGTGGTTGTGCGCATGCGCACAGTGATGCGTCCTTTCCCGACGCATGCGCAGTTCGTTTTAAGTACTTGTCTGGCGCCAGGCACATCATTTGCATGGGGTCACGCTTCATTAGCATGGATCACGCCCACTTCCAGCCCACTTCCAATTACACCGGCTAAGCCTACGATATATACGCTACGCCGGCGCAGAGTTGGGAGCATTTGCTTTGTGAATTCCATGCTTGCCTCTCTGCGCTGCGTTGGGGATGACTCTGTCCATTCACAGAACTGAAACATCATAAACTGTGATTACAATGTTTCAGTTTATGAATGCTGTCTTCTCTCCATTCATTTTCAGCGCTACTAAGGCTGCTGAGAAAGGGACAGGGGAATCTGTTTCTCTAGTACCTTTCTCTGTCTCAAAGGGGAGATGTCAGAGGTCTCTTAAGACCCCTGATATCTCACCAAAGCCCCCCCAACAGGGCTGATTAAAAAAAATATATTGCAATAAATAAATAAAATAATAATAAAATAAAATGTAAATAGTAATAAAAAAAATTAAAAAACACACTGACAATCCACTACCCCCCTTCTAAAAAAAAAAAAAAAAAAAAACCACTGTAAAAAAAAAAAAGGAAAAAAAAACAGCAAAAATAAAAAATAGCCACTGTCACATGACATAAAAAAAAAAAATGCGTTCTTGATGGTCGGAATTTCCGACAACATTTGTGTGACCGTGTGTATGCAACACAAGTTTGAGCCAACATTCCGTCCATGTTTTTTTTGTCGGAATTTCCGATCGTGTGTACGCCGCATTAGTACCCTTTCTGGACCAATAAAATCAGGGGTTCTATCACTCTTCCCTACACTATCCAAAAAAAAAATAAGTTTGGGCTTTAGATACAGAAATAGCAACGGATACATATCTTGTAAAGAATACAGACAAGAAATCTTAGACAAACAACGGAGAGAAGATATCCAGTATGGAGAATGAGAATGTATAGCTCCCTCTTGTGGTTTACAGTACATGGCATGTTTGTACAGTCAACTTCAATCAGGGTAGACATCAACGATGTCCCATGCCTGAGATTGCCATTAAGCGAGTCTTCGATTGGAGATGGATAAAGCATCTAAGGGTACATGAACGCTGCCGGTTTGGAGTTGTGTGTCTTGGGTTGGGATGCCCTTGTTAACACTTTTAAAGTTTATGTAAACCCAATCCCTAAAATTCTTTCGAAGTGTTAACATGTTAATCACATTTTGAAAAGTCACTTTCAATATTTTTAAATCTGCAGCTTTCACTGAGATCCTACAGGTACTTTCTTACATCGGGCTGGGCCAACATGACTAAAAATTGCCATACCTGGAACTTGGCTTTACGTATTTTTATCTAAAGTTAAGCAACAAAGTAACAAACAAATGCAATTCTTTTCTTTGAAGTGTTCTTTTTTCAGGACTTGAATGAAAGTAACGTTACAACAGGTTGTTCAACAAGAAAAAAAAAAATCCTAAATATTTATAGTGTTTAAAGGCAAGCTTGGTTCTCCATGGTGATACTTTCGGATCACCGGAAAAAAACACAGATAATACGGATTAGAAAAATGCCTGGCATTTATCGACGAATGGATGACTGAAAGCTCCCTTAAACCCAACGTATCCAAAACAGAACTTCTTCTCCTCCACGCAAACCGAAAGACTAAAGCTAGGACCTCATGGACACCACCCACCATCCTTGGACAGATCATCACCCCAAGTACCAAGGTAAAAAGCCTGGGAGTCACCTTTGACTCAGAGATGTCGATGGATGCGCAAATAGGATCAGTAGTCAGCGATCTCACCATCTTCTCCGTCTGCTGCGGAGACTCATCCCCTTCATCCCAGCAGAGGACACAGCGGTAGTAGTCGGAACTATCATAAATTCTCGACTGGACTACGCAAACTCCCTCTATTTAGGATTACCAAAATACCAGATCTCACGCCTACAAGTCATTCAGAACACGGCCACCAGGTTGGTAATGGGAAATAAACCCTGGGAATCCATCACCCCATCCCTAAGGACCCTTCATTGGCTGACAGCAAAGGATCGGATCACATTCAAGACCCTCTACCTCACCCACAAATGCACACAGGGAAAGGCTCCTCAATACTTATGTGAGAAAATAAAACACTACTCCCCCCATCGCACTCTCCGATCATCAAACCAAAACCTCCTCTACATCCCCAAGTCCAATTACAAATCAAAGGGAGAAAAAAGATTTGCAGTCCAAGGACCACGGCTTTGGAATGCTCTACCAACGGATATCCGAAAACCATCGGGCCTTCAGGAAAAAACTCAAGACCCACCTCTTCTGAAGGATAAGGAAGACCACGGATGACACACGCGCCTTGAGGTGATTAAGTTTGCATGTGTAGCGCTATACAAGTCATTTACTCACTCATACAACCAAAGAGTGGAGAAGGCTTCCTCCTAAACTCCAAATAACCTTCTTTTGAACTTCTAACCAAATTCTAGTTGCTTTCCAAGGTACAGTGGGGAGAATAAGTGTAACGGAACATCCCACACTCCGCTTGAGTGCCTCCGTCATATACTAAAAAGTATTATAAAAAAATAAGTGTAGCGCCAAAAAGAATAAATCCACTTGTGAGGTGGAAAATGGAGACAGGGACTCCAGTCCCCCTTCCCACTAGTGCTAGGGGCGTCTCTCCCTTAAGTGATTATTGCATATCAAAAGTGAATAATCAAAATAGTATCAACATGTATGGCCGTGATCTGCCTTACCATGAACAAAAAAATAAAATAGAAACATAAAAATATGAAAATAATAATAAAACTTGTGTTGCACAAACAGTGTAAACAAGGGCCGCAAGTATCAAAACTTGGACCGATAAAAAGATATTAGTCTGTAATAGTGATCACAGTAACACCTCCAAACAATGTGCACAATCAAGTGAAGGGGGTGGTGAGTATACTAGGTTTATATGATCAAACACCATCTAAGAATAAGTTCATAAGCCTAAACAAGGTCGCCACCAGACGTCGACCCGGGGTCCGGGAGATAGTCCTGAAACTGGAAAAGGTAAGTCCACCCACTCTATGGGTCTTTATAACCGAACCTTTCTTCCCACGGTAGGTGTAAGCAGGCTCATACACTCCAGAAGATATAAAAGGGAAAAGTTGCGCTACTGAAATAACAAGAGTGAATAAGCAGCCTACATCAACGATAAAACAAATCGAAAAGAATATAAACAATAAAAAATGTGGCGCTACAAAGAAATATTAATTCCACATGGAAGTGAAAAATAAAACATAAACCATGAAAAACAGTGTATATTGAAATCACAACTGCACAGTGTTCAATATGGTGAAAATAAATCACCCAAAAAGGATCCTCAAAAGGACCATACAGGAATGCAAGGTAGGACACCCAATGCATAGGAACATATATATAAGTCCAAAAAAAGGTAAACACATAGGCCCAGATTCACAGAGCGATTACGCCTGCGCAACTGCTGTTGCGCGTGCGTAAGTCTAAATGTGCGCGTGCGTATAGTTGGACGCGATTCACAAAACAATATACGCCAGAAATCTACGTTTTTTGGTCCGGCGTAATAGAATTAGACATTCGCTTCCCTTCGCGCAAAACTGCGCTAGACACACCATTGATTTGCTATTCAAATATGCTAATGAGGGAGTTACGGGGATTCACAAAAAAACGCAGTTGCTGCGCAGGCTACGCGATGTGCGCAACTGCAAAATGTTCTGTCTAAAGTTAGAGGACCTAAAAGCTGGTCTAAATTTTGAAAAAAAGTCTAATTGTCAGATAAAGCAACACTGTTAGTGAGGAGTTCAGCAGTCACACGTGTTGCCCAACAATCTGTATGCCAACATGCCAGGGGCATCGTCGCGCATAGCTATACTACTGACTTTAGATGAACAAAGAAGGATGAGGGCACGGAGGATGGCACTAAGGAGGGCACGGGAGATGTTTTTTTTTTTTTTGCTTATATAAAATTTACAATTTACAATTTAATCTAATCTAATACAAATATTCTTATCTGATACAAGCCCCTCACTCTTCACTTGATATATCACACACGCATAGACATCTTTGGCATGAGAGATTCTGAGGTGTCTCGCATCTTCAGATTCACCCCTCATGCCATCATGGAATTACCACAACCTTGCAGGAGGACATCAGCAGCCCAACACATGGCACCACCCATGACAGCTACATATACAATCAGAGCCCCATCCCCACAGATTTCCAACAGAACATGTATGGGGACAGCTGGCTGGTTGTTGAGTGACATGGGAGTCAGGCATGACTATCCCCTCCCGTGATGCACACCTCACAAGTGGCACATGCATGACTAACATCCTCCTGTCTTTTCCCTTCAAGGTGATTCTGCATATGCACTGGTACCCCATCTCATGACCCCATCTCATGCCAGCTCACATTATGCATCTTTGCACGTTAAACACACACATTAATCATGGCACAATGAGAAGGCATGCATGCACACCACTGTGGTCCCTAGCACAGACACCCCACATCCTCATCAAATTGGATTGGCACCAGTCCGCCATGCAAGACTGGTGAGCAGTAACGCCACGTCAAGGCTCCAATTATGTCACTGTACATTCATACACCATTCACACGGACCTGGGAATCACTTCTCCCTGGTCCTGGGGAACCCTTCTCCACCCAAATTGAGGATGACACCCTTTTTCCAGCAGGAATGTCACCCCCACATTCAAACATCATTCACAACCCAAAATATGCCAAAAATGACATCAAAACCAAAAAAAAAATGCATAGAAAAAAAACAATGCATAGAAAAAAAAAAAACAGAACAAAAAAAAAAAATGCAGAGGACCAAAAAAAAATAAGCATTCAAACCAAAAAAAGGGGGGAAAAAAAAATTAATGCCCTCTGCGTGAGCCACGCCTGGGGCGCCCCCGGCCACGGCCCCGGCCCCTCAGGGGAGATGCATGGGGGAGGGGAAAAGCCGGGGAAGGAGGAGCAGCCCCTGAGATCTGCCCACCTGGCGGCCTGCCCTCCAAGGCCACGGCTATTCTGTCCAGGGCAGCACCAAGTGTTGCCGTGTTGCCCTGGATAGCCTGGGTAAGGGCCCTCACATCCTGCCCAACGCCTGCTGCTGTAGTTTGCAGGACATTTAGGCAGGTTGTGGAGGCCCGGGAATGGGAGTCCAGGTTACCCAGGCTCTCGTTCATGGAGGACAGGCTCTGATCCACCCGCCCCATAGTCTGGCAGAGCTGTCTCAGAAGGCGGGTCTGGGTGGCCAGGTTCCTTCTCAGACAGGCGGGCAGGAGATTGGGCGCCCCCCTGGTGCTCTGGGCTGACCTCCTGGCTCCAGCTGATGGTTGTGGCCGGGGAGAAGGGGAGGCCCTTGTGAGGGGAGCCATGTTGGGGGAGGAGGGGGGGGGGCTCACCCTTAGGGAGGGCAGGCTTCTTGCAGCCAGAGGGGAAGAGTCCGCAGCAACCAAACGGCCAGTGCCTTCCATGGACTCCTCCTCCTCATGATTCTCCTCCTCCTCATTATCGTCCTCCTCATGATCATCCCCCTCCTCTTGTTCCTCCTCTGCGGACTCTGGCCATGTTGGGGGGGGCCTCATTAGGCTGCTGTCCTGGGGTTGGAGCGGTAAGTCCAGATGGCCCTGCACCCTCCTGCACATCTGTGGATGACACAAAGCATTCACAGGTTGGAGGATCCACACACTTGCCACATATTCCCTTTCACCCCCTCCCCCACACATGCTACACACCTGAGAGAACTAAAAACCTTACCTGGCACCGCGGGGACCGGACTTGTGTCAAAGCCTGGCAGGCCCTCCACTTCATGCCGGTGAAAGGTCAGGGCCACCACACGCTCCGTCGCTGTAAATCTAACCCGGCATGGTGGGCCCCCTCCTGTGCCCCTGGCATGGGCATTTATTGCGGCCAGTTTTTTTTTCACCTCACGCCGGAGGTCATTTATTTTCTTTTCTATCCCAGAGCGGGTCCGTGTCTCCCCCTCCCCCGATGAATTGACCTGCTCCGTGATCATATCCAATATCTCCCTCCTCCTGGCCGGGGTGGTGGTGGCACTCTGCGGGCCGTGGAGAAAACGCCCATAGTCGGTAATGGCCCGGGCAAGAATTCTTTTTTCCCCCACTGTAAAATTCAGCTTTCTTTTTCTCTCAGTCATACTTCCAAACAAACTCACTAGCAGTCACCAAAAATCTGTCAAAAATACAAGCACAACCAATCAGACAAGAACACACACAAAGAGAAAAAGAACAGCCAAAAATCACACTAGCACTCAGCAAGAAACAGACACAAAAAAATAAGATGAAAAAATAAAGCAAGAAAACAAACGCTCAGAAATATATCAATCAAACAAACAGTCTCAAACACTTATCAAAATACACTTTCACAAAACTACCAACAAGCACTAGATCACACAGAACACTAATCTCACAACTACTGTACAAAACACACTCTAACGAACAACAGAGCAAAAGCACTTGGTTCAATGGGAAGGGACACAAAGGGATGTACTTTTGCAATGGAAGGGCGTTTGTGTGTGTCTATTTATGCTGTCTGCGTAGTTCACAACATTGCCCTAGTCCACTTCCAATTTCACTGATTGCGCCGCTCCCGAGTTGTGAGCATGCGCACAACGGAGCTGACATGGTTTCCTTCACGCGCGCATGCGCGAGTCGGCCGGCCCTTCATTTGCATGGGGTCACGGCTCATTTCAATGTAACACGCCCACGTCCCACCCAATTTGTATTACTCCTCCTTACGCCTCCGGAAAAAACATTACGCTTGCGCAATTTCTTGCGCAAAAGCTACGTGAATCGCGGGATTACGCGGCTTGATTGCGCACGTCTAACGTAATCGCGGTGCGCTACGCCGGATCGATATTGCGCCGATGTACGTGAATCTGGGCCATAAAGTCCAGTGATAATGACTGATGTGGGATATGTCAATCCAAGGTAGTAATCAAAGGATCAATGATGCAATCCAAAATGATCAAGAGAAATCAATACGCTTACCAAAAACGGTGGACACACTGACCGGTGGTAGTATGTCTAATGAGCAAAGGATGGATCACCAGCCTGGTATGGTTCATGGAAGACACATCTGAAGGCATCTGAGGGAATCCAAGGGTTCTTTGATCAAACACATCCGGGGTGATGGGTAGGTTCCTTTGTGGAATTTGCAATCATATGGCAGCACATGGAAAAGAAACAGGGAGGCTTCTCATAGTGCAGTTAAACCCCAAACATAGGGTGTGGCGGCTTTATTCATAAAAACAAGGTATATACAACAATACCATGATATTAAAAACAGAAAAAATGAAAAAAAAAAAAAAAAACTCAAGGTACGAGCCAGATGAAGAGGCTGGTACAAGTGATCACAACTCGAAACATGTAAGGTACATGGCCTGCAGCCTCATATCCATTAACCACGCGTTACCCTTGTGATCACTTGTACCAGCCTCTTCATCTGGCTCGTACCTTGAGTTTTTTTTATTTTTATTTTTTATTTGTTAATTTTTTCTGTTTTTAATATCATGGTATTGTTGTATATACCTTGGCCCAGATTCACAGAGCAATTACGCCTGTCTAACTGGTGTTAGACAGGAGTAATTTCAAATTTTGCGCGCCGTATCACTAGTTTGAATCCTCAAACCATGATACGGCGGCTTCGGGCTTCGATCCGAGAGGCTTACGTCTTCGTAAGCCTTCGGATCTACGCTGCAATATTTTTGCGGCCGCTGGGAGGAGTTTGCGTCGTTTTGATGCGTCGGGATATGCAAATGTGTTTTTACGGCGATCCACGAAGATACGAGCGGTCTTCGCAATCGCCTACGTCATTTTTTGGCTACGTAATGTTAGAGGAGCTTTTTGCTGGTCTAACAGTGCGTAACCCATGTAAAGTATGGCGGTCGTTCCCGCGTCAATTTGAATTATTATTATTTTTTTTAACGTAACTCGTTCGGGAATAGGAATGTACGTAAACGACGCTACTACGACGTAACGAAGTGATTTCGCGCAATGCACGGCGGGAAATTTACGAACGGAGCATGCGCAGTTCGATCGCCGCGGGAACGCGCCTATTTTAAATGCTTCACGCCCCCTACTCGCGCAGATGGATTGCGACGGGAGAAATACACTACGCCGCCGTCGTTTACTGGACAAAATCTACCTGGATTCCACGTAGAGCCAGGTAAAAAACGGCGGCGTAGTGTATTTCTGATACGCTACGAGAATCTGATTCTCTATGAATCTGGGCCCTTGTTTTTATGAATAAAGCCGCCACACCCTATGTTTGGGGTTTAACTGCACTATGAGAAGCCTCCCTGTTTCTTTTCCATGTGCTGCCATATGATTGCAAATTCCACAAAGGAAACTATCCATCACCCCGGATGTGTTTGATCAAAGAACCCTTGGATTCCCTCAGATGCCTTCAGATGTGTCTTCCATGAACCATACCAGGCTGGTGATCCATCCTTTGCTCATTAGACATACTACCACCGGTCAGTGTGTCCACCGTTTCCGGTAAGCGTATTGATTTCTCTTGATCATTTTGGATTGCATCATTGATCCTTTGATTACTACCTTGGATTGACATATCCCACATCAGTCATTATCACTGGACTTTATGTGTTTACCTTTTTTTGGACTTATATATATGATCCTATGCATTGGGTGTCCTACCTTGCATTCCTGTATGGTCCTTTTGAGGATCCTTTTTGGGTGATTTATTTTCACCATATTGAACACTGTGCAGTTGTGATTTCAATATACACTGTTTTTCATGGTTTATGTTTTATTTTTCACTTCCATGTGGAATTAATGTTTCTTTGTAGCGCCACATTTTTTATTGTTTATACTCCAGAGGATATAATCCAATAATATGGTAATGTAAGAATAATGAGGTACTCTTACCAGATTCTGTGGACCCGTGACTCACCGTACGGTGGAGGGTCTAGAGAGCATAGATCAATCCGTGGCTGACTCCCCTTAGTCCTCTGTGTGATGTCATCAAGGAAATGTCAGGATCCAGAGGGCCTCCGGTGTTTGTATATTGTATTCACGACCAAGAATACAGGGATGTGACTCCATAAACCGAAAATGGTGAAATCAATCAGTGGGTAATCACACCCAAAAAAAGAGAAAAAATTCTCATAGTGTGAAAATTTATAAAAAAAGTATTAAAAACATAAAAAATTAGCAGTCCCACAGCAAAATATCACACTCCAATCCAAAGATATAAATTGGTCCCAATAGGAAACCACATCACAGAATAAATATGCACCTTAACTCCACCATCTTGGATAGGTAGGAGTATATCAAAGAAAATGTGCAAAAAGTTGGGAATGAACCCAGCGTACCCGACCGGTTTCGTCTACAGGGGTATATGGCCTGGTCCCCATCAACCTATGCACATATATATGTTTCAAAAATGATAATAACCCACCTGTTCTAGATTGTCGCTCCCCCTCTGAGAGGTGGCGGCGTGCGTTCCAATTAGGCATGTTATCTTCCTTGTGCGTTCCAAGCCCCGGAAGTATGGGGGCGGGACAGTAGTTACCAATAGTGGAGCTTGTATTAACAAAGCTCCGCACATCCTATGCTGTTATGCCTCCTCCTATTATCACATCTTCTCTCCCATAGGAGGATAGTGTGTGGCGCTGTTCATTTACGACTTTCCAGCGTGATGACGTCACGTATGCACAAGGGTCACTCACACCGCGTGCCCCGCGCGTCTCACGCTGCGTATCACGCCTCGTTCTGGCGCTCACCCATTGGTATGTCTAAACACTATTATAGTGCTGACAACCAGTGGCGCCATACAACGCAAAGTCGGAATGCGCTCCCACAGGATTCACAGTGCATAGCAATGCATCTGAGATGTTAATTTAGAATACAAATGTATGTGCATGCATGCCCCCTCTTGTGGACATCATAGGTGAATACAGCCCAGACTTGTCTCCAAATCATTGGGGAAGTGGAATAAAGTAATTTATCTAAACAGGTGGGTATTAAAAAACAGGAAAAACCATAGAATAATGATCAGCACTGGAACTATACATATAATGGAACCCAGTTGGCAACAAATGGACCTAGTCATATTTTAGTGGCCCTTGTACAGCAATAACCATGTATATATAGCAGTATCGATCATCGCAGAAATGTAAAAAATGGGAAAAGTAAACAACATATGAATGGGGTGTCTATGCCTGGCTGATAAAAGCATTTACATCCCACTCCACATTTAAACCATGTGGAAAGTAACTTTGCAACTGGTATATCCAGTAGACCTCTAACTTGGATACCCCTCTGACTTTGGGTTTTCCTCTCCAGTGGGGTACAAATTTATCAATAATTTGAAAACTCGTACCCCCCAATTTTTTGTTGTGACACTCCAAAAAATGTCTGGGCACAGTGTGGTTGTCGTGGCCCTTAGTGATCTTGGCTGACAGTAAAGGATCGGATCACATTCAAGACCCTCTACCTCACCCACAAATGCACACAGGGAAAGGCTCCTCAATACTTATGTGAGAAAATAAAACACTACTCCCCCCATCGCACTCTCCGATCATCAAACCAAAACCTCCTCTACATCCCCAAGTCCAATTACAAATCAAAGGGAGAAAAAAGATTTGCAGTCCAAGGACCACGGCTTTGGAACGCTCTACCAACGGATATCCGAAAACCATCGGGCCTTCAGGAAAAAACTCAAGACCCACCTCTTCTGAAGGATAAGAAAGACCACAGATGGCACAAGCGCCTTGAGGTGATTAAGTTTGCATGTGTAGCGCTATACAAGTCATTCACTCACTCATACAACCAAAGAGTGGAGAAGGCTTCCTCCTAAACTCCAAATAACCTTCTTCTGAACTTCTAACCAAATTCTAGTTGCTTTCCAAGGTACAGTGGGGAGAACAAGTGTAACGGAACATCCCACACTCCGCTTGAGTGCCTCCGTCATATACTGCTTCCTATCAGTCTGGATATAGATATCAGATATTCCAGCTGCCCTCAACAAACAACGAGACGAGACTTGTTTGTGTGCTAAACATGGAGTGTTTAATAGAACTAAGAATGCAACCATATATACAGTTTAAAGAGGAGGTAACCAGAACATAAATTACCATGAGCTAATTGACTAATCATTTACCCAGACGAGGTGACTCCGAGATATGACCTTTCAGAGTAGACGTCCCATCTCCGCATTCACCTGCTATACAACACACATTATCATAAGTGTAAACACAGGACAACTTCACACAAAGGCAGGGTCAATTAGCACAGAGAACAGAGAGATGGCTGGAGGTGGCTGGAGGTGATGACATTAGCATCTAACAGTATGAATGAGTCACTCTTAGGCCGCATACACACGATCAAATCTATCTGCTGAAAACGGATTGACAGACCGTCTCAGCAGACAGATTCGATTGTGTGTACGGGCGAGCTGACAGATTTGGCCAGCAGACAGATTTTAAAGCCTGCTTTAAAATCTGTCTGCTGGGAACCCGTCGGACCGATATATCTGCTGGTTAGTACGCTAACCAGCAGACATATCTCCCCGCACATGCGTCGAATGGATTCGACGCATGCGCGGAAGTGTTTTACTTCCTGGTGCGGTGACGTGGCGGCGTCAACGTCACCGCCACGTCACCGCGCTGTCTGCCGGCGGGGATTTTGGTTTGATTGTGTGTACAGCGATCAAACCAAAACAGCCAGCAGACAAATCTGGCTGTCTGTCAGACCGATTTGATCAGATTCATTTGCTCGTGTGTACAGGGCCTTACAATTAACTCGTTGAGTTCAGAATCAACAACCAGTAAATAGTTCTTTACAGATATTCTGGAATATATTGTGGATAATAATTACATAATAATTCCATCTCAAGTAGTCCAAGATATAATTTCTCAGTCATCCTATGCCCCTAGTGGACATAGGATGATTTTAGACATAAGAGGGTCCGAGTCTGTCACAACAAGTATTTGATACACTTCCGATTTTGCAGGTTTTCCTACTTACAAAGCATGTAGAGGTCTGAAATTTGTATCACAGGTTCTCTTAATCTGTGAGAAACGGAGTCTAAAACAAAAATCCAGAAAATCACATTGTATGATTTTTAAGTAATTCATTTGCCTTTTTTTCGCACAACATAAGTATTTGATACATCAGAAAAGCAAAACGTAATATTTGGTACAGAAACCTTTGTTTACAATTACAGAGATCAGACGTCTCCTGTAGTTCTTGACCATGTTTTGCACACACTGCAGCAGGGATTTTGGCCCCACTCCTTCATACAGATCTTCTCCAGATCCTTCAGGTTTCGGAGCTGTCGCTGGGCAAAACGGACTTTCAGCTTCCTCCAAAGATTTTCTATTGAGTTCAGGTCTGGAGACCGGCTAGGCCACTCCAGGACCTTGAGATGCTTCTTACTGAGCCACTCTTTAGTTGCCCTGGCTGTGTGTTTCAGGTCGTTGTCATGCTGGAAGACCCATCCACGACCCATCTTCAATGCTCTTACTGAGGGAAGGAGGCTGTTGGCCAAGATCTCATGATACATGACCCCGTTCACCCTCCCCTCAATACGGTGCAGTTGTCCTGTTCCCTTTGCATAAAATCTTTCCCAAAAATGATGTTTTCACCTCAATGCTTCACAGTTTGGATGGTGTTCTTGGGTTTGTACTCACCCTTCTTCTTCAAACATGACGAGTGGAGTTTAGACCAAAAAGCTCTATTTTTATCTCATCAGACCACATGACCTTCTCCCATTCCTCCCCTGGATCATCCAGATGGTCACTGGCAAACTTCAGACTGGCCTGGACATGCGCTGGCTTGGGCAGGGGGACCTTCTGTGCACTGCAGGATTTTAATCCATGACAAATTCCGGCATATCTTGCTTTCTGAATACAGAAAAAAGATACGCCGGCGCATCCTAGAATTTACGCGGCGTATCAACAGATACGCCGACGTAAATTCTTTCTGAATCTGGCTGTTAGAGTCCAATAATGGACCAAAGTGCAGTGGCAACAACAATGGTTTAAGCACAGTGAACAAGAAAAAAGGATACTCAAGGAGTAACCATAGGCTGGACTTTAAAAGGAATAGAAAACAATGGAGAAATAGAAAAAATAACAATATTTATTGAGAAAAATACATGATATAGACAGAGCATTCAATTTTTTTTTTTAAATCATATACAAATTGTACAGTGAGCCCTTGTGCGTCAATGCGTTTCACCGCTAGGCTTCATCAGGACACGTTCAAGGTTCAAAAGATAGCAAAAAAAGAAAGCGTATCTCACTGTCTCGTAGTAGACTAGGCCTTGTGTACAAATATCCAATAGCAGAAAAATGTCACCAAGAAAAAGGCAACACACAGCAAATACATTGCACAATGAAAATAACCATAGAGATAGTTGTATAACAATCGAAATGGGCTAATATGACCAGCCGGATTGAGGAGATAATACAAGGTACAATCCATGTTAGACAATCTAAGGATAGGTCTGACATTTTTTATAACTACCAACATATACAATGAAGGAACTAAATTTAAAGTAAGGCCAGTGTACCTAACAAAAATGCAATGTAAATGTAAACCAAAGGTAAAGTAAGAGTCTAAAGGAGTGAGAAGAGAGACCAAAGAAGGATGAAGTAGAAAGCATAAAAAAGAGAGAGAAGAGATAAAGTCACAATAAAAAAGAACTACAGAAAGAAAAAGGAGTCAAAAGAAAAACCGTAGACCTATATTCGGCTTAGTCTCATTAAGATGAAGTGGATGATGCTAATTTTAAAATTGGATACGAAACAACCACCAAGGGTTCCACTTTGCATCATAAATTGGTACCGAGTCATGCAGTTTGTGAAATATTTGTTCAGAAAGCATAATCTGATCCATCCTGGAAAGAACCTGTGGGAAGGGGACAATAGGGGACTTCCAATTTAGAGCCACCACCCAAAGGACTGCCATGCAGAGCGTGTATATCAGACGCCTAAGAGGTCTAGGAGTGTCTGGGATCTTTTCAAAAAGTAGGCAGTGTCTGTAGGACAAGGCCTCTTGACTACCACCTAGTATATCAACAAGGTCGAAGACCCTCTTCCAAACCGATGAGACCTGCCCACAGTCCCAAAAGGTATGGAAAAAGGAACCAGCAGTAGGGCATCCTCTGAAACAGTTGGGAGAGGTCTGGGGAAAAATCTGGTGTATGCGCTGGGGGGTATAGTACCAACGAGTAAAAAATTTAAGGGCCGTTTCTCTAAATGAAAGAGAAACTGTACTCTGCCGGAGATTTAGCCAATTTCTCTCCCAATCCCCCAGGTCATACTCCAGGCCCAACTCTGATTCCCACCTGGTCATATATTTCAGTTTGTCTCGATCCTGGTCAGAGGACAAAACCTTGTATAACAGGGAAATCAGACCTCTCTGTCTAGGACCAGACCTACACACAGATTCAAATGATGAGCGAGAAGGAGAAAGGGTCAGTGAATAATGAGTCAAGAAGAAATGTCTGATCTGCATGAACCTGAAAAATTCATCTCCAGGGGCACCCCTTAGTGATTGTAGTTGGGCAAAGGAGAAAAATTGATCATTATGTTGAAAATCTTCTAGAGTAGTCAGGCCAGAAGAGACCCACCAGCCAAATGAATCAGGGTCCGAAAAGGCACTGGGCAATCTGTGGTCCCCTAGAAAAGAGGAACCAGGGGGAGCCGCAGAGGCCAGTGAATGGGACGAGCAGTAACGTCTCCAAAGTTTCAGACCCTGGGCCACCAGGAGGTTGAGATCCGCCAGCTCAGGGGGACGTGGGCCTGAAAGCCACAGAAGGCCAGGCAAGAAACGGGGCCGGATAGAATCATATTCAAACCTGACCCAGGGGACCCTTGGTTTCCTGATGGACCACTGTGCCAGCTGGGAGAACCGTCCGGCCAAATAGTAGAGGGACCCCCAAACCCCCCAATTTACTGGATCTATAGAGTACCTCTCTGGAGAATCTGGCAGGCTTATCACGCCAGATGAACTTGTTGATGCAGGACTGAAATTTATTAAGAAACGCTTTAGGGATCAGAATAGGGAGGGCACGGAATAAATACAAAAGCTTTGGGAGAATGGTCATTTTGACCGCAGTGATTCTCCCCAGAAAGGAGATATTATAAAGGGACCAGGATTTCAGAAGCTTCTTTAGGGAGGCAATTAGAGGGGGGAAATTAAGACTAAATAAAGTATTAAAGTCACCAGATAGCTTTATTCCAAGGTAGGGAAGGGAGATTTTAGCCCAAGAAAAAGGGAACGCTTGTTTAATCGGAATCAATTCCTCAGGGGAGAACCCAGCCGGGAGGGCTAGGAATTTGGAAATATTGACCGTTAGGCCGGAGATATCTGCAAAAATTTACAGGGTTTCCAGAAGGTTGGGCAATGTTGTCAAAGGATCAGTCAAAAAGAGCAGTACATCATCTGCGTACATGCAGAGTTTATACTCAGATCCAGCTTTGATATAACCAGAAATAAGAGGGTGTCTCATAATGGCTATAGCTAAAGGCTCAATTGCTAGAGCAAAAATTAAGGGGGAGAGTGGGCACCCCTGCCTGGTCCCCCTACCAAGCTTGAAGAAATCAGAATTACATCCTGGGATCTTAATCCTAGTGCAGGGATTTGAGTAAAGGGCTCGAAATGCATTTACAGTATAAATTCCCCCTTAAACCCAAATCTCTGAAGCAGGAGAGATATGTAGTCCCACGAGACACAGTCAAAGGCCTTATTTATATCCAAACTTAGCATAAACAGCTTCCTAGAGAAGAGGCCAGCATCCTGGACAATATTTGTAGATAAACGAATATTGTCGGTGATAAAACGATGGGGAATAAAACCCGCCTGATAGGGAGAAATTAAAGAAGAAATGATGTTGCCTAGTCTATCTGCCATGATTCTACTAAAAATCTTTACATCGTTATTCATTACGGAGATGGGCCGATAATTATGGGGTAGAGTATGGTCTCTATTTGGCTTGGGGATTAAGGACATCTTTGCTAGGAGCATTTCATCTGGGAAGGAATCACCCTGTAAAACTGAATTAAATAGTCGAGCTAATCTAGGGGCGAGGAGAGCTGAAAACTTCTTATAATATGTGGCAGAGAAACCGTCAGGGCCAGGGGAGGAGGAGTTTTTAAGGGAGCCTATTACCCCCAAAACCTTGGTAATTGATATAGGTATATTAAGCTTCTTTAGTTGCTCTGGGGAGAGGGAGGGTAAAGGGAGGTCTCTGAACCAAGACTTAGAGGATTCTGCCGGAGAGGACTGTTGAGGGCCTAATAAAGTGGAGTCAACATCCTGGAAGATCTTCAGGACCTCTTGAGGGTGGGAAACTACCCCTCCAGAAGGGGAGGATAATTTATAACTATGCGGGGGCCTGAAGGACTGATTTAATTTTCTCGCAAACATGGTTGAGGCTGCGTTACTATGCAGCAAAAACTTAGCTTTAGCGCAACGCAGCGCCTTCTCCGTTTTAGCTGAGAGTAAAGCATCCAATTCAAGTCTCTTCTGTTCAATCAGGGTTCTTGTGGACTCGGAAAGGAGGGCTATGGGATCTCTGTACAGGTTGTCTAGTTCAGAAGAGAGCCTTACTATCTGGAGTTTGTTCCTGGTGTTACGACCTGTGGCCAGTTTAATGAATATACCCCTGAGCACCGCCTTATGCGCCACCCAGACTGACGAAATCGGAGAGTCTCCGGAATCTCATTGATAGAGAAATAGGAATCAATTGACCTGGAGACGTCCGATTCCACCAGAGGATCCGAGAGCAGGGCTTCATTTAAATGCCATGTGAATGCAGAAGGGGGGAGCCGAATAAACTCAGTAGAGAAAGAGGTTATATGGTGGTCTGACCACACACAACTATGAATGCTAGCCGAGCTAGAATTGGCAAGAATGATCGGAGTAGTAAAGATATAGTCCAATCTAGCATAGCTACGGTGAGGGTGAGAAAAGAACGTATATTCCCGCACCCCAACATTCAGGGCACGCCAGGAATCAATTAATTGTAAATTTGTTAATCTGTGAGAAAGGGATTTTGGGAAGGCCCTAGACAACGGGGAGTTATGGCTTCTGTCAAGGGAAGGAGTGGAGACCAAGTTGAAGTCTCCACCAATAATCAAATGGGGTGACAGATATTTTTCCAGGACAGAAAAAAAGGAGGAGAAAAAGGTAGCTGCTGCTTCATTAGGGGCATAAAGACTAGCAATCGTACATTCTCTATTGTGGAGCATACCCTTGACAATAACAAACCTACTTTCCTTATAAATATGTTGGGCGTCAAAGTTGAGAGAGGAGTGTAAAAATATAGCCGCCCCCCTACTCTTAGAAGAATGGAGAGAATAGTAGGCCTGAGAGAAATGTCTATTAAAATATTTCGGGTGGGAAGCCTGCGAGAAGTGGGTCTCCTGCAAGAGAATTATCTTGGCACCAATCTGTTTATATTGGGCAAATGCTTTTTTGCGCTTCAAAGGAGAGTTAAATCCCTTAACGTTATGTGAGATACACTTAATCGCCATTATAACTAATAGTTAAATGCGCATCTGGAGGGGCGTCTGGAAACCAAATCATAAGGGGACAGCTTAGTGACCTCTCCAGGCAGGCTCCCCAACTCCAGCAGTAACCACCCCAGGTACAAAACATCAAGAGCTCAGAGCAGTAAATAGCTTTAAAGATTGCAGGGGAAGAAACAGAGGCCCAAGCAATCTTAACGATTTCACTGTAAATCGGGCCCAAAGGCAAAGTCGGAGGACCATAAGATCGACAAAAAGACAAAAAAAATATCACAATGAGACAGCAGAGTAACCTTACCAAAATAGCATAAAAACGATAACATAAAAAAAGGAAAAGTTGAAAATAAGAAAGAAAAGTCATTAGGAAATGGATCAGGAAAATAGTGAGTCCTGATAAAAGAAAAACAAGAAACCAGAGACTTCCACGTCTCACCACCAGCTAGTCCAAGACCGCAAGCTATTAAAAAAAGAAAATGCAAAAGTCCAGCAATTCACTTAGCAGTCTCAGGGTTCGCCGGGGAGGGGAAAACATGCAGCGGCGCTACGGGATGGACATTATCAATGTTAAATAAGCCAGTGCCAACATGACATGGGACAAGAAGAAAATCTGGGATAAACAGTCATAGCAGCACCCCATTAAAAACTTGAGAAATGGACAAGAGCAGCAAGTCCAGGAATTAAACAAAGATATGCAGAGTTCCCGTAGTGGCAATTGAGCGGAAAAGAAGGGTTAGAGTCTGTCAGTTCTGTGGAGATCCCTCACCATAGCGAATTCTCCTCCTGTCCCGTTGCGATGGTGGAGTCTACCAGATTTGAGACGGACGGGGTGTCAAGGGGGGGCGACGAATCTCTGCTGCATCCAGGAGACCCAGCTTGACCAGGATCTCCTTTCCCTCGAACACAGAAGTGGCAACGTAGGTGGTTCCGTTGTGGGGGATCGATAACTTGAATGGAAACCCCCATCTATAGCGGATGCAAGCAGATTGTAACACCGCCGTGACTTCCTTCATCCCCCTCCTTCTTTCTAGGGTGGCGGGAGATAGATCAGGAAAAATTTGCACTGTAAAATCATCCAAGGTGATCCTCTGGGTATTCCTGGCGGCTCTCAAAATTTCCTCTTTAATGAGAAAGTCTTTAAGGCAAAGAACAATGTCTCTAGGAGGTTTATCATCAGGGGGCTTAGGTCTCAGTGCCCTATGGATTCTATCACACGTAAAAGCTACGGCCTCTCTTTCTGGAAGCAGTGACTTAAAGAGTCTGATCACCGCAGGGATCAGGTCCGTGATCGACTCTGGAAACCCCCGCAGTCGCAGATTCTGACGGCGATTGCGATTGTCGAGATCCTCGACTTGTGCTTGTAGATGGGCAAAAGCCGTGGACAGATTTTCATGCTCCCTGCTGAGATCACTATAGGCTAGGGCCAGCTCGTCATGCTTTGTCTCGAGCAAATCCGTGCGGGAGCCCAGTGAAGAGATCTCCTGAGACAAAGTGTGCAAGGTTTTGTTCAGTTCCGATTGGAACTTCGAGGCGAGCCTGTTGTACATGGCCTCCAAACTAGCATCTAGGTCCGCTTTAGAAAGAGTCCCAGGGTACTCACAGTTCTCAGGACGTGAGCAGGGGGTCTGCTCTGGAGGCAAGGCCGAAACCGAGACGCCATCTTGGGCCATGCCGTACTGCTCCCTCGTACGGAGGAGATAGTGGGTTAGAGAGGTTTGGGCTGCTCCCTTATTCTTCTTCTTCGCCACCAACATGCACCACAGACACCGGGGCCGGGGGGTGATAATCTGAGATGTAGATTGAAAAGTTATAGCCCCCGGGAGGATAAATCAGTCCCGCTATGCCAGGAGCTAGACTAACAAGCGACCATCTTCGTCTGCGCCGCGCATGCGCCCCCCATATCGGACACTTTTGACACAATTTTGGGACCATTCACATTTATACAGCGATCAGTGCTATAAAAATGCACTAATTACTGTATAAATGTGACTAGCAGGGAAGGGGTTAAAACTTGGGGGTGAGGAAGGGGTTAAATGTATTCCCTGGGTGTGTTCTAACTGTGTGGGGGGAGGGGACTGACTGGGGGAGGTGACCGATGCTGTGTCCATATGTACAAGGGACACAGATCGGTCTCCTCTCTCCCTGGCAGGACGTGGAGCTCTGTGTTTACACACACAGAGCTCCACGTCCCTGCTGTGCCACCGCCTATCGTGGGTACCTGGCGGACATCGCGGCCGCCAGGCACACGCATCGGCTCCTCAGCGATGCGCCGTCACAGTGTTTACCTGATGCGCGCCCTCCAGCGCATAGAAGGACATCCAAAGACGTCTACTCGGCACTTGAGAGCCGCGCTGTGGACGTCTTTCGTCTATAGCGCGGGTCTCAAGTGGTTAATTAATATCATGAGTTGATGGGTCCATAAGGAGGCAACTACAAATGCCCTGTATTGATTTTACTCTTCTCACGTTATGATAACTTGTCTTGAATGTTATAGGTATAACCACTAAAACTGTCATCAGAAGCCTCCAAGACAGCACATCGCCAAACGACATTATTTCCACAAAACTTCTGAAAGAATGTACCGACATCTTGGCACCCACCATAACACACCTCATAAACTAATCAAACCCCTCCTAAAGAAGCCCAATCTCGACCCCAAAGACCCGAACTAGACCTGTCACAAGCCTTAACGCCATCTCCAAAATTATCGAGAAAGCAGAAGTACAACAGCTACAACTCCATTTGGACACCCAGAAACTCTTGAAACCACTACAATCTGGTTTCCGCCCAGGCCACGGGACAGAAATGGCACTTCTCAAAATCTGGAATAACGCCCTTGAAGCAGCAGACGAAGGAGAATAGTGTCTCCTGGTGCTGCTGGACTTCAGCGCAGCTTTCGACACAGTAGACCACAAAACCCTGCTCACTCGTCTCTCAGAAGTAACCGGAGTCGCAGACTCAGATCTACTCTGGTTCGCACCCTTCCTAAAGAATCGATCCCTGAAAGTGAAACTAGGACCTGTCCCTTCAGAAGCACGTAAAATTAAATGCGCAGTCCCTCAAGGATCATCCCTGTCACCCATGTACTTCAACATCTACCTCTGTCCACTCCTCACAATCATCATCAACCAGGACCTGCTCTATACCTCCTACGCTGATGACAGTCAACTTCACCTACATGCATCACCAACAAAAAAGAATAATATCACAGACTGGAAAACTGCCTCTCGACGATTGGATGACGGAGAGCTCCCTCAAACTTGATGGATCCAAAACAGAACTCCATGAAAACCGAAACAAAAACCCTAGCACGACGTTCACACGCACTCACCATCCTTGGACAAACCATCACCCCCAGCACTGAAGCCAAAAGCCTCTGAGTCATCTTTGACTCAGACATGACAATGGACGCACAAATAGGATCAGTAGTCAGTGGATCTCACCACCTTCTTTGCCTGTTGCGTAGACTCATCCCCTTCATCCTGGAAGGAGATACAGCAGCAGTAGTTGGAACAATCATCCATTCCCGACTAAACTACGCAAACTCCCTCTACCTAGGACTTCCCAAATACCAAATTTCATGTCTACAAGTCGTCCAGAACACAGCAGCCAGACTGGTAACTGGAAAAAAAAACTGGGAATCAATCACCCCGTCCCTGAGGACCGTCCATTGGCTAGCCGTGAAGTATCGGGTTACATTTAGGACCCTCTGCCTCACTCACAAATGTACACAAGGAAAATACCTCTGTGAAAAAATAAAGCACTACACCTCAAGCTGCCCCCTCTGGTCAACTAACCAGAACCTCCTCCATATCCCCAAGACCCGCTACAAATCAAACTGAAGATTCGCAGTCCAAGTACCCCGGCTATGGAACGCTCTACCCACAGAAATCCACTTGGAAGAAAACCACCTGGTCTTCAGGAAGAAGCTTAAGACCCATCTCTTCTGAAGACACAGGCGGACACGGGCTGCAAAAGCGCCTTAAGGCGATTTAGTTTGGGTTTGTAGCGCTATACAAGTTACTCATTCATTTATAACAACTTTTATTTACTTGTTACTACTGTATAGATGAAGTTCATATTGTATTCTCAAAATTCTGATTCTAATTTTATCCTATGTGCTGTTTTCCCTGTGTGTAATTTTAAAGGCCCTGACGAAACGCGTAGGCCCTACTACATCTGACCAGGATCTACACACCCTGGACCGAAGTAACAGTAAAACTGTATTTTGTATCAAACTGTGATATATTGTTTTAAAGAATCCCATCCAAGGATGGTAAAAAAAATAGTTTCTATGTTGTTTTTAAAATTGCCATAGAACATATTTACGCTTTTCTAAACCCCACCGAGGCACATTTAAAGTCCCACCCCACTTTGTATGTTTAATAATTTTCAAATTCTGCAGAGACGGTGCCTCCGTGGAGTTATAATCTTCTCATGCATACCCCTACATACTGCAAAGAACCTGCAGAAGCACCACCAAGCTTCAACAAAGGATGAAAAAAGTATTCATGGTAAAGAGTAGTAGATCTTGGCATCAGAATTGTTGACCTCTGACATGTTCAGAACATAGAGTAAAAATAAAAGTACAAAGAAATACAGGTTGACATGAAAAGTTATGATATCTATAAATCGTTTTTATGGTTATTTCAGTGTTCTCATATTTTAGTGTGTTGGGGACAGGTGAAGTAATGGTCTTTAAAAAATTTAATTTTGTTTATGTCTCCATACGGTTATGCAATGTGTGTTTCGATTTCTACGTAAATATAGGATATTGATTTGTACCCTCGCTAAAGTGATATCACTTCCCGAATTCCGAAGTGCTGTCAGGTTGACATGCTAATATTTCAGTAGTCAGAACATTGGATTATGTCATAGCACACAGTATATCATGTGTACGGACATACCGAGCTCTTCACCAAACACATTGTAAATCATTCATGGAAAGGATACAGGCTTCCACAGAGGATCTCCATGTGCTTTTTATGTTTTATATTATAAGACGGAATATAATAAAACTTCATATGAGCTTTAACATGTCTTTTCAAAGGCGTTTGACAGAGTGGACTGGGGGTTCATGATGGAGACTTTAAGAAATACAGGACTGGGCCCTAGATTTATGAAATGGGTAGGAAATCTATACAAGTCCCCTACGGCAAAAGTAAAAGTAAATGGAAGGGAATCTCAGGTAATTGACATGATGAATGGAACAAGACAGGGGTGCCCGCTCTCCCCACTCCTATACGTAATAGCATTAGAGCCCCTGTTGTGTATGATTAGGAATAACCCGGAGATAGGGGGAGTGAGAGTGGGGGAAGAAGTGGAACAGAAGATGGCAGCATATGCTGACGATGTCCTCTTGTATGTCACCAAGCCCAAAATATCAATCCCTAATATAATGAAGGAGATAGGAAGATACGGTAGACTTTCTAACTTTAAAATAAACCCAGTAAAAACAGTAATCATGAACATAGGGCTCGAACATAAGGAAGAGGAGGCCCTACGTAGTGCATTCCCCTTTACGTGGGAACAAAAATCACTCACTTATTTGGGAATAAAAATAACCCCTAAAGTGGCTAACCTCTTTGAGGCAAATTATATCCCCTTACTTAGTGAAATAAGACGAGACCTAAAAAACCTCTCCCATAAACAGATTTCCTGGATGGGGAGGATTAACCTATTTAAAATGACTGTCTTACCAAAGATCATATACAAATTTCAAATGCTCCCAATAAACGTCCCACAAAGCTTTTTTAAGGTAATAAAAAATATAATCTCAAAATTTATATGGCAAGAAAAAAAATCCAGAATTAGCTACTCAACCCTAACGAGAGCGAAAAAAAGGGGTGGGCTGGCTCTTTCCGACATAAAAAGATACTATCAAGCGGTAATTCTCGCGAGACTAGTTGAATGGACTAATCGGAAATCATTAAAAAAATGGGCTCACATGGAAAATGAGATAAGTAACGGGCACTTAAACACAAATATATGGATCCCACCTAAGTTTAGAATAATTGACCCAAACACACACAGTATCACAAAATTGGTATATAAGACATGGGACCTGACACATAAACGGGAAAAATGGGAATATAATTCCCCATTAATCCCATTAGTTAACACAAATTTTTTTGCACCGGGAAATAGGACTAAATTCGGGAAAAAATTAGGTAATAATAGACTTGGGGATATAGTAGCACACGGAAAAATAAAAAATAAAGAAGAGATCCACGTAGTAGAAGAGACACAGCAAATAACCGACTGGGAATATTTACAATTAAAGCACTTCGTAAGCACACTCCCAATACCAATAAGAGATAATTTAGCATTAAACCCAATAGAAAAACTCTGCATCAGGGGAGAACCATTACAACATGGAATTGCGAAAATTTATAAAATCCTTACCGAAATAGCGACAAAAGACACCTTACAAAGTGTAGAGGCTTGGGAGAAAGAAATTGGATATAGAATAGAAGAAGCGCAAATGATTAGAGCGACCTTCTCATATGCAAAAGACATAACAACAATAGAGGCTAACTACAAATGTATGATGAGATGGCGTATGACTCCTGTTAGACTAAGTAAGATATCTTTAGCAAACTCCCCTCTATGCTGGAGGAATTGCAATCAAATAGGGACCACTACTCATATATGGTGGGACTGCCCGAGAATCCGGGAATACTGGATAGAGATCATCAAATTGATTGAGGACATTACTGACGAAAAGATCCCACTGGATTTACCGACTTGTCTTTTCCATAGACTAGGTTCGGTAAAGGGAAAAAAATACGGCTCAACATTGGTCCCAGTGCTGTTAAATGCAGCAAAGGGACTGATCCCGAAATTTTGGCTCCACCCCCATAGACCACCCCTAAAAGAATTCATACGCAGGGTTGACAACATCGCAGAGATGGAGTACTTAAGAAGGATTGACCAAGGAGAGGAAGAGGGAGGAAGAGGCGGAAAGACCTGGAAGCAGTGGAGAATCTATAGATCATCGGAAAAAGCCCTCTTAATATTAATAGAAACAAATTAGTAAATGTTCTGCTCCGATCCTACAGGTAAAAGAAGGAAGAAGTGGGTGGGAGGGGATTAAAATATTGGGGGGGAAATTATATAATAGGCAATACAGAGGGATTCAGGGAGGGGGGGCCTGAAGGAAGGATGTGATAACTACTAAGAACATCTGTTGCCATCCGAAATTATTTTTTTGTATTTGTAATACCAACACAACAGAAGGAAAAAAAAAAAAAAATATATATAAATAAATAAATATTAAAAACACGAATCGCCCACAAATGATGCAAATCCGAGGTGAAATATGAAGGGCGGAACATAGATGAACCCCTCAAAAGCCTCATAACCCTGGGGTAAGCCTGATGTGGGAAAAAAGAAAAAAAAAAAAAAAAATTAACATGTCTTTTCAAAAGTCAATTTTATTATTTGTAAGATCCTGCCATGAAGGTCCTTGTTCGGGTGCTTCTTATTGTAGGGTGGCAATACTTTGTCCCATAGACAAGTGAAAAAATAGCATTGAACCTGTGAGGTTATCTTATTGGTATTTCTATCATAAAGTATTGATGATATACAGTATATATAGTGGTTTCCAGGAAGGTGTCTTCTAATCCACAGAGGATCTCTATGATCTCCTTGGTTGTAATGTAACAAACCAATGTTTACACCCCCCATAAGATCTCTATGATCTCATTGGCTTGTATTGTAACAAGCCAATGTCTATCCCCCAATAGTATCTCCACATTCTCCTTGGCTTGTAATGTAACAAGCCAATGTCTACCCCCCAGATGATCTCCCTGGTCTCCACGGCTTTTAATGTAACAAGTCAATGTCCTTGGAGTGAAATGTAGCACACCAATGACTCTAGGGGATAGACATTGGTATGTTACATTTCAAGCCAAGGACATTGTGGAGAATTTCTGGGGTGTTGACATTGACTTGTTACATTACAAGCCAAGGAGACCAGGGAGATCCTCTGGGGGGGGGGAGACATTGGCTTGTTACATCACAAGCCAAGGAGAATGTGGAGATCCTCTGGGGGGGTAGACATTGGCTTGTTACATTACAACCAAGGTAACCGTGGAGATCCTCTGGGGCCTGGAGGATCTCCACAGTCTCCTTGGCTTGTAATGTAACAAGCCAATGTCTTACCCCCAGAGCATAGCCACATTCTCCTTGGCTTGTAATGTAACAAGCCAATGTCTACCCCCTAGAGGATCTCCACCATTTCCCTGGCTTGAAATGTAACACACCAATGTCCAACCCCCAGAGGAGCTCTACAATCTCCTTGGGTTGTAATAATCCAAGCCAATGTGTACACCCCAGGGGC
The DNA here is from genome assembly GCA_029574335.1 of Rana kukunoris. Lineage (NCBI taxonomy): Eukaryota > Metazoa > Chordata > Amphibia > Anura > Ranidae > Rana > Rana kukunoris. The sequence goes on along the minus strand of CM056057.1, from coordinate 7,077,028 downwards.
TCACCATTCCTTGGCTTGTAATGAAACAAGCCAAAGTCTACACCCCAGAAAATCTCCACAATGTCCTTGGCTTGAAACGTAACACACCAATGTCCATTCCCTAGAAGATCTCCACAGTCTCCTTGGCTTGTAGTGTAACAAGCCAATATCTAACCCCAGAGGATCTCCATGATCTCCTTGGCTTGTAATGTAACAAGCCAATGTCTACACCCCAGAGGATCACCACTCCTTGGCTTGTAATGTAACAAGCCAATGTCTACACCCTAGAAGATCTCCATGATCTCCTTGGCTTGTAATGTAACAAGCCAATGTCTACCCCCCCCCCCCTCTCAGATGATCTCCACCATTTCCTAGGATTGAAATGTAACACACCAATGTCTATTCCATAGACTCTAAGGGATAGACATTGTTGTGTTACATTTTAAGCCAAGGACATTGTGGAGATTTTCTGGGATGTGGACATTGACTTGTTACATTACAAGCCAAGGAGACTGTGGAGATCCTCTAAGGCCTAGATGATCTCCACAGTCACTTTGGCTTGTAATGTAACAAGCCAATGTCTTACCAGCAGAGGATCTCCACGACCTCTTTGGTTTGTAATGCAACAAGCCAATGTTTACACCCCAGAAGATGTCCATCATTTTCTTGTCTTGTAATGTAACAAGCCAATGTCTACCCGTCAGAGAATCTCCCCGGTCTCCTTGGCTCGTAATGTAACAAGTAAATGTCCACACCCCAGGAAATCTCCACAATGTCCTTGGCTTGAAATGTAACACACCAATGTCCATTCCTTAGAAGATGTCCACAGACTCCTTGGCTTGTAATGTAACAAGCCAATGTCTAACCCCAGAGGATCTCCAATATCTCCTTGGCTTGTATTGTATCAAGCCAGTGTCTACCCCCCAGAGGATCACCACTCCTTGGCTTGTAATGCAACCAGCCAATGTCTACACCCTAGAGGACCTCCATGATCTCCTTGGCTTGTAATGTAACAAGCCAATGTTTACCCCCCTCAGAGGATCTCCACCATTTCCTTGGCTTGAATTGTAACACACCAATGTCTATCCCTAAGAGGATCTCCACAGACTTACTGGCTTGTAATGTAAAAATCCATTGTCTACACTCCGGAGGATCTCCATGGTCTCCTTGACTTGTATTGTAACAAGCCAATGTCTGACCCTCCTCCCAAAAGGATCTCCGCCATCTCATTGGCTTGTAATGTAACAAGACAATGCCTACACCTCATAGGATCTTCATTGTCTCCTTGGCTTTGCTAATGAAATTAAAAATGGAAAATGAAGTGCCACAACACTGCTAAAAGGTTCCGGATACATAATTTTTCAGTCAGGGAGCAATCCAAAGAGTAGCCAGTGTATTTTAGGGGACCCAAAACACCTCCTTTATCATAGTTTCTCCAGTGTGATTATAAGGACAGTTTTTTTCAGCAGGTAATTGCACACTCTGTCCCTGTCTCCCAGTTGTTTTAATGAGTTGTCACCCCATCACATGCAGGCCCGGACTGGGACAAAAAATAGGCCCGGGCATTTTAGACTGAGCAGCCCAGGGGGGGGGGGGGAGAAAGATAGATAAATATAGAAAGGAAGAAGGGAAGGAAGATAGATTGATAGATAGATAGATAGATAGTTAGATAGATAGATAAAGATAGAAAGCAAGAAGGAAAGATAGATAGATAGATAGATAGATAGATAGATAGATAGATAGATAGATAGATAGATAGATAGATAGATAAACAAGAAATATAGATAAAGATAGAAAGAAAGAAAGAATGGAAGGAAGGAAGATAAGATAAAGAAAGATAGATAAAGATAGGAAGCAAGGAGGGAAGGAAGGAAAGCAAGGAGGGAAGGAAGGAAGATAGATAAAGAAAGAAATATAGATAAAGACAGGAGGGAAGATAGATAGATAGATAGATAGATAGATAGATAGATAGATAGATAGATAGATAGATAGATAGATAGGTAGGTAGGTAGATAGATAGATAGATAGATAGATAGATAGATACAGATAGATACAGATAGATAGATAGATAGATAGATAGATAGATAGATAGATAGATAGATAGATAGATAGATAGATAGATAGATAAGGGAAGGGAGGAAGATAGATAAAGAAAGAAAGAAAGAGGAGAAGGAAGGAAGATAGATAAAGATAGATAGATAGATAGATAGATAGATAGATAGATAGATAGATAGATAGATAGATAGAGAAAGATAAAGATAGATAGACAGTGGCGGTGCGTCTATAGAGGGCGCCGGAGCGCCGCTCCCTCTGGCTCAGCTGCGACAATGGGCACAGTGGTGACAATGGGCACAGTGGTGACAATGGGCACAGTGGCGACAATGGGCACAGTGGCAACAATTAAAGGGCACAGTGGCAACAATTAAAGGGCACAGTGGCATCAATTGGCACAGTGGCGACAATTGAAGGGCACAGTGGCTGCGTGTGATGGCATGGCACATTGGTGACACTTGATGGCACAGTGACTGTTTGATGGCATGGCACAGTGGTGACAATTGATGGCACAGTGGCTGTGTTTGATGGCATGGCACAGTGATGACAATTGATGGCACAGTGTCTGTGTTTGATGGCATGGCACAGAGGTGACAATTGATGGCACAGTTGCTGTGTTTAATGGCATGGCACAGTGGCTGCGTTTGATGGCATGGCACAGTGGTGATAATTGATGGCACAGTGGCTGCATTTGATGGCATGGCACAGTGGTGACAATTGATGGCACAGTGGCTGTGTTTGATGGCATGGCACAGAGGTGACAATTGATGGCACAGTGGCTGTGTTTGATGGCATGGCACAGAGGTGACAATTGATGGCACAGTTGCTGTGTTTGATGGCATGGCACAGTGGCTGCGTTTGATGGCATGGCACAGAGGTGACAATTGATGGCAACATTTTGAGCACCAGCCGCCACTGTAGATAGATAGCTAGATAGATTATTATCTATCTAGCTATCTATCTACAGTGGCGGCTGGTAAGGGGTGCAAACGAAAAGAGAAAAAAAAGAGAGAGAAAGAGAGAAGGGAATGAAGGCCCCCCCCCATACATCAGTGTACAGTACTCACAGTACTCACTCAGCGGCAGGAGGGACTGACTGGATGGATAGATATCAGACTCCATTTTTCTTTTCTGTTTGCTGGGCTTGAATCTTCCCGCCCACATCCCTTAGGCAGCAGAACAGTGTCTGTAGGGAGAGTGGGCGGGGCAGACACGGGAGGAGAAGAAGAGAGGAGGGGGAGGAGTAGAAGCAGCTCCTCTAAATAGCCATGGGGGCAGAAAGGGGAGGGGAGAAGTGTCAGAGCTGGCTTTGATACCCAAGCTGATCTCTCTCTATCTGGCGCTGTGTTGGTGGTGTACACCCCTGGGAGACGTGACATACAGCCCGATCGCGGGCCTTTGCCCTATGGCCAGTCCGGGCCTGATCACATGGGCTTCCCATTATGGCCCTTTTCCAAACACATTACACAGGCATGGTACACTGTTGTCATCATCAGGAAACCTGTGAGAAATGCCATACAAGCTATTCCTGGATTGCATGTAGAAAGAAAGTGGCTTCATTGAGGCTGTAGAACAGGAGTAGCCAACCTCGGACCTCGAGCTGTGGCGAAAACTACAAGTCCCGTGAGACATTGCATGACCCTGACATTTAAAGGTTTGACTTCTAGAGGCAGAGGCATGATGGGATTTGTAGTTTTACCACAGCTGGAGTGTCGATGTTGCCTACCCCTGCTGTAGAAGATTAGCAGCACTGAGACCAACAAAGGGTAAAACCCGTGTTTTTCCTTGTTGTCATCACAACATCAGTTGGGTTGATCCCTGATCAGAAAATATTCCTCTACACTTATCTTAGACCAGGTTTCCTCGGTGCCTGTGCAGGAGAAAGGGTAGGAACACTGACCTTTGTTCATTCAATAGATAGACTTGGATATGAGTGATGAGTCTGTGACAAGGGGAAAGCATGGCACCTTCATCGTATGGGTTGAGTTATCCATGAAGAGGCCATATATATGACCAGAGCTGTGTGCCCCCAAAAGTAAGGGAAAATACTAGGACACAATGCAAGTGGGTCATGAAGAACTCAACAATCGGTTTGGAAACTGGTCTAATATCATTCAGCATCTTGGGCGATCTCTTACAGTCCTCCTGCCGGGAGTCTTGCAGTTAACCAGATGTAGGAATGATATCAAAGTTTTTGTATATTGTTCAACTGTGCTATGCTATTCTGAAACCTGTCTCCTTAAAAAAGTAGATCATTGGTCAAAGAAATGCGTAAAGCAGGGGTCTACAAACTTTCAAAACAAAGGGCCATTATACTGTCCTTCAGACTCCTTGGGGGCTGAATTGAGACCAGTGGAAGTAGAAAATGTACTGGCATTAGTAGGCGTAAACTATGCCCATCATTGGTGTCAATGGAAGGAATAGTGCCCCATCATTGGTGTCATTAAGAGGAGTGGTGCCCCTTTATTAATATCAGAAAAAGGACATATGTCCCACTGTTGGTGTCGATAGTTGGTGTCAATAGGAGGACAAATGCCCAATTTTCTGTGTCAATAAAAGGACATGTGCCCAGTTGTTGGTGTCAATGGGAGGAATAGTGCTCCATCATTGGTGTCATTAAAAGGAGTGGTGCCCCATTCATTGGTCTCAGAGGGAGGACATATGTCCCACTGTTGGTGTCAATAGTTGGTGTCAATAGGAGGACACATGCCCAGTTTTTGGTGTCAATAGGAAGACACGTGCCCAATTGTTGGTGTCAGTGGGAGAATAGTGCCCCATCATTGGTGTCATTAGGAGGAGTGGTGCCCCATTCATTGGTATCAGAGAAAGGACATATGTCCCACTGTTGGTGTCAATAGGAGGACACATGCCCAATTGTTGGTGTCAGTGGGAGAAATAGTGCCCCATCGTTGGTATCATTATGAGGAATTGTGCCCCTTCATTGGTATCAGAGAAAGGACATATGTCCCACTGTTGGTGTCAATAGTTGGTGTCAATAGTAGGACACGTGCCCTGTTTTTGGTGTCAATAGGAGGACACGTGCCCAATTGTTGGTGTCAGTGGGAGAAATAGTGCCCCATCGTTGGTATCATTATGAGGAATTGTGCCCCTTCATTGGTATCAGAGAAAGGACATATGTCCCACTGTTGGTGTCAATAGTTGGTGTCAATAGTAGGACACGTGCCCTGTTTTTGGTGTCAATAGGAGGACACGTGCCCAATTGTTGGTGTCAGTGGAAGAAATAGTGCCTTGTCGTTGGTGTCATTAGGAGGAATTGTGCCCCATTCATTGGTATCAGAGGAAGGACATATGTCCCACTGTTGGTGTCAATAGTTGGTGTCAATAGTAGGACACGTGCCTAGTTTTTGGTGTCAATAGGAGGACACATGCCCAATTGTTGGTGTCAGTGGAAGAAATATTGTCTCATAGTTGGTGTCATTAGGAGGAATTGTGCCCCTTCATTGGTATCAGAGGGAAGACATATGTCCCACTGTTGGTGTCAATAGTTGGTGTCAATAGGAGGACACGTGCCTCTATTTTTGGTGTGAATAGAAGGACACGTGCCAAATTGTTGGTGTCAGTGGGAGAAATAGTACTCCATCATTGGTGTCATTAGGAGAAGTGGTGCCCCATTCATTGGTATCAGAGGGAGGACATATGTCCCACTGTTGGTGTCAATAGTTGGTGTCAATAGGAGGACACGTGCCTAGTTTTTGGTGTCAATAGGAGGACACTAGTGTTGAGCAGAATATGCCATATTCGATTTCGCGATATATCTCGAATATATAGTCGAATATTCGAGATATATTCGCTAAATACGAATATTCGTGATATTTTTTGGAAATTAAATGATTGCGAATTTTCGCTATTGCGAATGCGAATGCGAAATTTCGAGAAATGCGGAATGGAGCACTCTGATTGGCTCAGAATATTCGTGATATTTTATAATACAAAATAATTGCGAATATTCGAGAAATGCGGAATGGAGCACTCTGATTGGCTCAGAATATTCGTGATATATTACAATACAAAATAATTGCGAATATTCGGCAAATGCGGAAGAAGCACTCTGATTGGCTCAGAATATTCTTGATATATTACAATACAAAATAATTGCGAATATTCGAGAAATGCGGAATGGAGCACTCTGATTGGCTCAGAATATTCGTGATATATTACAATACAAAATAATTGCGAATATTCGGCAAATGCAGAAGGAGCACTCTGATTGGCTCAGAATATTCGTGATATATTACAATACAAAATAATTGCGAATATTCGGCAAATGCGGAAGAAGCACTCTGATTGGCTCAGAATATTCTTGATATATTACAATACAAAATAATTGCGAATATTCGGCAAATGCGGAAGAAGCACTCTGATTGGCTCAGAATATTCTTGATATATTACAATACAAAATAATTGCGAATATTCGGCAAATGCGGAAGAAGCACTCTGATTGGCTCAGAATATTCTTGATATATTACAATACAAAATAATTGCGAATATTCGAGAAATGCGGAATGGAGCACTCTGATTGGCTCAGAATATTCTTGATATTTTATCGTAATTTCGCAAAAATGCGAATGAGAAATTTATTGCGGAATTTCGACAGTAACACTCTGAAATCGAATATATGTGTTATTTTAGCTAAAAACAATATTGCGAATTTCTCGAAAATAATCGCGCGATATCGCTATTGCCGAATAATCGCATTGCGATTTATCGGCAATATAAATTGATCGCTGCAGCTACTCGGCCCAAGGTCTCTAATCATACCAGCAATGATTTTAGACGTCGATGGGGATCTCTAGGATGTGATCTGTTCTAAAAAAAAAATTGAAAAAATACGAATATTCGAAATAGCGAATATTCACCGCGAAATTCGGAATATATCGCGAATACTCGAATATGCCATATTCGAGCCGAATATTCGCAATACGAATATTCGTGAGCAACACTAGAGGACACGTGCCTAGTTGTTTGTGTCAATAGGACAAGTGCCCAATTGTTGGTGTCAGTGGGAGAAATAGAGCCCCAAGGGCTGGACCACATCAAGAAAAGGGCCACATTCAGCCCCCAGGCCTCAGTTAGGAGGCCGCTTCCTATCAGGGATCTTCCAACTGATGTTGTGATAGCAGCAAAGATAAATGTGACGGTGTGGGTGGTATAGTGTATAGGTACGGGTATACTGTATGTGAATGGACCCACCCGTCCTGCTGCCACATATATGAGTACAGCTGTTGCCCAAGGGGTTTATTGTGTGATTTTTTTAAAAGGTAAAGTGAAAACATATGCCATTTATAAAATCCTTTTTTTTTCCATAAAAACGCACATATGCTAAACTTGTTGATCTATCCTGCCTCCAAATCAACGCATTCATACTGTATACAGTACCCCACCCACACCATCATTTTTAACCCTGTTGTCATCACAACATCAATTGGGAGGTCCCTGATGGAAAGACATTCCTCTACGCATTTCTTAGACCAAAGGTCTATTTTATCTGGACTCTCTGGAGGAGTAGAAGGACGTAGATATTAGAAAAGTATAATACTGTTGCATAATACACATACATCTTTGATATTGTTCCCATGTGCAGTTAACTCCAAGATTTTAGACAGGAAGACCGCAAGGGGTCATGCAACATGCTGAATGATATTAGACCCGTTTCCGAAAAGAATGTGAATTTCTTCGTCGCCCACTTGTATAGTGTGCTAGTATTTGCCCCTCCCCCTTGGGGCCACACAGCTCTGGTCTCATATATGGTTTTTGCATTTAAAGCTCAACCCATACGATGGAGGGGTCATGTAATCTGCTTGCCCCACCACCAGGGCTTTTTTTCAGGGGGAACTTGGGGGAACTCAGTTCCACCACCTCTGGCTCAGACCCTTTGGTGCCTGCTCACCACAATCACTTGTAAACACAGAAGTCTGGTTTATGTGTTTACAAGTGACAGCTCTGCACTCTGTGTGTAACCCCCTGAACTCTGCACTCTGTATGTAATGCAATACTGGTATTTAATGCCCCTTTAAGACCCTTCTACTGTTTTTGAAATCTGAATGGGGTCGTGGTTGAGTTCCTGCACCTATTTTCTAAGAAAAAAAAGCTCTGCCCACCACTAATATTCAAGTCTATCTGTTGAATGATCAAAGGATCAAGGAACCCTGAACTAATAAATGCGTAGAGAAGCTTTTCTCAACCTTTAGAACACAAAGGAACCCTTGAAATAACTTTTCGGTCTCAGGGAACCTGAGTAAAAACGACTATATGATACATAAGTGTGGTGGTCAGGGGGAAGAATGTTCCTTACTAAGGATTAGCCGAACACCCACTGGTTCCCGTTACCAAGTCCCGTAGGGGGTGGGATCATGGGGTCCCCTTATTAAAGGGGGTTTCTAGATTCCGATAAGCCCCCCACCCGCATACCCCCGCAACCACCGGGCAAGGGTTGTTGGGATGAGGCCCTTGTCCCTATCAACAAGGGAGCATGGTGCTTGGAGTCCAGACCCAAAAGCATCCTCCCCATGTTGAGGTCACGTGGCCTTGTATGGTTCAGAAGGAGCGGCACTCTCTTTTCCCCCCTATTTTTTCCTGCAGCCTGCATGCTCGGATAAGGGTCTGGTATTACGTTTTTGGGGGACCCCACGCCTTTTTTTTAATTTTGGCACGGTTCCCCTTAAAATCCATACCAGACCTGAAGGGTCTGGTATGGATTTTGAGGGGACCCCTACGACATTTAAAAAAAAAATTGGCGCAGGGTTCCCCTTAATATCCATACCAGACCTGAAGGGCCTGGTATGGAATTTAGGGGGACACCCACGCAATTTTATTTTTTAATTTTGGTTCGGGGTTCCCCTTACTATTCATTCCAGGGCCTGGTTATGGACTGGGGGGGAACCCATGCCATTTTTTTTCAATTACTTTGATCTGTATTGCCGTTTAAAATTACTTTTTTCCTTTAGAAACTTTTCTAAACAGGGGAAACATGTGCTACTTTACAGGCATACTATAGACACCAAAGTGTATATAAGAAAAAAACTGCGCTAAACCAAAGTAAATAAAAAGCTGCCAGCACACAAACAATCTAAGCCAAGGAAAATAGTAGAAAATAAGTGCGGCACTATCAAATTATCTCAATACAGTGATGGTGATAACATACAAATGATAACAAATAATGTTAAAAATGTGATGAAGTCCATATGTGAAAAATGGATATCACAAAAGTGATACAAAAATGAAAATCCACTAGTGATGTATTTCACTTTTATTGTTTCAATAAAGCATTATTAAGCCTTATTAACCACTTAATCACCAGGCGCTGGCACTTTTCTCCTTCATGTACAAATCACAATTTTTTTGCTAAAAAATTAATCAGAACCCCCAAACATTATATATTTTTTTAGCAGACACCCTAGGGAATAAAATGGCGGTCATTGCAACTTTTTTTCTCACACGGTATTTGCGCAATAATTTTTCAAACGCCTTTTTTTTCATGAATTAAAAAATATCAAAACAGTAAAGTTAGCCCAATTTTTTTTGTATAATGTGAAAGACGATGTTACGCCGAGTAAATAGATACCTAACACGTCACGCTTTAATATTGTGCACACTCATGGAATGGCGCCAAACTTCGGTACTTAAAAATCTCCATAGGCGACGCTTAAATTTTTTTTACAGGTTACTATTTTTGAGTTACAGAGGAGATCTAGTGCTAGAATTGTTGCTGACACTCTAACGCACGCGATGATACCTCACATGTGGGGTTTGAACGGTGCTGACATATGTGGGCGGGGCTTGCATGTGTGTTAGCTTCTGCACATGAGCGACCAGGACAGGGGCGTTTTAAAAAAATATATATATTTATTTATTTATTATTACTTCTTTTTTTTTTATCACTTGTATTCCTATTACAAGGAATGTAAACATCCCTTGTAATAGGAATAGTGTGCGACAGGACCTCTTTATGGAGAGAGGCGGGGTCAATAAGACCCCACATCTCTCCTTCAGGCTGGAAAGCATGAGATTGTGAAAAAAAATCACCAATCTAATGCATTCAGCCGCGATTGTGGCTGTGTTTACATTCCGGGTACCGGGCGTGACGTCATAACGTCGCGCCCGGTCCTCCGACGGTCATAGAGATCACCATTCATCTCTATGGTTTTGCTGCAAACGCCGGACAATTCGCTCTCCGGGCCTCCGATGGCACGGGAGAGCCCAGAGAAGCACCGGATGGCGGCGGGAGGGGGGGACGTCCCCTCCCACCACCTATAAGAACGATCAAGTGGCGGAACCGCTGCTTCGATTGTTCTTATGGTGCGCAGGATCGCCGGCTGAAGACGGCGATATCTGAATGATGCCTGTGGCTTTCCCCATCACCCAAATATCCCCGCACAAAGTGGAGGACGTCATATGATGTCCTAAGGTGAGCAAGTGGTTAAAATCACTGCTCCAGAAAAAACTTCCGCTTTTAAAACTTTTTTTTTCATTGATACATGTCCCCTGGGGCAGGACTCGGACCCCCAAACACTTTTTTATGACAATAACTTGCATATAAACCTTTAAAATTAGAACCTTTGATTTCTCCCATAGACTTTTAAAGGGTGTTTCGCAGCTTTCAAATTTCCGACGAACACCCCAAATTGTTCGCTGTTCGGCGAACACCCGATGTTCGAGTCGAACTTACCTTCAACTTGAACATCGGGCATTTGGAAGAACAACCCTCTTACAGATAGCTAAAAGATCAGTGGTGTCAATGGGAACTTATATGAGAGGCAGAAATTTCTCATTGCTCAATGAACCCCTAAAAGCCTCTGGAGGAACCTTAGGGTGGTGTAGAGTAATATCTCCCCATACCCCCTCCCCCTGCTAATGTTTTTTAATGACAATTAGGATTAACATGATGGTGTGAGTTCGGTACTGTGCATGCAGGGCCAAAACTGGGGGGGGAGCAAGGGGAAGTGCCTCAGGCATAGCATTCAGGGGGCTGCCGCAGCTGGTACCTATACTCCTGCATTCTTCATCTCTACCTCCCACTTGCGTTCCGATGCCCCAAGGGGAAGGAAAGAGCAGGAGAACGAGTGCACAAAAAAAAAACACAGAGGTGATCAAATACCACCAAAAGAAAGCTCTATTTGTGGGGGGAAAAAGACGGCAATTTTGTTTGGGAGCCACGTCGCACGACCGCGCAATTGTCAGTTAAAGCAACGCAGTGCCGAATCGTAAAAAGGGGCAAGGTCCTTAACCTGCATATTGGTCCGTGGGGCTTAAGTGGTTAAGAATTAATTAAATTAAAAGTGAATATAACAAATTAAAATGTAAAAATGTAATTAAAATAAAAAAATAATATTTTAAATGATTCAATAAGGAGATATAACACATTGACCACATTATCCAATGTCTCTTTAGATTAGAAGAATAGGTTACCTTAAGGTTTTTCTTCCATCGCACTTTTGCTTAGTGGGGGATAAAGTCAACCTGTTCTTTTCTTTTGAAATCAGAACAGTAAATAATGCAATGCAGTTGGCAAAAAAATAAAAATAAATCTGTAAATGGCTATTATCAGCATTAAAAAAAAATCAAATTGGACCTTTTGCAGATTCAGGGGGTATTTAATTGGTTTGGTAAATACAACGCTCTCCGTGATTTCTTGTCATTGATTGCAGTTAGGAATTGGGGCCTGGAGCGTCGTCCAAATGTAATTGTTAATGGCTTGTTTCTGTTGAGACATACTCCATCTTGCCCAATTAGTTCAGGCAGAGAAAACGGTTGAAAAATTTGGTGGGTCTTTTCAGGCTGAGATATAATGACTCCACGATTAAATATTTCTGGGCCACCAACCTAAAGAGAAACTCTACTTTTGTGATAATGTTATTAAACATTACCTTTCCTTTGAAGGTCTCATGCCAACCGGACATTTATTTTCCTCCCCAAGATGCCTAAAGCCACGTTTCGGGCACGTTGAGTGCTTGTTGGGTGGTTATTTATTCCAATGGTCTAAAATGTTTTTGATGGATGCCTAGTAGGGGTGCAACGGATCAAAAAACTCACAGTTCGGATCATTCTTCGGATCAGAGGTCACGGATCGGATCATTTTCCGGATCAGCAAAAAAAAAAAAATCTCCCCCACTGTAATATCCACACCCCCCCCCCCCACTGCAGTGGCGTCACTTGGTGCAAAAAAATTATAAAAAATTGTGTCACCCACACACTATGGTCCCCCCCTCAGTACAGACCCCCCCTCAGTACAGACACCCCACAGTAGTGCAGACCTCAGACGGTAACCCCCCCCCAATAGTGCAGACCTCAGACAGTAACCCCCCCCCCAATAGTGCAGACCTCAGACAGTAACCCCCCCCCCCAATAGTGCAGACCTCAGACAGTAACCCCCCCCCCAATAGTGCAGACCTCAGACAGTAACCCCCACAATAGTGCAGACCTCAGACATTAACCCCCTGTGACTGTGAGCATGCGCACTGGGACGCATCCAAGAGATGACGCATGCGCAGTTAGTTTTTTGAAGCTCAGCCCATCATTTGCATGGGGTCACGCTTCATTTTTTTAATATAGCACGCCCACTTTCAGCCCACTTCCACCTACTTTGACTTACGTCGGCTTACGCCGACAACTATACGCTACGCCGGCGCAACGTTGAGTGCATATTCTTTGTGAATAGCATGCTTGCCTCTCAACGTTGTGCCGGCATAGCGTAAAGACGATGCGATACCCCGGCATAAAGATACGCCAATCTACGTGGATCTGGCCCCCTGTCATTTTCTGTAACATTCGATGCAATGTGGCAGCCTGGAAGTGTTTTGTACCTCATTGGTACCATAAAAAGTCTGTGAAGTCCTCAAATTTTGCCTAGAGGTCCTGTCAAGGCTACCCCTAGCATAGGTGGTCAGACACTATACCTGGCTTTTGTGTTCTTCACTAGGGATGAGCCAAACACCCCCCGTTCGGTTCGCACCAGAACCTGCGAACAGACCAAAAGTTTGTGTGAACTTTAGAACCCCGTTAAAGTCTATGGGACTTGAACGTTTGAAATCTAAAGTGCTAATTTTAAAGGCTAATATGCAAGTTATTGTCCTAAAAAGTGTTTGGGGACCCGGGTCCTGCCACAGGGGAGTGTTTGGGGACCTGGGTCCTGCCCCAGGGGAGTGTTTGGGGACCCGGGTCCTGCCCCAGGGGAGTGTTTGGGGACCTGGGTCCTGCCCCAGGGGAGTGTTTGGGGACCCGGGTCCTGCCCCAGGGGAGTGTTTGGGGACCTGGGTCCTGCCCCAGGGGACATGTATCAATGCAAAAAAGTTTTAAAAACTGAAGTGAAAAAATAAAATTTAAATATTCCATTAAATGTTGTACCTTGGGGGGGGGTATAGTATGCCTGTAAAGTAGCGCTTGTTTCCTGTGCTTAGAACTGTCCCTGCACAAAATACAATTTCTGAAGGAAAAAAGTCATTTAAAATCACTCGCGGCTATAATGAAATGTCGGCTCCCGGCAATACAGAGAAAAGTCATTCATAAAAAAAAAAATGCGTGGGCGTCTCCCCAAATTCAAATACCAGGCCCTTCAGGTCTGGTATGGATATTAAGGCGAAACCCGCGTCAAATAAAAAAAAATGATGTGGGGTTCCCCCCAAATATCCTTCAGGTCTGGTATAGATTTTAAGGGGAATTCCACCCCAAATGTAAAAATAAAATGGCGTGGAGTTCCCCCCAAATATCCACAACAGACCCTAATTGAATTTGGGGGCACCCCCACTCATTTTTTTTTTATGAATGACTTTTCTCTGTATTGCCGGGAGCCGACAATTCATTATAGCCGCGAGTGATTTTTCCTTCAGAAATGACACTTTGTGCAGGGACAGTTCTAAGCAAGGGAAATAAGCGCTACTTTACAGGCATACTATATACCCCCCTAGGTACGAAATTTTAAGGAATATTTCAATTTTATTGTTTCACTTTAAGCATTATTAAAATCACTGCTCCTGAAAAAACTGCAGTTTTTAAAACTTTTTTTTGCATTGATACATGTCCCCTGGGGCAGGACCTGGGTCCCCAAACACTTTTTATGACAATAACTTGCATATTAGCCTTAAAAATTAGATTTCAAACGTTTGAGTGCCATAGACTTTAACAGGGTTCTAAAGTTCACACGAACTTGCCGCGAACACCCCAAATTGTTCGCTGTTTGGCGAACAGGCAACGTTTGAGTCGAAAATGAGTTCGACTCGAACTTGAAGCTCATCCCTATTCTTCACCTATAGCAGCCCCATTTCCCATAAGGAAAGCAACTCTACTGGTACATGTTTGCCCCAAAATTGTATATACAATGCTATAGTGCCTGTCCACCACACTGCGGCCTCCACAAGATAAGAACAGCAAACAGGTACTTGTGGTTGCCAGACAGACAGAGTGGTCTAAAGGCAGTCCAAGTTCAAGGCAGGCAACGTTTGGAGAATAGTTAGGGTCAAATTAGTGGTCAAAAGGCAGGCTGAGTTCAGAGAGTGGTCCAAAGTCCAATCCAAGGACACTAACCAGGAATAACCATCAGCTTTTAACCTCAGCTTGTTCAGTTAAGCTTTGGCAACAAAACCTGTTAGCTGATTGTTATCTTTGCAGAAGTAAGCCTGATTTTTCACTCTCCAGCTTTAGTAAATAAACCCCACTATCACAAGCATGACACTAAAGGCTTGGCAGACTTAAAACAGATTTGGACTCCACCCAGAGGCTTTGTCTACTCAAATTACCTTGCAGGTGGACAGTCAGGCAAGGAGAATGCAGCTCAGCCAAAACTGGGATGCTGGAATGAGACCAGCAGCTGTCACAGAACAGAAGCAATACACGCTCCTCTCAGATTCCTAGTGTATATTCCAGTGTGTTGAGTTAATATCTATAACACCAACAAAGTCCAAGGTACACATCCATGGGAGTTTGTATTCTGAATCTCAGCAGAGGTAACTCCTGGGGTTTGGTCACAATCACCAGTTGTACCAACCTGACTCCAATCCCACGGAAGACTAAGGGCCACCAAGCACTTCCATAATCCTTGTGGTTTCAGTACCCCGTAACCCAATTGCTCTTTTGCGTTGTCACCCTGCCAAACGACCATCCAATGGAGACTACAAGTGACCATATCAACACACATTACATGGACATGGTCAATTATTGTCTTCCAACGGGGACTACAAGCAGCCGTATCAACACACATTACAAGGACATGGTCAATTTTTGTCACCATTATGAAACCCACCCTAAGAAATGCCATGCAATGGAGACTACAAGTGACCGTATCAACATACATTACATGGACATGGTCCACTGTTGTCTTCCAACGGGGACTACAAGTGACCATATAAACACACATTACATGGACGTGGTCAACTTTTGTCACCATTATGAAACCCACCCTATGAAATGTCATGCAATGGAGACTACTAGTGGCCGTATCAACACACATTACACAGATATGGTCCACTGTTGTCTTCCAATGGGGACTACATGTGGCCATTTCAACACACATTGCATGGACATGGTCAACTGCTTTCTTCCAACGGGGACTACAAGTGGCCGTATCAACACACATTACATGGCCATGGTCCACTATTGTCTTCCAACGGGGACTACAAGTGGCCGTATCAACACATATTACATGGCCATGGTCCACTATTGTCTTCCAACGGGGACTACAAGTGGCCGTATCAACACACATTACATGGCCATGGTCCACTATTGTCTTCCAACGGGGACTACAAGTGGCCGTATCAACACACATTACATGGCCATGGTCCACTATTGTCTTCCAACGGGGACTACAAGTGGCTGTATCAACACACATTACATGGCCATGGTCCACTATTGTCTTCCAACGGGGACTACAAGTGGCCGTATCAACACACATTACATGGACATGGTCCACTGTTGTCTTCCAAAGGAGACTACATGTGGCCATATCAACATACATTACACAGACATGGTCTACTGTTGTCACCATTATGAGACCCACCCTAAGAAATGCCAGGCAGCCAACACCGCAGTGTTTTTAGACAGGATGTGGTGGCAAAGAGATTAACTGCACACATGATGATAAAATGGCCCTTTTTTTTTGATACCCAAATGTCCATTAGATGGGGATTACATTTTCATTTCTACAGAAAATTAAATATTTGGTGCCGAATATAATGTTAACGCACATGTTTCTTAACATTAGGTTATTGCAGTTTCAGGCCCCGTACACACGGCAGAGAACCTCGACGAGCGGAACACATCGTTCCGCCCGTCGAGGTTCTCTGCCGGCCGTCAGAATCGGCGACCCGCCCGTCAGGAAAGGCAACCAGCCATTCATCCCCACGGGCCGTCGAGCAAATAGAGAACCTGCTCTCTATTTCCTCGACGGGTTTCCCGACGGGCGGGGCTCGCCGAGAGCGTACACACGGCCGAGGTTCTCGGCAGAATGCGGCTCCCAGCGAGGTTCTCGCTGGTTTCTGCCGAGAACCTCGGCCGTGTGTACGGGGCTTCATTGATATGCCTCTCTTGCCATTTTCCACAGGAAAGGGAAACAAAAATGTTTTCCTGTCTCCCTTGAAGGAACCTGAACTTTTTTTTTTTTTTTTTAGCAATTAATGGAATTAGGTTCCTCTATACTCTTATTTGGACAGCAAGTGGCGCAACAATTCCTCCACAAACTTTTTGCTGTGACTTGATTCATCCTCAACAGCAAACAAATCCTCAGTTCTTTCTCTCGAGGAAGTGAAGATTATAGATTTTATTTATTTTGTGGGATAAAAGTGGCAAACTCAACTGTGCTAAGCAGATTAACGATTAGCTAAGTGATTTCCACCAGTATTGGCTATCTATTGAAAAGCATCTATTTAGATAAATGGAAGTTTGGTAATCTTCTTGAACATTGGGTAGAATTTTGTCTGAAAGGTTAATTTTGATAAATATTTGTCGAGTTTTCTTGTCACAGACTTACGACTTTCCAACCACAGTTGGAGAGGACCTACCCTTGGCACGGCTGGGTTCACAGAGGAACAAAGTCTAAAGAACGGGCAGTCTTCTGCATAGTTCCAGATGGTGGAGATGGACATCCTAGGTTGTTCTTCCAGTTACTACTACCAGGGCTTTTTTTCAGCTGGAACTTGGTGGAACTCAGTTCCCAAGACCCCCTACTGGATGATCTCCCAGCAAGTAAGAGAGGCATTGCCAACTACAGTGTGCGGGGAGGTACTAGAGTCGACTAGGTGCAACAAAATTAAGACACGTGGAACATGGTGGAGCTTTTAACCACTTGCCGACCGCCCACCGTCGTTCTACGTCGGCACTTTAAAGATGGATATCTCGGTAACGGCAGCAGCTGCTGCCACAACCGAGATATCCTTCTCTTCAGTGGGCAGTCGGTCAAATGATAATGGCGGTCTCCGCAGCGGATTCGCCGCGAGATCGCCGTTATCGGTGGCGGACGAGGCCCCCCCTCCTGCTGCCCTCCCGCTCCCTCCGCCGCTTACCAGAGCCGTCGGTAGTGGCGGAGGCGATCGGGTCCTCTCCCGTGCTCAGTGGGGATGCGAGTGAGGGAAAAATTTCCCTCATCCGTCCCCGTAGCTCTGCTGGGCGGAAGTGATGTCAAAACGTCAGCCCCGCCCAGCGTCTTAAAGAGAAATTTTTTGAAAAATTACATTTTACATTTTTTATTTTTTTTTGCATTTAAGACTAAATATGAGATGTGAGGTCTTTTTGACCCCAGATCTCATATTTAAGAGGACCTGTCATGCTTTTTTCTATTACAAGGGATGTTTACATTCCTTGTAATAGGAATAAAAGTGATAATTTTTTTTTATTTTTTTATTTTAGTGTTAAAAATTGGTAAAATAAATAAAAATAAATACAAAAACCAAAAAAATAATTTTTTAAATCGCCCCGTCCCGACGAGCTTGTGCGCAGAAGCGAACGCACACGCGAGTAGCGCCTGCATATGAAAATGGTGTTCAAACCACACAAGTGAGGTATTGACGCGATCGTTAGAGCGAGAGCAATAATTCTAGCCCTAGACCTCCTCTGTATCTCAAAAAATGCAACCTGTAGAATTTTTTAAACGTTGCCTATCGAGATTTTTAAGGGTAAAAGTTTGACGCCATGCCAGGAGCGGGCGCAATTTTTAAGCGTGACATGTTGGGTATCATTTTACTCGGCGTAATATTATCTTTCACAATATGTAAAAAAACTGGGCCAAATTTATTGTTGTCTTATTTTTTAATTTTAAAAAAGTGAATTTTTTCCAAAAAAAGTGCGCTTGTAAGACCGCTGCGCAAATACGGTGTGACAAAAAGTATTGCAATGACTGCCATTTTATTCTCTAGGGTATTAGAAATATATATATATAATATTTGGGGGGTTTAAGTAATTTTATAGCAAAAAAAAATGTTTTAGTCTCATAAACACCGAATCTGAAAAACAGGCTCTGGGCTTAAGTGGTTAAGGAGGTGGGGGAGGGGGTTGCATGCAAGATATCAGAGCTGAAGAAGGCTAAAAATGAGATGTGGATTGGTGATGCAAAGTTAAGTAGCTGTGGAAGAAGACTGAACTCAGTAATCTTTATGTAGCGCACCCCTGAACACTGCACTCTGTGTGCACCCCTCCCAAACTCTGCACTCTGCACGGAATGCTCTCCTGGTAGTTCATGTCCATGTAAGGTCCTCCCACTGTTTTGCCGCATACACACGATCGGAAATTCCGACAAGAAAAGTCTGATGTGAGCTTTTGGTCGGAAATTCCCACGGTGTGTAGGCTCCATTAGAGTTTTGCTGTCGGAAATTTCCACCAACAAGAAATTGAGAGCTGGTTCTCTATTTTTCCCGACGGAAAAAGTTCCTATCAAAAAATCTGCTCGTCTGTATGCTATTCTAACCCAAAAAAAACGTGCATGCTCAGAATCAAGCAGAAGAGCCGTACTACCTATTGAACATCATTGATCTCGGCTCATTGTACGTCTTGTATGTCATCGTGTTCTGACGGTTGGAATTTCCGACACGATTTGTGTGACCGTGTGTATGCAAGACATGTTTTTCTTGTCGGAATTTCATATCGTGTGTATGCGGCATTAGTGAATTTTGACCACAACCATTATTTGATGCAGTTTGGAGGGTGTGTGTATGGGGGAGAAAGGGGGTTTTGGGGGGTCGTGGTTGAGTTCCTGTTCCTATTTTCTGAGAAAAAAAGCCCTGCTACTATCCAAGGAAAGTTGAGCAAGAGGCTCTGGTGGAGTACCGGTCACTGGAACAATGAGCGTTGGATCGATGGAGCGATGGGCAACAAGAGACTTAATGCAGCACCATATACAGGGATCCCAGGGGACTGGGGACAGTATGGCGTACAGCTGCTGGAAAGGTTTACTAAGGAGCGGAGTCTGAGGAATGTGTGGTCTTCTCCAGAGCACCTCCTGATGATGTAGATGGGTTAGCTGCTTCTTACTCCTAGGTTGCTATTACAGTTACTACTAGCCAACGCAAGGTGAGCTAGAGCAGTGTTTTTCAACTCCAGTCCTCAAGGCACACCAACAGGTCATGTTTTCAGGCTTTCCATTATTTTGCACAGGTGATTTGATCAGTTTCACTGCCTAATGGCCCATACACACGATCCGAATATCGGCCGACGGATCGTACGACTTTTTTCGCTTAATAATCGCGAGTAAAATAAAATAGGTTTTTAAACTCACGAAAATTCTCGTACGATAGAAAAAAACGATCGGAAGTGATGTCACGTGTTGTAATGTATTTGTATTGTATTGTCGGACGACGGCTGTACTGACTAAACGAAAATCGGACGATCGGACATCGGACGAGAAAATTTTTCGCGCTTGTCCGATCGAATTTAATCGGATGAACGGTCGTGATCGGCTGTCGAAAGTAGTGTACACACGATCCGAAAATCGTACCATCCATCATCGGACGATCATTTTCGTCCGATATTCAGATCGTGTGTATGGGCCATTAGTAATCACCACAGCCATTTCACCTAAGGGAAATCCTGAAAACTTGACCTGTTGGTGTGCCTTGAGGACTGGAGTTGAAAAACACTGAGCTAGAGGCTCTAGTTGGGTGCTGACTGCTGTAATAATGAACAGTGGATCAATACCAGGTGGGCTATGAGGGACAGAGAACAGCACAGTGTACAGGGATCCCAGGGGACTGGAGACTATACTAGACATGTGCACACTGAAATTTCTTGTTTTGGAATTTTTAATGTGAAAAATACATTTATTTAGTTACTTCCGAAATTTGTTTTTATTTATTTTGTTTCATTAAAAAATGCATTTGTCTGAAAATCCGAATTAATTAAGGTCGAATTTGTCATTGAAGGCTTATGGTGTCGAATGTTCTAACTGTACAACGCCGCAACCGTACATTTCCGGTCGAATGCTCCACCCACAAGCTATAGAAGAATTCTGATGTTGCATGACACTAGTAATAATTATATTTATTAATTATTTTTACTAGTCAATCAACATTAGAATTCTTCTATAACCTATGGGCGGAGCATTTGACCATAAATGTCTGCTCGCCGCGATCGTATGTTTTTAGCAGCTTCGTCAAACCTTCATGTCTCTATAATGTCGAATCTTTTCTCTCTATGTGGAATATTTTCTCTCTATGTCGAATCTTTTCTCTGTATGTCGAATCTTTTCTCTGTATGTCGAATCTTTTCTCTGTATGTCGAATCCATTCAAGTAGCAGGTGTGGAAGAATTTCTTAAGGGTCTTTTGAACAAAATTAGTTGCTCTCCTCACTCTGGAGGACACACTTACTGTGGCTTATCCTGAATACTAAGACACACCAATGGACACAAATATCACTATTGAGCCATGTCTGTCCCTCACATGTTCCCGTGGAGGTTCGTTGTCGGCTCCATCCCTTCAGCTCCTGGGCCGAATGCATTCTGTGGCCGCCTCTTGGGGGATCACCTTTTGGAACCTCGGCTTTGCCGTTTTAGAGACTGCACCTATCGATCTCTATAATGTCAAATCTTTTCTCTCTATGTCGAATCTTCATGTCTCTATAATGTCGAATCTTTTCTCTATGTCGAATCTTCATGTCTCTATAATTTCGAATCTTTTCTCTTTATGTCGAATCTTCATGTCTCTATAATGTCGACCCTTTTCTCTCTATGTCAAATCTTCTCTCTCTATGTCGAATCTTCATATCTCTATAATGTCGAATCTTTTCTCTCTATGTCGAATCTTCATGTCTCTATAATGTCGAATCTTTCTCTCTATGTCGAATCTTCATGTCTCTATAATGTCGAATCTTTTCTCTCTATGTGGAATCTTCATGTCTCTATAATGTCGAATCTTTTCTCTCTATGTGGAATCTTCATGTCTCTATAATGTCAAATCTTCTCTCTCTATGTCGAATCTTCATATCTCTATAATGTCGAATCTTTTCTCTCTATGTCGAATCTTCATGTCTCTATAATGTCGAATCTTTCTCTCTATGTCGAATCTTCATGTCTCTATAATGTCGAATCTTTTCTCTCTATGTGGAATCTTCATGTCTCTATAATGTCGAATCTTTTCTCTCTATGTCGAATCTTCATGTCTCTATAATGTCGAATCTTTTCTCTCTATGTCGAATCTTCATGTCTCTATAATGTCAAATCTTTTCTCTCTATGTCGAATCTCCATGTCTCTATAATGTCGAATCTTTTCTCTCTATGTCGAATCTCCATGTCTCTATAATGTCGAATCTTTTCTCTCTATGTCGAATCTTCATGTCTCTATAATGTCAAATCTTTTCTCTCTATGTCGAATCTCCATGTCTCTATAATGTCGAATCTTCATGTCTCTATAATGTCGAATCTTTTCTCTCTTTGTCGAATCTTTTCTCTCTATGTTAAAAAATCTTGGACTAATAGAGTAAGGTTAGGCACATTAGACCGCAGGTTTGATAGACACAGATCGCTATTGTCATCCTCCTGTCAAATCTTCTATCTGTATCAAACTGTTGTCGCAACTAAATGTCCGATCTTTTGGATTTTGAATTCTGCGTGTTCGTTATCGTTTGTTAAAATGAAATTCCTGAAATTCGGACAAAAATGCATTTGGACGAAAACGAATGCACATGTCTAATGAACAGTGGATCAATACCAGGTGGGCTATGAGGGACTGAGAACAGCACAGTGTACAGGGATCCCAGGGGACTGGAGACTATACTAGACATGTGCACACTGAAATTTCTTGTTTCGGAATTTTTAATGCGAAAAATACATTTATTTAGTTACTTCCGAAATTTGTTTTTATTTATTTTGTTTCATTAAAAAATGCATTTGTCTGAAAATCCGAATTAATTAAGGTCGAATTTGTCATTGAAGGCTTATGGTGTCGAATGTTCTAACTGTACAACGCCGCAACCGTACATTTCCGGTCGAATGCTCCACCCACAAGCTATAGAAGAATTCTGATGTTGCATGACACTAGTAATAATTGTATTTATTAATTATTTTTACTAGTCAATCAACATTAGAATTCTTCTATAGCCTATGGGCGGAGCATTTGACCATAAATGTCTGCTCGCCGCGATCGTATGTTTTTAGCTGCTTCGTCAAATCTTCATGTCTCTATAATGTCAAATCTTTTCTCTCTATGTGGAATCTTTTCTCTGTATGTCGAATCTTTTCTCTGTATGTCGAATCTTTTCTCTGTATCTGTATGTCAAATCCATTCAAGTAGCAGGTGTGGAAGAATTTCTTAAGGGTCTTTTGAACAAAATTAGTTGCTCTCCTCACTCTGGAGGACACACTTACTGTGGCTTATCCTGAATACTAAGACACACCAATGGACACAAATATCACTATTGAGCCATGTCTGTCCCTCACATGTTCCCGTGGAGGTTCGTTGTCGGCTCCATCCCTTCAGCTCCTGGGCCGAATGCATTCTGTGGCCGCCTCTTGGGGGATCACCTTTTGGAACCTCGGCTTTGCCGTTTTAGAGACTGCACCTATCGATCTCTATAATGTCGAATCTTTTCTCTCTATGTCGAATCTTCATGTCTCTATAATGTCGAATCTTTTCTCTCTATGTCGAATCTTCATGTCTCTATAATGTCGAATCTTTTCTCTCTATGTCGAATCTTCATGTCTCTATAATGTCGACCCTTTTCTCTCTATGTCGAATCTTTTCTCTCTATGTCGAATCTTCATGTCTCTATAATGTCGAATCTTTTCTCTCTATGTCGTATCTTCATGTCTCTATAATGTCAAATCTTTTCTCTCTATGTCGAATCTTCATGTCTCTCCGCGTTGAATCTTTTCTCTCTATGTCGAATCTTCATGTCTCTATAATGTCGAATCTTTTCTCTCTATGTCGTATCTTCATGTCTCTATAATGTCAAATCTTTTCTCTCTATGTCGAATCTTCATGTCTCTCCGCGTTGAATCTTTTCTCTCTATGTCGAATCTTCATGTCTCTCTATGTCGAATCTTTTCTCTCTATGTCGTATCTTCATGTCTCTATAATGTCAAATCTTTTCTCTCTATGTCGAATCTCCATGTCTCTATAATGTCGAATCTTTTCTCTCTATGTCGAATCTTCATGTCTCTATAATGTCGAATCTTTTCTCTCTATGTCGTATCTTCATGTCTCTATAATGTCAAATCTTTTCTCTCTATGTCGAATCTCCATGTCTCTATAATGTCGAATCTTTTCTCTCTATGTCGGATCTTCATGTCTCTCTACAGTATGTCGAATCTTTTCTCTCTATGTTAAAAAATCTTGGACTAACAGAGTAAGGTTAGGCACATTAGACCGCAGGTTTGATAGACACAGATCGCTATTGTCATCGTCCTGTCGAATCTTCTATCTGTATCAAACTGTTGTCGCAACTAAATGAAAAATATTTTTTTTTTTTTATGTCCGATCTTTTGGATTTTGAATTATGCGTGTTCGTTATCGTTTGTTAAAATGAAATTCCAGAAATTCGGACGAAAATGCATTTGGACGAAAACGAATGCACATGTCTAATGAACAGTGGTTCAATACCAGGTGGGCTATGAGGGACTGAGAACAGCACAGTGCACAGGGATCCCAGGGGACTGGAGACTGTACGATGTACAGGATTTACAGGAAATGGTTATGGCTCAACATTTAGATAATTGGAAGTTTGGCAATCTTGTGCTTGCCATACATGGGTAAAACAGCAGTCAGAGATAACCTACCCTCACCACAGATAGGTTCAACAAGTAGCAGAGTCTATAGACTCCCCAACAAAGCCCCTTCTTACATCAGCATCTCCATCGGAAGCTGAAACCAACTGATATGACTCCTCTTTCTGAGTCTGATAATACACAGCTGACCTTAGCTGCAGGCTGGATTAAAGTGGATGTAAACCCCAAAAAACTTGCCAAATTATAAAGTCCGTTTCTCTGTTATTGCTTTCAGTGACAGGTTATTTACAAATCTAGCTTGGACATGTTTATCATAACATGAAGTGATCCAAAGTTCATTGTATATTACTAGTATGTGTTATGATGTTATATCACCTCATGTTATGATAAACAAAACATAACATATAATAAACATGTCCTAGCTAGATATGTAAATAACCTCTCACTCAAAGCAAGAAGAGAGAAAACTGACTTCTTATCTAGGCAGGGTTTTATCTGGAAGGCTGAACATAAAAGAGGATTGCTCAGAGCTGGATTAACTCTGTGTGGCAAGACTGGGCACAGATGATAGGAAATCGTATACTCTACATTGTGACATCAAAAAAAAAAAAAAAACACGTTCTAATTTTTCCCACCGTGATTCCCGATGATTTTCCTGTCGGGGAAAACTGCTATGGAGCGTACACACGGACGGTTTTCACGGCCAAAAGCTGTCATGGCAGTTTTCCAGACGGGAAAACCGGTCATGTGTACGAGGCATTGCTATGTTTTACTCTACTTTGCTACTTTGCTTGGCTCATTTTAACCACTTCAGGCCCACGCTACCATCGAATGACGGCAACAGCGTGGGCCTGAATATCCAACATGCCGTCATCTGACGGCATGTCTTTTGGGCGTTCCCAGCGCGCGCTGTAGAGCGCGCTGCGGGGAAGCCCTGTGTTGTCCGTGTCCCTTGGACACGGCCAATCACAGATCGCCAGGAACGGCCAATCAGAGTGGCCGTTTGCGATGCGATCTGTGGGCGAATGAGAGATGATCTCATAGATCATCTCTCATTGCCGTTTTACACAGAGACAGCGTCCTGTCTCTGGAGAGGAGGAGACCGATCTGTGTTCCTTCCTACATAGGGACACAGATCGGTCACCCCCCCAGTCACCCCCCCTCCCCCCACAGTTAGAACACACCTAGGATACACATTTAACCCCGTCCTCACCCCCTAGTGTTAACCCCTTCAATGCCAGTCACATTTATACTGTAATTAGTGCATATTTATAGCACTGATCGCAGTATAAATGTGAATGGCGCCAAAAATGTGTCAAAAGTGTCCGATGTGTCCGCCATAACGTCGCAGTACCAATAAAAATCGCAGATCGCCGCCATTTCTAGTAAAAAAATAATAAAAAAAATAATAATTCTCTCACCTATTTTGTAAGCGCTATAACTTTTGCGCAAACCAGTCACTTATTGCGATTTTTTTTTTTTACCAAAAATATGTAGAAGAATACGTATCGCCCTAAACTGAGAAAATTTTTTTTTTTTTTTTTTTTTTTAATTGGGATATTTATTATAGCAATTTTAAAGTAAAAAATATTGTATTTTTCTTCAAAATTGTTGCTCTTTTTTGTTTATAGCGCAAAAAATAAAAACCGCACAGGCGATCAAATACCACCAAAAGAAAGCTCTACTTGTGGGGAAAAAGGGACGTAAATTTTGTTTGGGAGTCACGTCGTACGACCGCGCAATTGTCAGTTAAAGCGACGCAGTGCCGGAAGCTGAAATTTCACCTGGGCAGGAGGGGGGTGTATGTGCCCAGTAAGCAAGTGGTTAAAGTCCCAGGGGCTATTCTCTTTTACCGTTATTTAGGGATGGAGGTATGTCATGTACTTTAGTATCAGACCTGTTTCTCCTTTTCTACATCTGGGAATCCGCTAAGGGCCTTTTGAACAAAATTTGTTGACGCAATGATTGCATCATTGACCAAGGATTTTTTCGAGACAAGCGAGAGTCCAACCATGTAGGACCAGCTTTATCTTCAAACTGTTGCATGAATAAAATTATATGACCGAATCTTTATTAGCTCTCGTGAATTTTTTTTTCGATGCTGTAAGTGTCCTTCAAAATCTTTGCTGGATCGGGGTCACTGCTGAAATAATATCTTGCTTTTCTTGTCGTGGCGAATCTGACTTAATCCCATTAGAACGCGGGTTGTAGTGGATACATTATCCCATATGGAAGTGAACAAAGAGTTTACATACAAATTCCGAGAACTGTTTATTTGAACTTATTTTACTTTCTGTCTTATTTATTTCTCTAAATACAACGAATCACCTACTTGCTGCGTAAAACACTTGGATCGTTTTATGTTTAGTAGTTTTGCATAAAACAAAAATATATGTTCTGAATTTTTTATCTATTTTCCACAGTACTTTATTCAAATTGTACAGCTTGGTTTTTCCAGTGAGCACTCTAATTTAAAGCTATAACTCCACAGGGATTTAAATTTGTCAAGTTTGGTCTAATAAATTATTAAAATTGTATTTTTAAATGCAAGTTCTCTTTCCTTTCTTGTATTAAGAGAGGTATGGACTCCAGAGAGAGATATCATTTTGCCCCCCTGTACAAATCATTAGTAAGACCTCATCTGGAATATGCAGTTCAGTTTTGGGCTCCGGTTCTCAAAAAGGATATCGGGGAACTGGAGAAAGTGCAGAGAAGGGCAACCAAACTGATAAGAGGCATGGAGGAGCTCAGCTATGAGGAAAGATTAGAAGAACTGAATTTATTCTCTCTCGAGAAGAGGAGAATAAGGGGGGCATATGATCAACATGTACACTGTCAGGTGAGGGCAGACTCGCACATTCACAGCTCGTCAGCACGCGCACACATGCATGCACACGCGCGCCCGCACACGTGCGTCTTTCACCAACATTGGTGCCAAAGGGGCTATTTAAAGTGAGTGCACCAAAGACTCTTTGCTGCTTTGTCTGCAGCTTCTGTGTGTCCTGAAACCTGTTATTTGTGCTGACCTCTGATCCCTGACCCGGCCTGCTCTCACTAACCCTGTCTGCTTGATACCCTGACTTCGGCTTGCTTTTGGACTTCTCTTCTGTCTGCTGCTCAGCCCGATACCCAGCCTTAACAGTCTGCCTGCTGCATCTCCAGCAATGAGCATCCAACCATACTGATACTGGACTGATCCTAGGCACTCCTGCGTCTCTGTTCTTCTGTGGCTACTGTCTAAACCTCAGGGGCCCACAAGCCGGTGCAGAAAGAGAGGCTCTCCTCTACACGTCAGGCTCAGAATCCAGGTACGTGACATACACATATATACATATACCTCGGGCCCAGGCCGCATGGTTTCTGGCAGGTTTGCTGTTGTGTCATGTTCTTTCCATTTGGTTATGATAGATTTGATGGGGCTCCTAGGGATCAGCAAAGATTTTGATATTTTTTTATAACCCGACCCTGACTTGTACTTCTCAACAACATTGTCCCTTCCTTGTTTGGAGAGTTCCTTGGTCTTCATGGCAATGTTTGGTTAGTGGTGCCTCTTGCTTAGGTGTTGCTGCCTCTGGGGCCTTTGTGTGTCTATGTAATGACAGATCATGTGACACTTAGATTGCACCCAGGTGGACATCAGTTCACTAATTATGTGACTTCTGAAGGTAATTGGTGGCAACAGAGCTCTTTATGGTCTTCATAACAAAGAGGGGTGAATACATGCCAATTATCCATTTTTTATTTCTGAAAACTAGTTTTATGTATATATTTTTCTAATTTTGCTTCACCAACTTAGACTATTGTGTTCTGATCCATCCCATACACTGCTCAAAAAAATGAAAGGAACGCTTTGAAAACATATCGGATCTCAAAAATCTCATGCTGGATCTCTATACTTGTATGGACTGGGTAATGTGGTAGGATCTATACTGGTGTGGACTGGGTAATGTGTTAGGATCTATACTGGTATGGACTGGGTAATGTGGTAGGATCTATACTGGTATGGACTGGGTAATGTGTTGGGATCTATACTGGTATGGACTGGGTAATGTGTTGGGATCTATACTGGTATGGACTGGGTAATATGTTAAGATCTATACTGGTATGGACTGGGTAATGTGGTAGGATCTATACTGGTATGGACTGGGTAATGTGTTAGGATCTATACTGGTGTGGACTGGGTAATGTGTTGGGATCTATACTGGTATGAACTGGGTAATGTGTTAGGATCTATACTGGTATGGACAGGTAATGTGGTAGGATCTATACTGGTATGGACTGGGTTATGTGTTAGGATATATACTGGTATGGACTGGGTTATGTGTTAGGATCTATACAGGTATGGATGGTTTAATGTGTTAGGATCTTTACTGGTATGGACGGGGTAATGTGTTAGGATCTATACTGATATGGACTGGGTAATGTGGTAGGATCTATACTGGTATGGACTGGGTAATGTGTTGGGATCTATACTGGTATGGACTGGGTAATGTGTTAGGATCTATACTGGCATGGACAGGGTAATGTGTTAGGATCTATACTGGTATGGACTGGGTAATGTGTTAGGATCTATACTGGTATGGACTGGGTAATGTGTTAGGATCTATACTGGCATGGACAGGGTAATGTGTTAGGAATGAAAGGATGGCACATCATTTGATGGAAATTAAAATTATCCACCTACAGAGGGTTGAATTCAAAAACATCCCGAAAATCAAAGTGAAAAAATGTTGATGAAATTTCATTGCAACAACTCAGAATGGTCCTCAGTACTTTGTATGGCCCCCAAGTGCTTGTATGCATGCCTGACAACATCAGGGCATACTCGTAACGAGACGACGGATGGTTTCCTGGGGTATTTCCTCACAGATCTGGACCAGGGCATCACTGAGCTCCTGAACAGACTGAGGTGCAACCTGGCGCCACCAGATGGACCGAAAAACATAATGTCCCGGAGGTGTTCTTTTGGATTTAGGTCAGGTGAGTGTGGGAGGCCATTCAATGGTATAAATTTCTTCATCCTCCAGGAACTGGCTATACTCTCACCACATGAGGCCGGGCATTGTCATGCACCAGGAGGAACCCAGGACCCACTGCACCAGCGTAGGGTCTGACAATGGGTCCAAGGATTTCATCCCGATACCTAATGGCAGACAGAGTGCCATTGTGTAGCCTGTAGAGGTCTGTGCGTCCCTCCATGGATATGTCTCCCCAGACCATCACTGACCCACCACCAAACCGGTGATGCTGAATGGTGTTATAGGCAGCATAAAGTTCTCTGCGGCTTCTCCAGACCTGCTCTCATCTGTGAAAAGCATGGGGCACCAGTGGCGGACCTGACAATTCTGGTGTTCAATGGAAAATGCTAATCGAGCTCCTCAGTTTCCGCTGTGTTGTCACATTCTGCTCCCCATCACAGAAACAGTCCGTCGGATTTCCAAATACTGTATTTAAGCATATAAACTCCATTTTGGGTTAAAAATTACTGTGAAATCTAAAACTCTGGTGGGTGTAACAAGGTGTAACACTCTATCATTACTGTGCAGGAGTGTGGGGTGTAGCAAGATGGCGGCGACAAAACCTCACTTCCACAGCATTCTGTGATAGGGAGCGGAATGTGACACTACACCGGCAGTGAGCACAGAGCACACTAGAGGACGTCAGGCCACCCCCATGAAGTCTGTTTCTGATTGTTTGGTCAGAGACATTCACACCAGTGGCCTGCTGGAGGTGATTTTTTAGGGCTCTGGCAGGGCTCATCCTGTTCCTCCTTGCACAAAGGAGCAGATACCGTGCCTGCTGATGGGTTAAGAACCTTCTACGGCTCTGTCCAGCTCTCCTAGAGTAACTGCCCATCTCCTGGAATCTCCTCCATGCTCCTGAGACTGTGCTGGGAGACACAGCAATTCTTTTGGCAATGGAAACGTATTGATGTGCCATCCTGGAGGAGTTGGACTGCCTGTGCAACCTTTATAGGGTCCCAAGTATCACCTCGTGCTACCAGTGGTGACACTGACCCTAGCCAAATGCAAAACAGTCAGAAAAGATGAGTAAGAAAAATAAAATTCAGACACCTCCACCTGAAAAACCCTTCCTGTTTTGGAGGTTGTCTCATTGTTGCCCATCTATTGCACCTGTTGTTCATTTCAATTAACAGCAAAGCAGCTGAAACTGATTAACAACCCCCCTCTGTATACACCTCTCCCCTCTCTGTATACACCCCTCCCCTCTGTATACACCCCTACCCCTCCGTATACACCCCTACCCCTCTGCATACAGCCATCTCTGTATACACCCCCCTCTCTATACAGCCCTCCCCCTCTGTATACACCCCTCCCCACTCTGTATACAGCCCTCCCCCTCTGTATACACCCCTCCCCCTCTGTATACACCCACCCTCTGTAAACACCCCTCCCCCCTCTGTATACACCTCTCCACCTCTGTAAACACCCCTCCCCCCTCTGTATACACCCCTCCCGCCTCTGTATACACCCCTCCCACTCTGTATACATCCTACCTCCTCTGTATACACCCCTCCCCCTCTGTATACACCCCTTCCCCCTCTGTATACACCTCTCCCCCCTCTGTGTACACCCCTCCCCCCTCTGTATACACCTCTCCCCCCTCTGTATACACCCCTCCCCTCCCCCTCTGCTACTTAACTGACCAGATCCATTGCCCAGGAGTTCTGATTCAAAAGAAGTACGTTGTTAGATAGTCATATATGTTAGGTAGATTGTTACCCTGCATTCACATCTAGGCGACAAAACGCCTGTCGCCCGACGCTCGTGCCGCTGGAGGGGAAAATTCCCATTGATGTCTATAGAGATGGTTCACATCTCTGAAACGCCGAACGCCTGTTGCCTGAAAAAAAGTCCCGGACCCTTTTTTTCAGGCGACATTGACGTCCGGCCATAGACATCAATGGAGATAATTTGTAAAAAAAAAAAAAAAAAAGAATCGAATCGCGGCAAGTAATGCCGCGTACGCGGCGTTACTTGCCGCCTAGATGTGAATGCAGCCTTAATGTTGAGACCATGTTGGTCGCGGGTGACATGGAGTGTGCCATGACTCACCTTCAGTTGTTGGTTTAAATCATGGGTCTTCAAACTACGGCCCTCCAGTTGTTCAGGAACTACAATTCCCATCATGCCTAGTCATGTCTGTGAATGTCAGAGTTTTACAATGCCTCATGGGATGTGTAGTTCCACAACAGCTGGAGGGCCGTAGTTTGAGGATCCCTGGTTTAAATGTTTGTTTGTCTTATTTGCAAATCTCTTAATAAAAAGAATTTTACAAAAAAAACATTGAACTGAAGGCTGTAATGTAACAAAATAGGTAAAAGGCCGGGGGGGGGGGGGGATACATTTGCAAGGCACTGTAGGTATGTGAGCTACTATAATATTCAAACCCACAAATTTAACTGACTCATTTCTGTGAATTGTAGAGATAAAGGAGCAACAGAAATAAAAAATAAAAAAAATTAAAAACTTTTTTTTAAATACTAGGCAGTGATACATCTCTATATTTTATGATACTTCCCAAGGAGGTCCTCTTTATGACTTACAATTGCCCATTAGCAGTCCATTAATTAAAACAGAATGTACTGTGGGAACATCTTGTCAGTATGATCTTAGAATTGGTGATGAGCCCTACTTACTTTCCCTGGGATACAAAGCATCCTCTTGTCTTGTAAATAGGCGGTTTATTTTGTATTCTTAAGTGTATAAAATGGCAAAGTCATTTGAAATGTCTGGAACATTGAAGGACATCCAAGGATTAAGACTTCATAAATGCTGACTGCAAACTTTTTATTTTTTCATTAAATTGGCTTGGCCAAAGGACTTCATAATCAGCTTCTTTATGCAGAAAATCGTCCCCCCCCCGTCCCCCCCTATCCACATTAGATACCTATTATCTAATATCGATGTAGAGACGTGTTCCCTAAGCTCTGTTCTGTTTTGGTTGTTTTGCAAGGCCTTGTATGCAGCTGTGTTACACCATCTGCCAGACTCTGTTGAGTAGGTTTTTCAGAGCGCCGTGCCTGTTTATCAACTCGACAATCGCGGCAAAATTTGTTGTCAGGAGATTTGACCAAGCTTTATCCAATTGGACGAGCGCTGTTATGAAAGGATCCTTTTCCAAGCTGGGTACCTTCCCCTGTTAGCAGGCTGCATGCCTGGTTGGAGACTCCTGGAATTGGAGCTCAGGGTGTAGGCAGGTGCAGTCTACATTCTCCACTGCAGGTGGCGCTCATGCAGATGGGAGAGAGAGTTAAATCGGTTGTGCCTAGGGTGCCCACGTGTCCTGGACTGTCCCGCAATTGACATGTCTGTCGTGGGTCCCGAGCACCTTCATTCCGGGACAATTCAATGTCCCGGAATGAAATAGAGGACACAGCCATCCCCTACTAACTACATTTCCAGAACTGGTTGCTAGTTCCAGAGCTGCCTGGCATCTTGCAACCAGTGGCAATTTACTCTCAGACAATTAGACCGGGTGCGAGGCCTGTGCCTAGTGCAGCACTGCTGTCCCCACCTACCTTGGCAACTCCTCCTTCTCTGGCACCCAGCAGCAAGCAGCAGGGACTCATGTGATACTCACTCTCCAGATAGTGACGCCACTCCTTTCCTTCTACGCACGTTGGCTGGGATAGGGCAGCTTTGGGGGGCATAGGGCAGCTTGGGGTGGCATGGGGCAGCATAGGGCTGCTTGGGGTGGCAATATGGCATCTTGGGGTGGCATAGGGTATCTTGGGTGGCATGGGGCAGCTTGGGTGGTATAGGGCAGCTTAATTAGGCATAGGGTAGCTTCTGGTGGCATAGGGCAGCTTGAGGTGGCATAGGACAGGTCGAGACTGTGCTGTGATACTGTGCTGTGCAGTAACTTCCAGAATCATTACTGGCTGCAGATGAAGACTCGGGCGGAGCTGCTGAGTCCTCGCCTCTATCTCCTTCAGCCATAGTGAAGGAGGTAGCCACACCCCAGCTCCGCCCACCAACTCCGGCCCCCTGGACTGATATTGGAGATCCCAGAGGGGCTGAGTGACAACTTAACCAAACGGGGGAATGTCATAGGCAGCCTCGCTCCCCCGCACGGCTTGCAAAATAATTATATAATAAATATTGTAGCGGCGGGCGACGGCCCCAGCGTCACCCCTCTGGCCGGTGTCACCTGGTGCGGTCCACACCCCCATAGCAACGCCTCTGCCTTTACAAGCCCTTTAAAGAAGGTTGCACAGTCAGCTTCACTGCACTCTCTCTTCTCCTATACAAATGCAAACTAGAAATTCTGATTCTAATGCTGAAAAGTACATTGTTCAGGCCTTTTATTTAAAGTGGACCATCCTTGAAAATCTTTTACTGATAGCCACTTCGCCTGAATAAAAAAATATCCTTTGAAATCTGGCAAATATATATATATATATATATATATATATATATATACATTAGAAGAGACATGTAGCGTCCACCCCCGAAGGAGCCGCTGATTAGTTTGGGACCAGCATGTTAGGTTACCAATGATCCTTGTCTAGGGATAGTGTTAGTGAAGGTGGTTAAAGAACAAGGACCAGATTCTCAGCGGCGCTACGACGGAGTATCTCAGATACCCCGTCGTATCGCCGTTTTTTTTGCCTCGTATCTATGCGCGTGATTCTTAGCATCACTTTGGCATAGATACGCTTCTACATCCGACAAGTGTAATACCATTACACTTGCGGATCGTAGGTGTAATGACAACTCCGGCCACTAGGTGGCCTTTACATTGTTTTCTCATTTGCATATGCAAATGAGGCTAGTACGCCGATTCCCGATCGCTTTTACGCCGCCCCGTCGTCGCGTACGTCGTTTACGAACTCGTAAGGTTACCCCTGCTTCTATGAGTAACCTTACGAAGTTCCGTCGGATGCCGTCGGGTGCCGTCGGATGCCATGTTAGGTATGGCGTCGGGTCAGCGTCGGCTTTTTCCGTCGCTTACGTCGTTTTACTAACTCGTTCGCGAATAGGGAGTTGCGTAAGTGACGATCACGTCGTTTTGACGTCGGTTTCAACGATGCTTTCCGACGTGAGCTGGAGCATGCGCACTGGGCTTTTTCCCCGGCCGGCGCATGCGCAGTTTGTACGACGCGGGGGCGCGCTTAATTTAAATACAAGCCGCCCCATTTGAATTACGCGGGCTTACGCTGGGCGATTTATTCTACGCCTCTGCAAACTACGAAGCAAGTGCTTGGAGAATACGGCACTTGCTCTAGTACGATGCGGCGGCGTAGTGTAAATGGCTTACGCTACGCCGGCGATTTTCTTAGAGAATCTGGTCCCAAGTGTCCAGATGTCAACTTGAGTTTTCAATGCTTTATTTAGTCTTGACCTTTATAGGAAAAAGGTCAAGACTCATCTCTTTTGATATCAAAGGAGACAGGAACAACAAGCGCCCAGAGGCGATTCAGTTCGCATGTGCCGCGCTATATAAGTTCTCATTCATTCATTCATTCATTTATTCCAAGGCCCAACATGGCCGACATCAACATGAAACATGATAGAGAAAAGGTTGATGAGAAAGGAGAGAACTGTAGTATCAGGCCTTGGATATCAAAGAGAGAGCAAACCTGCAAGTTCAAACGTCGCCACTCTCACCAGAGTGGGTAAAGTGCCCCGGACAGGCGATTTACTTGAGCCTGGCAGCCGAAGGGCCACTCCTAAACAAAGTCACTGGGAGGAAAACAGGGGCCTCTGCCACCGGCCTGGTGAATTTCTCCTAGGTTTGTCAAAGGTTAGAACCAATAAATCCTCCTAGTAATGTATGAACAGTGATCTGCCATTTCCCCTAGTCAGTCCCACCCCCCCTTCAGTTAGAACACACCCAGGGAACATAATTAACCCCTTTCTCGCCCCCCTAGTGTTAACCCCTTCATGCCAGTGACATTTTTACAGTAATCAATGCATTTTTACAGCACTGATCGCTATAAAAATGCCAATAGTCTCAAAAATGTGTCAAAAGTGTCCGCCATAAGGTCACAGTACCGATAAAAAACACTGATCGCCGCCATTACTAGTAAAAAAATAAAAAATATTAATAAAAATTCCATAAAACGACCCCCTATTTTGTAGACGCTATAACTTTTGTGCAAACCGATCAATAAACGCTTATTGCGATTTTTCTTACCAAAAATATGTAGAAGAATACGTATCGGCCTAAACTGAAGGAAATAAACGTTTTTTTTATATATATTTTTGGGGGTTATTTATTGCAGCAAAAAGTAAAAAAATATTATTATTTTTTTTTCAAAATTGTTACTCTATTTTTGTTTATAGCGCAAAAAATAAAAACCGCAGAGGTGATCAAATACCACCAAAAGAAAGCTCTATTTGTGGGGAAAAAAAGGACGCCAATTTTGTTTGGGAGCCGCGCCGCACGGCCGCGCAATTGTCAGTTAAAGCGACGCAGTGCCAAATCGCAAAAAGTGGCCCGGTCATTGACCAGCAAAATGTTCCTGGGCTGAAGTGGTTAACCATGTGAAGTGTTCTGTACAAAAATATAATAATAATAATAAAAAAGGAAAATACATTGGGCCAGATTCTCAGAAGAGATACGACAGCGTATCTCCAGATACACCGTCGTATCTCTGTTTCTGAGGCGGTGAATCTATGCGACTGATTCTTAGAATCAGTTACGCATAGATTTTGCTTAGATCCGACTGGCGTAAGTCACTTACACCGTCGGATCTAAGTTGCAATTTTATGCTGGCCGCTAGGTGGCGTTTCCGTCGATTTCTGCGTCGACTATGCAAATGAGCCTGATACGCCGATTCCCGAACGTATTAGCACGCCGTCGTCGTGGTTTACGTCATTTGCTTAAGTGTAAGGTTACCCCTGCTATATGAGGGGTAACCTTGCGTAAGTCCGGCGTACGCCCTGTTAAGTATGGACGTCGGGACAGCGTCGTGTTTTTCCGTCGTTTGCGTAACTCGTTCTCGAATAGGGCTTTGGGTAAGTCACGTTCACGTCGAAACCAATGTATTTGCGGCGTAATTTGGAGCATGCGCATTGGAACACGTCCACGGACGGCGCATGCGCAGTTCGTTCGGCGCGGGGGCGTGCTTAATTTAAATACAAGACGCACACCTCCTTCCTACTTTGAATAACGCGAGCTTACGCCGGGCCCTTTTTTACGCTACGCCGCCGCAAGTTACGGAGCAAGTGCTTTGAGAATACAGCACTTGCCCGTAAAAGCGGCGGAGGCGTAGTGTAAATGCGATGCGCTACGCCAAAAATACAAGAATCTGGCCCATTGAATTTAACATCCGTGTCGGGGTGTTTATCCCAGGTTGACCTCTTTTCATCCGGTGTGTATATCAGGATTATAGAGGAGCGTTTTGGACCTTAACAAACACATCGACCTCCACGTGGATCATGCTGGTTCATCATCGAGCGAAGAAATTATATGGGGTTAAATTAAAATAAAGGGGCCTCATAGTCTATGCACTAAGGACTTGCCTGGGCCAAAAATGCAAGGAGCATATAGGGAGGGGGGCAGCCAGCACAGCCTAAGTTTGGACAGATGTGCATTGGCGGGAGACTAGAGTCATTTGGGGTGGAGGGAAGTCTGTCTTCAACAAGCGCACTTCTCGCAGAGAACAACCACTAATCAATAATATTGTACCCTTTCTGGACCTCAAAAGCGAGAGGCATCCCAGAGGCACTTTGGTCAGAAACTTTGGAGAGAGAGAGAAAGAAACAAAGAGAAAAAGAACCAGAAATGACGGTCTCAAGTGTTCTTCACTCTTAATTCAGAGCATATTTCAGGCTTGCATAAGAGAGAAAAAATAGGGAAAGTAAGTCGAAAATCTGCTAGGAACAAAACAAGCCCACAGTCTACAGAAAATACCATGATTTAAACAGGATGTACAAACTGCGCAACATTGTCACCCTCGTGGTCTTAAAGTGCAACGAAACTCACAATGTAAAAGAATTGCTAAGAGGTAGTAGAGTTTTAAGGCAGAGATCTTCTACCAAATATATATATATATATATATATATTAATAATCTTGCTGCTAGCAATTATTATTTTTCCTTAACCACTTAAGACCATTATGCAGGTTGAGGACCTGGCCCCTTTTTTGCGATAAGTCGTTTTACAGTAACTGACAATTGCGCGGTCGTGCCTATGGCCAAAGGTTTTTGGACATCAGACCATCACACCTACTGTAGGGCCAAATGTGTGTGGACCACCTTTCCAAATGATTGGGTACAGTTTTTTTTCATGTGAAGCACATTGTTAACCACTCCAGCCCTGGAAAATGTGGCTGGTCAAAGACCAGAGCGTTTTTTTTGCAATGCGTCACTTTAACTGACAATTGCGCGGTCTTGCGACGCGGCTCCCAAAACAAAATTGGCGTTCTTTTTTCCGCACAAATAGAGCTTTCTTTTGGTGGTATTTGATCACCTCTGCGGTTTTTATTTTTTGCGCTATAAACAAAAATAGAGCAACAATTAAAAAAAAAATCAATATTTTTTTTACTTTTTTCTATAATAAATATCCCCCCAAAAAAAAAAAAAAAAAAAAATATTTTTTTTTACTTTTTTCTATAATAAATATCCCCCAAAAAAGATATTAAAAAAAACGTCCTCAGGCCAATACGTATTCTTCTACTTATTTTTGGTAAAAAAAAATCGCAATAAGCGTTTATCGATTGGTTTGCGCAAGATTTATAGCGTTTACAAAATAGGGAATAGTTTTATTCAATTTATATAATTTTTTTATATAATTTTTTTGTTTCGGCTTGGAATCCATTAT
This sequence comes from Rana kukunoris, assembly GCA_029574335.1. Classification (NCBI taxonomy): domain Eukaryota; kingdom Metazoa; phylum Chordata; class Amphibia; order Anura; family Ranidae; genus Rana; species Rana kukunoris. The sequence continues at coordinate 7,039,051 of CM056057.1, read as the reverse complement.
TTATCTGCAATGAAAAAAATGTAGACTTTCTATAGCGGAAGAGTTACTCTAGTGACATAAAATTTGATTGACCTATGTAAGTTAATAAAAAATGACGTCTACCTTTGCATTACCTTTGGTACAGGCCTCCTACATGTGTAGTACAGTGCAGTGTGCAAATCACAGATGGGTGCTAGGACATTGTAACTCCCAATTGCATACATGAGAGTTAGGTCATGATGACCAACCAATGGCTCAAGAAAAAAAGACGCCAAAACCCAGAAGAAATCAAGGAGAAGATGGCAGCCACTGTCACTCAGTTGGGTTTATTCAATGCAACCAACTTCAGACAAAGTCGCACCCTAAGCCTGAGGTTGTAACTTGCTTCAAAAAAGGGTGGGCAGATAACTGCGCCCAAGGCCCACCCAGTTGTGTGACAAAAGCAAAATAATATTCGCTGATCCTCCTCCCGGCCAATCAGGAAATGGGTTCTGAGACCCATCACCCGATTGGCCGAGAGAGGAAGCGATCCTATTGGCTGCCAAGGAGGAGGAAGAAGGAGACACAGGGGAAGTCACTGAAGCCCACAACCTAGATGGGGTAAGCACAGGGCTGAGGGGGTTGGTGACTACCATGGGGAGTCCTGTGTATTGTTTGTCAGACCCCCCAAAAAATATACCACCAGCTGCCACCAATGTGCATAAGTGATGGCATATAGCTACTTCAAATGTCACTTTAAGATTAGGTTGGGTTATAAGCAAAGGGCAGGGCTGGGACAAGGGGTAGGCAGTAGACATGTGCATTCGTTTTTTTGTCCGAATGCATTTTCTGGGATTTTCACGTTCTTTTTAACAAATGATAACGGACGTGCAGAATCCAAAATCCGAAAAGATCCGACATGAAAAAAATGCTTTATTTTCGTTTCAATGCGTTTTGACATGATGGTGACAATAGCGGTCGGTGTCTATCGAACCTGTGGTTGAATGTGCCTAACCTAACTCTATTTGTCCGAGATTATTCAACATAGAGAGAAAAGATTTGACATTATAGAGACATGAAGATTCGACATAGAGAGAGAAGATTCAACATAGAGAGAAAAGATTCAACATAGAGAGAAAAGATTTGACATAGAGAGAAAAGAGTCGACATTATAGAGACATGAAGATTCGACATAGAGAGAGAAGATTCAACATTAGAGAGAAAAAGAAAAATTGGGCCATTGGGACTTTAAATAGAGAGAAAAGATTTGACATAGAGAGAAAAGAGTCGACATTATAGAGACAAGAAGATTCGGCGAAGCAGCTAAAAACATACCATCGCCGCCACCGGACATTTATGGTCAAATGCTCCCCCCATAGGCTATGGAAGGCTATGTACGATTGCGGCGTCGTACAGTTTAGCTGCTTTGTTGAATCTTCTTAGAGCATTCTACAGACATCATAAGCCTTCAATGACAGATTCGGCCTTTAATTAATTCCGATTTTCATTTTTTAACAAAATAAATAAAAACAAATTTCGGGAGTAACTAAATACATGTATTTTTCGAAATTACGAAACAAAATATTTCAGTGTGCACATGTCTAATAGGCAGGAGGGACGACTGCCCTGGGCACAATGGTTTATTGTAGTGAAAGGGACGCCCTGTGCCAGTTGCTTCTGTCAAGGATGACAAGAGTAGTGACAGCGATATTACTGGTAACCCTTAGGGAAGGGGGGGTGCAGTTTGGCATCTTTGCACTCAGCGCTGGGTGACCTTGTCTCAGCCCTAGCCAGGGCCGGATTAACAGAGGGGCTGTTGGAGCTGCAGCTCCAGGCCCCTTTCTCAAGATAGGCCCATTTGCCCCCCCAAAAAAAAAAGTTTTTTTTTTTTTTTTTTTAGATCGACTTCAGGGGTTGTAGTTCGATGACCAGAGGTCACAGAAACCCCACATTTGGGGGGTAGTCAGTTGAAGACCTACCCCACAACCGGTCAAAATATGGGATGGCTATCATTTATGGTTCCGGATAGGGTTGTCCAGATACCGATACTAGTATCGGTATCGGGACCGATACCGAGTATTTTTGGGAGTACTTGTACTCGCGCAAATGCTCCCGATACCTAAATAGAATACTTTTTTTGTATTTATCAACATGTTCTGTGAAAATTCTTTGAGTTTTTACTACTGCGTGACAAGAAAATAAAAAAATGTTATTCATTTTTACTCATTTTTATTCTTTTATAATGTCTTGAGTTAGAATTCTTCATAATTCTAAAGAAAATATCCTTAATCTGTATTGTGGTTTGAAAACTGTCACAAGACATTTTAAAAAAGTATCGGTATTCGGTATCGGCGAGTACATGAAAAAAAGTATCGGTACTCGTACTCGGTCCTAAAAAAGTGGTATCGGGACAACCCTATTTCCGGAGATACGGGCCTGCTTGCACAGCCTGTCAGAAGCTACATACAGAGCGGCCATTATAAATACAAGCTGACAAACTGCAGCAGACTGAGGAAAAAAAAATCATCATTTGTTTTTTGCTAGAAAATTACTCTATGGTGGTCTTTGCAACTTTTTATGTTGCACGGTATAGAGCTGCACGATTCTGGCTAAAATGACAACTGCAATTTTTTTGCTTAGAAGAGAGATCACGATTCTCTCACGATTCGTACGGCATAACATCATCTTTCACATTAAAATGAAAAAAAAAAAATGGGCTAACTTTACTGTTTTGTTTTTATGGTTTTTATTATTCATTGAAGTGGGCAAATAAAGTGTGACATAAAATATTGCAGCAATTGCCATTTTTGTCTCTGCTAAAATATATATAATGTTTGGTGGTTCCAAGGAATTTTCTAGCAAAAAATATTGTTTTTTAACTTAAACAAGTGTTGGACTTTAAGTGGTTACATTTCTTGCATTTACACACAGAAGTTTGATCTAAAAAGGAAGTTGGTTACAATGTTTCATGTTGTTTACAAACTTGGCAGACAGTCGGATATTTTCTTTACACACAGAAGTTTATCCCTTTGATCTATGAAGAAAGCGTTAGTTACAATGTTTCCTGATAAGAACTTAGCAGACTGCCCAGATATTTTCTTTTGACAGCTGAAAGTCTCTCCACTTGTTATATGAAAGCAAACTCTGCATTAGAGATGTCAGGGGGGTTGAATCGAGATCACAATTTTAACGATTAATTGTGCAGCTCTAGCACGGTACTGTATTTGCGCAGCAATTTTCCAAACATTTTTTTTTTTGGAAATAAACTGTTTCATACATTAAAAAAAAAAAAAAAGTTAACACGTTTTTTTTTTTTTGTATCCTAAACGATGCTTTAAACATTTTTTAGGTTACATGTTTAGAGTTACAGAGGAGGTCTAGTGCTAGAATTATTGCTCTCGCTCTAACGATCGCGACGTATGTAACCTGTGTGTATCTGGCTCTTATACTAGCCAGTGCCTACCCAGCCACTGACTGGTATCTCTCCCCAGCCTGTCCCCACACACCCTCTCACCTGCTGACCTGTGGATGGGGGAATCACTCCTGTAGTGTTTTTGTGTTCTGCCAGTGAGTACAATGATCAGTGTTGCTATCTATAGCCGGCAGCACTGATTGTTTTTGGAAAAACAGGCTGGTTGTACTCAAGTCGATTAATAGATTGACTTGTGTAAAATCAGCTAGCCCATACATAGATCGACTATGGCTGGTCTCTGCATAATTGGTGTAATTTCAATTCATGTATGACCCGCTTAACCACTACGCAGTCCCTAAACATCCTTCCACTCCTATACATTGTGCTCACTGTCATACCCTCCACACTTCTCTCCTGTACATAGTGACTAGTGTTGATCACGAATATTCGCATTGCGAATATTCGCTACGAATATTGCATATTCGAGTATTCGCGAATAACACGAATATCGCGGCGAATTTTCGCTATTTCGAATATTCGAATGTTTTCAATTTTTTTTTTAGAACAGATCACATCCTAGAGATCCCCATCGACGTCTGAAAGCATTGCTGGTATGATTAGAGACCTTGGGCCTAGTAGCTGCAGCGCTCATTTTATATTGCCGAAAAATCGCAATGCGATTATTCGGCAATAGCGATATCGCGCGATTATTTTATATTGTAATATATCACGAATATTCTGAGCCAATCAGAGTGCTCCATTCCGCATTTCTCGAATATTCGCAATTATTTTATATTGTAATATATCACGAATATTCTGAGCCAATCAGAGTGCTCCTTCCGCATTTCTCGAATATTCGCAATTATTGTGTATTGTAATATATCACAAATATTCTGAGCCAATCAGAGTGCTCCATTCCGCATTTCTCGAAATTTCGCATTCGCAATCGCAATTCGCATTCGCATTCGCAATAGCGAAAATTCGCAATAATTTCATTTCCAAAAAATATCACGAATATTCGTATTTACCGAATATATCTCGAATATTCGACTATATATTCGAGATATATCGCGAAATCGAATATGGCATATTCTGCTCAACACTAATAGTTACCACTGTCATACCCTCCACACTCCTCTCCTATATATAGTGCCCACTGTCATACTCTCCACACTCCTCTTGTACATAGTGATCACTGTCATACTCTCCACACTCCTCTCCTGTACATAGTGCCCACTATAATACCCTCCACACTCCTCTCCTGTACATAGTGCCTGCTGTCATAGACTCCTCTTCTGTACATACTGCCCACTGTCGCACCCTCCACACTCCTCTCCTATACAAAGTGCCCACTATCATACCGTCCCCATTCCTCTCTTGTACATACTGCCCACTGTCATACCCTCCACACTTCTCTACTGTACATACTGCCCCATCATACCCTCCAGACTTCTCTCTGGTACATACTACCCTCTGTCATACCCCCACACTCCTCCTGTACATACTGCCCACTGTCATACTATTCACACTCCTCTCCTGTACAAACTGCCCACTGTCATACCCTTCACACTCCTCTCATGTACATAGTACCTGCTGTCATACACTTCTCTCCTGTACATACTGCCCACTGTCATACCCTCCACATTCCTCTCCTGTACATACTGCCCACTGTCATACTCTCCACACTCCTCTCCTATACATAGTGCCCACTATCATACCGTCCACACTCCTCTCCTGTACATACTGCCCACTGTCATACCCTCCACACTCCTCTCCTATACATAGTGCCCACTATCATACCGTCCACACTCCTCTCCTGTACATACTGCCCACTATCATACCCTCCACACTCCTCTCCTGTACATACTGCCCACTATCATACCCTCCACACTCCTCTCCTGTACATACTGCCCACTGTCATACCCTCCACATTCCTCTCCTGTACATACTGCCCACTGTCATACCCTCCACACTCCTCTCCTGTACATGGTGCCTGCTGTCATACACTTCTCTCCTGTACATACTGCCCACTGCCGTACCCTCCATGCTTCTCTCCTGTACATGATGCCCACTGTCATACCCTCCACACTTCTCTCCTGTACATTGTGCCTTTCGCCGTACCCTTTGCACTCTTCTCCTGTACATAGTGCCCAATGTTAGACCCTCCACATTCCTCTCACTCACCTGCACATACTTCCCACTTATATACCGTCCGTACTCCTCCCCTATGTCGCTTACCCACAAAAACAGTTCTTTAAAATGATACTGAATACCTTCAATGTTACCAGCTCTAGAATGGACACACTTTTGTTAGTTCAACTAAAGGAAATCTCAGTTCTCATATTTGTTCTGTTACTAGAACTTATTTAATTTTGTGATTACTACTGTGATGTACAGAGGAAGATAGGGGATCTCAGCTACTCTAAATATAGCACTTGTGAAAAAAAGTGTCCCTGAAAATATTTTTTAAATGTTGGCAACTATGCACTTATGCACTGCCCAAGGGCCACTGGGTCAGTAGGGGGCCCCATGAGAGGTTCCTGGGATCCTGTGATATTAAAGCGGTAGTAAACTTTCCTGACATTACTACTTTTTAGAGGCCCTGAGGTAGGTTATGCCACAATGTACAAGTATGCACAGCATATTAGCACATTAGGGTACACTTACATTTTCAGACTGGGCCCTCCATTGCTGCGCTGTGATTCCCACGCCTTTATTTATTATTTATAAAAGGCCCCACCAAAATCCTCAGCACCAGGCCCATGATGTTCTTAATCTGGCCCTGGCCCTGGCAAATGGTGCAACTTTTTATCCATACCTACTAAAACAAATGATATCATAGCATAGCGCCTGGTTACTTCAAAGTACCAGTGCTATTTAAATTTAGAGGGACATCAGAGTGTTAGTTGAACTCTGATCTAGTTAATGTGTTCAAACTTGGGTGTATGGCTCAGCTTGGCTGTACTGTGGGCTCTTTCTGTTGTTGCTGGGATGCTATTCCCACCCCAGGACAGTAGGTGGCAGCAGTGGAGTCAAGGCTTGGGTGTTCTTCCCCAGCAGCCAATCGTGGGGTTGGGCTTTGCTGTGCATCCTGGGGGAGGGTATTTATGGGTCAGACGCCATTAGTTCTGGGTCTTCTTCGAGTGCGTCATCCACTTTTAGCGTGCCTGCACCGCGGCGCCCCGGCGTTATGGCCTATTGGGCCGGGGCGTGCGTGCCACGCTGAGTTCCTGGTTCCGGGACCATGTTGGTCCAGAACAATTGAGCTGTGGCAGGGAGCCTGGGTTCCCAATCCTGAAGATCCCAAGCAGTATAGCTGTTCGGTAGGGAGTCAATCTGAGGAGAGCCAATGAGAGGCTGGCAATCCAATAGGGTCTTGACAAACCACCGGGGATCGAGGTATGGTCACCTGTCAGTCGGTCCCCAAAAGTAACTTGAAGGAGATCCAGGCGTAATTCTACCAAGGAGGTTTATCTCTGTAACCAAAATCAGGAGGGCCTGTGGCAGAGGTTTCTCTCTGAATCCATTCCAGGAGGGTCTGTGGCAGAGACTTCTTCCAAAGGTTCCAGCTCCTTCCAGGAGGGTCTGTGGCAGAGACTTCTCCCAAAGGTTCCAGATCATTCCAGGAGGGCCTGTGGCAGAGGTTTTCCTTTAAAAGTTTGAGCGATACTCTGGCTCCCAGGTCAGTGAGAGAGGCCTGTCCAGGTACGCTATTCCCACTCAAGCAGGAGTGGCACAAGAAGTGTTACACGTGGGAGCAGGACTGTTTTCGTATTACTACGCCTGAATTTGCTATCCTTCTTCTCCTTTCAACTCTACCTTCTTCACCACAAGTTTATTGTTTTTACCCGGCTGGGTAATAATGAGCACAGCAAAAGACACCTGTCGTGGACATTCCGTTACTACTGCTATATGCACCATACACCCCTAAGACGGCGGAGGAGCCACGAGGTAACGTGCCAGCCAAAACAAACCAGCAGCTCCTTTGGGGGGTAATGCTCCAATAGCTTCTCCCAGTCAAATCCCAGTTTAGTTTCTGATTACTGGAAGACGCCTTGCATTTGTTTGTGTGGGTTTTCATGTACTTTGCTCCTTGTCCGCCTGCCTTATAATAGGTGCAGGAAAAGGCGCATGAGCATTTTATTTTTATTAGTTAGCAGAAGGTAGGAGAATTATTTGAACAATGTTTCATATTTCTCCGTTTATTACGCTTGGTCGTCCTTATGCTAACTTACGTCTGGACAAACTGAAAATCCAACAAATCTTCCGACCACAGAGCGACTTCGGCTGCCCAGTCTAGAACTAGGGAGCTTGTCTGGGGAGTTTTTCTTCCATCTTGCTCCGCTATCTAAAGATAGACCTGTGGTTTTCGATGACCTCGATTTAGACATTCTGCAAATAAGGGAAACACCAACTTTCTAGCGGAGGGGATGTGGGAAGGATAGCCTTACTGGATGGAAATACTTCGGTAGCCTGTTATTGGGACCTTTATTTAGGCGGTTCTCCCTACCGGTTATATTTTGGAACAACAGTTGACATCACAATCAAAACATCGCTGCTTTAAATAAATTGGAAGGTATAGGCGGATATGAGGAAGAATCATTTACATAAGCAAATATAAATACGGCACCTTCGTTCCAAAATGTTTAACCATGTGCCGAAAAACAAATGTACTCGAATGTTTACTTCTCGACTTTTCCGGTGGGCCTGTTCTTTGGAAATGTTTACTTTTAATTTTTTTGTGGAAGGTAAGGTCATTATTGAGCTACAGCCATGGCCACACATAATAATTTTCACAAAGTCTGCTGAATCAGTTTTTATGATGGTAATTTGCATATTCTCCAGAACAGGGGCGGATCCAAAATCTAGTCTCTGGAGGGGCACTGCCAGAAAATTTTGTGGGCAAATTGTCGGGACAATGGCTGGTGTTGCATTATTTCTATTATTACTTTGTAATATAAAATGAAATGGTTCAACTCTCCATAATGCCGAATCAGTGGGAGTCCTGAGTCTGACACTTCCTACTGTTGCCTGCCACCAGATGCGGATTGTCACTTGCCAATGTCTTTTGCCCAGTAGCGGTGCGTCCATAGAGGGCGCCGCCCCCTCTCGCTCCTGCACCGCCAGTAAAATACAATACATGGATTCATGCATTGCATGAATCCATGTATTGTCGCTGCCACCCACTATTCAGATGGCCAGCCCCCTGGTGAGCGCCGGCCATCTGAATAACGGCAGCTGGTTGGCTTTGGAAGTGCCTATCAGGCTGTAATCGGCTTCCAAATAGTTATCCAGGGACGCAGGGGGTGTGCGTTCCCTGGCTAACAGTGACAGGCATCTCAGCCAATCAGGTTCACCGGTTCTGGTTACCGGTAACATGATTGGCTGAAGCGGCATCGAGGGCGGAAGAAGAGATCGAGGGATGGTGAAAGCAAGATGGCTGACCCCAGAAAGGTAAGTTCCGGGCGGGGGCATTTAACAGGGCACAGTGGCAGCATTTAACAGGGCACAGTGGCGCTAATTGATGGGCACAGTGTCGCTAATTTATGGGCAAAGTGGCACTAATTTATGGGCACAGTGGTGACAATTGATGGGCACGGTAATGACAATTGATGGCATAGTGGTAACAATTGATGACACAATGGCTGCGTTTGGCATGACACTGTGGTGACAATTGATGGCACAGTGGCTTCATTTGATGGCAAGGCACAGTGGCGACAATTGATGGGCACAGTGGCTGTCTTTAATGGGCACAGTGGCTGCCTTTGATGGGCACAGTAGCTGCGTTTGATGGACACAGTGAGGCTGCAATTGTTTCGTTTTTTTTTTTCGTTGGTTTGCGCCCACCCCCGGAAATTTTGAACACTAGCCGTCACTGCTCTTGCCACAAGATGCGGATTGTCACTTGCCAGTGGCTGTGTTCCAGAGTGAGGGCAAGCGGTGAGAGATGTCAGAAAGCTGCTACCCATCATAATATGAAACCAAAGTGATGTTGCATTGCGGCCATCTTGGTGCACCCGCACCTGTTCACAGTAAACCTAGAGTTAGAAGTTGGCAAGCGGACATCTTTATACACCCACCCTGAATCTTGCTTTTCACAGTTATTTTTAACAGCAAACTCAGCTTATATAGTGAAATATAACTTGGATTTATTGTTAAAAATAACTGTGAAAAGCAAGACTCCGGGTGGGTGCATAAAGATGTCCGCTTTCCGACTTCTAACTGTAACTAGGCTTACTGTGGACGAGTACGGGTGAACCAAGATGGCCACGACGCAATGTCACTTTAGTTGCATATGCACCTGCTCGCTTAGTCACACACTAAGAACACCCGCTCGCTTAGTCACACACTAGCTTGCTGGCATGATTGATCACTGCTTCCCAGCCTGCCCATCTGCTGGGTCACCCGCTCGCTATTTTCTCAGGGGGGAGCAATTGCCCTGTTGCCCCCCCCCCCCCCAGATCCACCCTTGCTCCAGAATAATATGAAGAGTGATCAGAGGAATTGCAAATACAGTGGAACCTTGGATTACAAGCATAATCCGTCCCAGGAGAATGCTTGTGATCCAAAGCACTCACGTATAAAATCGAATTTCATCCCTTGGAAGTCAATGAATAATAAAATAATTTGTTCCACATTGACTTCTATGGCATGCAATACCGCATGTGACCAGAGCTGGGGGGGCACCAGAGAGACTCGTAAATACTCAGAGATCATTCGGCTGCCCTCGGAAACCCCCCAAAGGCTCGGAAACACTCTGGAACTGAGTATTTCCAAATCTTTCTGGATCTGGCGCACCTGCACCTCTGGCCAAATGTTGTACTGCACACCACAAAGGCTGGAATCCTGCTCGTATTGTGAGACAACACTCGCAAACGAGTCAGGATTTAAAAAAAAATATTGCTCGTATTGCAAAATGCTCGTTAACCGCGTTACTCGCAATCCCTAAAAAGGATTTCCACTGCATTTGTGAAGAAGGCTTTAGGGGGCGGCCAAGAGAGTCCAGCAAGCTCCCGGATCGTCTCCTACAGTGGATTCAGTTGCGAGATCCTGGGGGGCTCCACCAGTGCAGAGGTTGTTCAGGAATGGCAGCAGACAGGTGTGAGGACATCGGCCCGCACAGTGAGGAGAAGACCTTTGGAGGATGGCCTGGTGTGAAGAAGGGCAGCATAGAAGCCACTTCAATCCAGGAAAATCATCAGGGAAAAATCCTTGTCTGGAGAAGAAAAGGCGAGCGCTACCATCAGTCCTGAGTCATGCCAACAGTAAAGCCTCTTGAGACCATTCATGTGTGGGGTCGCTTCTCAGCCAAGGGAGTGGGGGGCTCACAACTTTGCCTAAGTACACAGCCATGAATAAAGAATGGTCCAAAAACATCCAGAAACCAAACAGTTTGGTGAGGAACGATGCCTTTCCAGCATGATGGAGCACCTTGCCAAAAGGCAAAAACTTACTATCAGGCGTCCAATCATAGCAGAGATGACTATTTACCATTAATACCTCATCACCTGCACATTGTTTAGGATTCCCTTCACTCCCCCTTCCCCCACTTTGTCCCCTCGTCCCTCTTCCTCTTCTTCTCCCCTCTTCTCCTCTCTCCCTGTTGGTCCCTTGCCCACTAAGTCTGTCCTTGTCGCTCCAAAACCCCCCCCCTCCCCTTTCTTGTTCCCCCCCCCTCTTTCTTTTACTTTTTTCTTCTCCTTTGCTCCTTCTTGTTTCTTTATACCTCTCTTGGTTCCCTCTAACTTCACTTTCCTATCTCTCCTTTGCTTTCTTTACCTGTAAACCCCCCCCCCCCTCCCATTTGTCTGTCACAATCTTTCCTATTCTTATGTTTTTATCCGTTGCTCAACCCCTCCTTCCTTCCTCGCCCTTCCATTTCCCACCCTCCTCCTCCATTTCCCCTTCCCCCCCCCTTTTTTTTCTCCCTCTCCCCCTTCCCCCCCCCCCCCCTCTCCCTTTTTTTGTTTGTTTTTTTCTCTTCCACTTCCCCTGCTCCCCATATCTTATCCCCTTTCCCCCACCCATCACCCCCGAACCCCCGTCCTTCACTTCACTCCTAGCAACCACTAGTGTGATGTTTCCCCACACACCCCTCACCTTTTCCCTACACACTGAAGCTGAACTGGATCGATACTAACCCATATACCCATTTACCTTTATACCAGACAAGTAGGTCCCTCCATATGTGTGTCCATTCTGGCCACCCCTCTGGGACTTTGTCTGGCTGCGCCCGCCGCCACCATGTTGCGGGTATACCCAGGTGAGCAGAACTGCCCGTGGTTCCCCTTTGTAATTTTATGTTGTATATGTATATTTTCATTGATTCATTGTTAATTATGTTTAGATCTTCTCCTGATGAAGCGGTTCTAACCGCGAAACTAGTAGAGAATTTGTGACAGTCTTCAAATCCATTGTGCCTGTTTCCCCCTCCGGGGACCTTGTCGTGATGTTACTGGATGATTGTCATCATTTTAATATGTTAATGTGTCTTGTCTGTACTTTGTAATAAAATTTTGAGCATTTTTAATTTTTCTTCTCCATCGTTTATCTGTATACAAGTACCGGAATAGTCCTAATTGGCCCCAAAAAAAACCCTTTCTTGGCTCTTCGGTCCGGGGACCTTAGACCCAAATACCCTACATCTCTAGTGCAAGGATGATGGTACATTTTATCCTAATCTTAATATATCTTATCCCAGAGGCTCTCATTTACTTAACGTTAGGTGGATAACACACCTGGGCCCCCTTATGGCGGCATGCGACTGGTGCTTGGCCCCGCCCACAGCATCCTGCCTCCTTCATACTCCTCAGTAAATCTGGGGAGTAGCCTCTTAGATTATCATTTTTTAAATTATTTACCAATTGGTGTTCCCATGGCGTTGATGGGTGGGGACTGTAGTGGGCATGGTCTTGAGAGCTAATCCATATTGCTTTCTTATTATCTCAGCCTGATTATCCACAGACTAGATTTAGCAATCTAGGACTTCCCCTAGACTAGTTGCTTAGACTGTCCCAAGGCAAAATACCATTGCCGGAACATATTTTGCATCCCTTAAACTAGCTTGCATACAGATTGCCAACCCTGTATAATTTATGTAGGTGTTTGCTCTCTTGTTTAACACATACCTGCCTCCACGAGGAATTCACATACCACCCCAAGCTAGATTTCCACATGCCCGCATCCAAGACTCACAATCAAGGCTATTGGCCACCTTGGTGTCTTCTCTTCAGTAGACACCTTTATCCTATGTATATCAATTGCATAACCTTTTTATTTTTCGTTTTTCAATATTATATTTGTATAGGCCGTTTTAAGATGATTACTGACCGGGCTTCACTGCTCACCACCTCCCGCCACCTGGTGGTGCAGCACGGCGTTGCCAGACACTCTCCCTTCCCCTCCTTCCCCCCTTCCCTTTGCCCGCCCCCCTTGGGTGTGCCTGGGGTTGTCCCCGAGACCGCTGCGGCTCCTCCCATGGAGCAGCACTTCACTGGGATGTTGTGATACGGGTCCTCGCCCTGATATCATGACAGGACGCATGACGTGCACGTGCACGTTCGCGCTGACGTCATGCGCACACCCCCACTCCCGGTGACGCTGTGGCAGGGCCTCCGCCTCGCCTGCCAGTGTCCCTGGATACTGGGACACATAAATAGGACCTCCTGCCTCCAATCCCTACTACCCAGGGACCCCAGGATTGCCGTGGCTTTACCTAGCCAAAGTAAGTACTCTCTCCCAATATTTGATCGTTCCCACTTCCCAGTATCAGCCTGCATTCTGGCTTTTCTTCATCTCCTACTCACATATACTGTCTGTACTCTCTCCCCCAGGCACCATTGGTCAGCATCACTACCCTGATGCTTTCCCGGGACCATGACAAGTCCCCCACAGGAATATAAGTATCACTTTATGCACCTTCCTTCCTCGCCCTTCCATTTCCCACCCTCCTCCTCCATTTCCCCTTCCCCCCCTTTTTTTCTCCCTCTCCCCCCTCCTCCCCCCCCCCCCCCTCTCCCTTTTTTTGTTTGTTTTTTTCTCTTCCACTTCCCCTGCTCCCCATATCTTATCCCCTTTCCCCCACCCATCACCCCCGAACCCCCGTCCTTCACTTCACTCCTAGCAACCACTAGTGTGATGTTTTCCCACACACCCCTCACCTTTTCCCTACACACTGAAGCTGAACTGGATCGATACTAACCCATATACCCATTTACCTTTATACCAGACAAGTAGGTCCCTCCATATGTGTGTCCATTCTGGCCACCCCTCTGGGACTTTGTCTGGCTGCGCCCGCCGCCACCATGTTGCGGGTATACCCAGGTGAGCAGAACTGCCCGTGGTTCCCCTTTGTAATTTTATGTTGTATATGTATATTTTCATTGATTCATTGTTAATTATGTTTAGATCTTCTCCTGATGAAGCGGTTCTAACCTGCGAAACTAGTAGAGAATTTGTGACAGTCTTCAAATCCATTGTGCCTGTTTCCCCCTCCGGGGACCTTGTCGTGATGTTACTGGATGATTGTCATAATTTTAATATGTTAATGTGTCTTGTCTGTACTTTGTAATAAAATTTTGAGCATTTTTAATTTTTCTTCTCCATCGTTTATCTGTATACAAGTACCGGAATAGTCCTAATTGGCCCCAAAAAAAACCCTTTCTTGGCTCTTCGGTCCGGGGACCTTAGACCCAAATACCCTACATCTATAGCAGAGATGACATCGAGGAAGGGAGAAGACATCGAGGAGGAGGATGTCGCTGACCCGAGAAAGGTAAGTGTTGGGTTGTAAACTGGCTGCATTTGAGGGGGAAACTGGCTGCATTTGAGGGGAAACTGGCGGCATTTGAGGGGGAAACTGGCTGCATTTGAGGGGCAAACTGGCTGCATTTGAAGGAAACTGGCTGCATTTGAGGGGGAAACTGGCTGCATTTAAGGGGAAACTGGCTGCATTTGAGGGGAAACTGGCTGCATTTGAGGGGGAAACTTGCTGTATTTGAGGGAAACTGGCTGCATTTGAGGGGCAAACTGGCTGCATTTGAGGGGAAAACTGGCTGCATTTGAGGGGAAAACTGGCTGCATTTGAGGGGAAACTGGCTGCATTTGAGGGGGAAACTTGCTGTATTTGAGGGAAACTGGCTGCATTTGAGGGGCAAACTGGCTGCATTTGAGGGGAAAACTGGCTGCATTTGAGGGGAAACTGGCTGCATTTGAGGGGAAACTGGCTGCATTTGAGGGGGAAGCTGGCTGCATTTGAGGGAAACTGGCTGCATTTGAGGGGGAAACTGGCTGCATTTGAGGGAAACCGGCTGCATTTGAGGGAAACTGGCTGCATTTGAGGGAAAACTGGCTGCATTTGAGGGGAAACTGGCTGCATTTGACGGAAAACTGGCTGCATTTGAGGGGAAACTGGCTGCATTTGAGGGAAACTGGCTGCATTTGAGGGAAACTGGCTGCATTTAAGGGGAAACTGGCTGCATTTGAGGGAAACTGGCTGCATTTGAGGGGAAACTGGCTGCATTTGAGGGGGAAACTTGCTGTATTTGAGGGAAACTGGCTGCATTTGAGGGAAACTGGCTGCATTTGAGGGGGAAACTGGCTGCATTTAAGGGGAAACTGGCTGCATTTGAGGGAAACTGGCTGCATTTGAGGGGGAAACTGGCTGTATTTGAGGGGAAAACTGGCTGCATTTGAAGGGAAACAGGCTGCATTTGAGGGGGAAATTGGCTGCATTTAAAGGAGGAACTGGCTGCATTTGAAGGGCAAAAAAAAATTGGAGCACCAGCCGCCACTGGACTAGACCACGTAGTCCTCAGTGTCTCAAGTAGCTGCTCTGCAGGCTTCTATTCCCTGGTCTGTGTGTGTTCTCTTCCCCTTCTCCACCCCCCGGCACGCACACACGCACGCACTCCATTACACACACAGAAGATCATTTGATTTACTTCATTTATTGAAAAAAAAAAAAGACTCCCACCGCCAACTAATGCGATTACCGGCATTCATACAGTATATAGGATTTTGTAGCCGTCTATAGTATTGATATTTGACCTCCCTGGGAGATCAGTGGGGACATTGCTATGTCTTTAATATCTCCTCAAACACTATTACACTTTATTAACCATATTTCGATGTATTTATGTTCTCGGCTTGATTGTCAGGAGATACGTTGAAAGGATTCCTCTCGGGAAGGCTGTTTCCTTTCATCCCGAACCTAATCATTCCAAAGTGCTTCTGTTAGGTCTCTGCTATTTTCTGTATGTGAACAATTTGAGAAATGGAAAACCAAGATATGCAAATGTCCATTTAATCTGTTACAGATATGATCTTGGTTATTGCGCGGTCTTCAACAGGAAACCATTTTGTCTCCCAAAAAAAAGTCTTTATGCAATGAAACGATTTCCAAATTTTGCTGGGAAATTTATTTTTTATTTTTTTGATTCCTTGACAAGATCAGGTGTCGTGTGATGGGTCAAGGATGGTTGGGAATTGAGGCATAGGAGGGGCTTAAAAGGCATTTCCACAAAAGACTGTGGGGGGGGGGGGTTTGAGGAAGGAGATGATTTGAGGGGGGTGGGTTGAAGGATGAGGTGAACACATTCAGGGAGGTCGGAGAAGTACGTGAGATACATTCATCTGCTTGCCAACGTCATGCTTGGAAGTCAAGTTCCTAAAACAATCTGAGGACCCATGGGACTTACCTCCAGCTGAGTTTCTACAACAGAGTTTCTAAGCAGGGATGAGCCGAGCATCCAGCCCCCCCCCCCCCCCGTTAGGTTCGCACCAGAACCTGCGAACAGACCAAAAGTTGGTGTGAACTTTAGAACACCATTAAAGTCTATGGGACTCGAACGTTTGAAATCTAAAGTGCTCATTTTAAAGGCTAATATGCAAGTTATTGTCCTAAAAAGTGTTTGGGGACCCGGGTCCTGCCCCAGGGGACATGTATCAATGCAAAAAAAAAGTTTTAAAAACTGCAATTTTTTTCGGGAGCAGTGATTTAAAATGACTTTTTAGCCTTCAGAAATTAAACTTTGTGCAGGGAAAGTTCTAAGCACGGGAAACAAGAGCTACTTCACAGGCGTACTATAGACACCCCCCAGGTACGAAATTTAAAGGAATATTTCACTTTTATTGTTTCACTTTAAGCATTATTAAATTCACTGCTCCCGAAACTGCATTTTTTTAAAAAAACTTTTTTTGCATTGATACATGTCCCCTGAAGCAGGACCCAGGTCCCCAAACACTTTTTATGAAAATAACTTGCATATTAGCCTTTAAAATTAGCACTTTACATTTCTCCCATAGACTTTTCCACGGTGTTCTGCGGCTGTACGAATTTGCCACGAACACCACAAATTGTTCGCTGTTCGGCCAACAGGCAATGTTCGAGTCAAACATGAGTTTGATTCGAACTCGAAGCTCATCCCTATTTCTAAGTATGAAGCCTTGTACACACGACCGGGATTTCTGGCGGTATAAAGTCCGCCGGGAATCCCGACGGGAAAACTGAGAACCTGCTCAGACACTATTCCTCCCACTGATACCAATGATGGGACACTATTCCTCCCACTGATACCAATGATGGGACACTATTCCTCCCACTGATACCAATGATGGGACACTATTCCTCCCACTGATACCAATGATGGGACACTATTCCCCCCACTGATACCAATGATGGGACACTATTCCTCCCACTGATACCAATGATGGGACACTATTCCTCCCACTGATACCAATGATGGGACACTATTCCCCCCACTGATACCAATGATGGGACACTATTCCCCCCACTGATACCAATGATGGGACACTATTCCCCCCACTGATACCAATGATGGGACACTATTCTTCCCACTGATACCAATGATGGGATACTATTCCTCCAACTGACACAACCTGGATGGACAGACATGCATCTCCTTTGGCAGGTAAAACATATATACATGAGTAATTGTTTATTCACATTATTTTGCAAGATTTGCAGGAATCACCAGGAAAAGACCAGAATCCTCAAATAGAGCGGCTCTAGTAGGTACTTTTACTTTTTTTTTCCTTATGGCTGCCGTCCATTAGAAGGTTCTTGGCAACTGTTAGATAATATAATTATATGCTAAAAACACAGTATGATGTAATGCATGGTGGCAGGCTCGTGTTATCTTTAACTGTAAAAGGATTATATAACTTTCTATCCCGAGATTTATTATTTTCCCAATAGCGGCTCTGATGTATTTATGTTTGTGTCCTGAAATGGAGATAAATATTGTAGTGAGGCCCGTAAACCCTCATTAGAAAAGACTGACTGGAATACAAGAGGAAAGACAAACAGTACGTGATACTCACTGATCACCAATGTAAGGGACATTCTTCTCACTGATCACCAATGTAAGGGACATTCTTCTCACTGATCACCAATGTAAGGGACATTCTTCTCACTGATCACCAATGTAAGGAACATTCTTCTCACTGATCACCAATGTAAGGGACATTCTTCTCACTGATCACCAATGTAAGGGACATTCTTCCCACTGATCACCAATGTAAGGAACTTTCTTCCCACTGATCAGCAATGTAAGGGACATTCTTCTCACTGATCACCAATGTAAGGGACATTCTTCTCACTGATCACCAATGTAAGGGACATTCTTCTCACTGATCACCAATGTAAGGAACATTCTTCCCACTGATCACCAATGTAAGGAACATTCTTCTCACTGATCACCAATGTAAGGGACATTCTTCTCACTGATCACCAATGTAAGGGACATTCTTCCCACTGATCACCAATGTAAGGGACATTCTTCTCACTGATCACCAATGTAAGGGACATTCTTCCCACTGATCACCAATGTAAGGAACATTCTTCTCACTGATCACCAATGTAAGGGACATTCTTCCCACTGATCACCAATGTAAGGAACATTCTTCTCACTGATCACCAATGTAAGGAACATTCTTCACACTGATCACCAATGTAAGGAACATTCTTCCCACTGACCACCAATGTAAGGGACATTCTTCTCACTGATCACCAATGTAAGGGACATTCTTCCCACTGATCACCAATGTAAGGGACATTCTTCTCACTGATCACCAATGTAAGGGACATTCTTCCCACTGATCACCAATGTAAGGGACATTCTTCTCACTGATCACCAATGTAAGGGACATTCTTCTCACTGATCACCAATGTAAGGGACATTCTTCTCACTGATCACCAATGTAAGGAACATTCTTCTCACTGATCACCAATGTAAGGGACATTCTTCCCACTGATCACCAATGTAAGGAACATTCTTCTCACTGATCACCAATGTAAGGGACATTCTTCCCACTGATCACCAATGTAAGGGACATTCTTCTCACTGATCACCAATGTAAGGGGCATTCTTCTCACTGATCACCAATGTAAGGGGCATTCTTCTCACTGATCACCAATGTAAGGGACATTCTTCTCACTGATCACCAATGTAAGGAACATTCTTCCCACTGATCACCAATGTAAGGGACATTCTTCTCACTGATCACCAATGTAAGGGGCATTCTTCTCACTGATCACCAATGTAAGGAACATTCTTCCCACTGATCACCAAAGTAAGGAACATTCTTCTCACCATAGGCGTGCGCACAGGGTGTGCCAGGTGTGCCAAGGCACACCCTAATCACCCTGTGCAGCAAAGATTCCCCCTACTGCCCTACTTCCCCCATCACCCCCCCCCCCCCCCCACAGCGCTGTCGACTTTTCTCCTCTCCCGACAGCTATAGCTGAGGGGAGGTATTAGAATGAGTGGAGGAAGGGGCGGTAAATATGTAATCACCAGTCCCTTGCCTATGTGAATGTACACCATGAGTGATCGGTAGTGTTTGTTTGAGAACAATAGGCTGTAATAGGCTGTGCACACCTATGATTCTCACTGATCACCAATGTAAGGAACATTCTTCCCAAATTTTCTTTGTTAAAAGTCTTGCAATCAAAAAGCATAAAATCACTATATATAAAATATACATAAATATATACATTTTTACATAAATGAAAATAAATATAGCAAATTTGCTCTCAAACAAAAAGACTTTACAGAAAAAAGCAAAAATCATGGGGAAAATAAATCCTACTGCAACTCACATCACTACACCAGACAAACCTGCAAGGTCAAGAAACAAACCCGCACCCATTATGCATGCAGCCCTTCTTCAAAAAGATACTAACCAACAATAGCTCTGAGACAGTGAAAGAGACAGAAAAGGAAAAGAACTCCTCACTCAGAGACAGGCAGCTCACCAAAGGCAGGTCTGATATTCCTCCACGCCCTTTTCCAGACTGCCCGAGGTTCCCTGCCCCTCTCAAGACCCCGAATTTTCCCAACCTCACCCAGAATATCGTGCACCACCACCTCGACAGAGAGGACTTTCTTCCGAAGGGTAATCTGGCACCGTGCATTCCATGTGAAGTAACGGACAACTATACTAACTAAAAAAAGTGTATTGAAATCAAAATCCCAGCGAGTCAGGAATGCCCCGTACACCCACTCTGCATAACTCATGCGATAGAAAAAGGGAATTCCTAGAGCCCTCCCCACCCTTGTATACACCTCTATGTTAAAGGGACACTGCAGCAAAAGGTGGTCCATAGACTCCACTTTATCAACACACTTCACTCTAGGACAATCCCGATCATCCACAGAGCGATTCTTCAGGTTCCCTCTCACATAGAGCCTTCCATGGAAAGCGAGTCAGGCTTGATCCCTAAACTTCAGAGGGATTCTTTCTAAATTGATTAAACGCAACCCCTCCCTCATTACAGAGCCTGGGCAATCCCTTAAGGCCAGTGACACACTGAAAGCCGAGCTCAAAATTCTCTTCTCCCGAAGCTTCCTGGGGAGGGACTTGATATCCTAAGCTGTCACCTGCCACTGCCGAAGTATTTTCAGACACGGGGCAACATAATTCGGGAGCTTGCCATGTTGGACTCTCAGACTTTTTACTGGCCCGCCATCTTCCCAGCATCGACAGAACAAGACTGAAAAATGCCCACCCATCCCGGCGGGTTCTCTGCTAGCATGTTACCAAGATTGTACTTTAAAAAGACCAGATAAAAGAAAACGATTGGGTTGACCATTCCTAGGCCACCCTCCCGCCTAAACAGGTAAGTTACATTGCGTTTGATCAGGTTCAGCCTATTTCCCCAAAACATTTGGAAAAACCAGTTGTACAGCTTGCAGAGAAAGATGCTGGCAAGATACAGACGAAGCTGACATATAAAAAGATTGGGACCAGGTACGTTTTGATCAAGTCAACCCTCTCCCTCAAGGAAAGCTTCCATTTCTTCCAGATACTTTAACATTGGCACACACCAACCTGCTTTCCCAATTTCGATGACCATAGTCACTAGGACCAAATTTGATGCCCAACACTTTCATTTCCTGATGGGGCTCTGGGAAGGCATCCAGAAGTTCGAAGCTTTCACCCTCCTCGCCCATCCAGAAAACGTCACTCTTTTCATGGTTGACTTTAGAACCAGAGGCCTCCGTGTACTGCTCTATCATAGAGACCACCTCCTGCGCTTCCTCCGTTGCAGAGACAATAACAGACACATCATCGGCGTAGGCCACAACCTTCAAAGGTGGCACACCAGCAATGCCCAAAGGCACCCCGCACAACAATCCACTCCCTAGCCTTCTTATGAAGGGGTCGATTGCGAATACATATAGCAGGGGGCTCAGAGGACATCCCTGGCGCACACCAGAGCCAACCTCAAAAGGCCACCCAACCATTAACCAGTGGGAAGCTCTTAGCCCCTCTATATAATGTCTTCAGCCAATCTATAAACCTCCCCTGCAGCCGTATATACCAAGTAGCAAATACAGGTACTCGTGATTGACTCTATCAAAAGCCTTCGCCGGATCAAGTGCCAGCAAGTACTTTCTCCATCCAGCAGCCCTGCAGCTCTCCAAAGCTACCCGGACAGCAAAAATCGCTGAAAAGTTACTTCTACCCTGGACCGAGCAGTGCTGATGACTGGACAACAAATTGGGAGGGGGTGATCCTTTTTCCAAGTCAGTTTTTTTTGGGGGGGGCATAACATCGGTTCGGGGGTGGCTATGTCAGTTTCATTCCAGGACACTGTATTGTCCTAGAATGAAGGTGCCCGGGACAGATCTGCAAAATGCGGGACTGTCCCAGGCAATCTGGGACTGTCCTGGGTAATCTGGGACACATGGTCGCCCTCGGGGAGGGGGTGATCCTTTTTACAACTCAGTGACTGTTTTTATTTAGAATTTTTTTAATTTTTTGAGATGTTGTCTTTTTTTACTTGGCTGTTATAAGTTGCTTTATAAGAGTAAATCCAGCTTGATAAAACACAAACTGTGTCTGTCCTCATTTCACGCTGCAAAGCAACACAATTTGATTTTTTTGGGGGACAACAAATTGGGAGGGGGTGATCCTTTTTCCAACTCATAACATCGGTCCGGGGGGTGGCTATGTCAGTTTCATTCCAGGACACTGTATTATCCTAGAATGAAGGTGCCCAGGACAGACTTGCAAAATGCGGGACTGTCTCGGGGCAATGCGGGGCTGTCCCGGGCAATCCACGACACGTGGTCACCCTAGGGGAGGGGGTGATCCTTTTTTCCAACTCAGTGATTTTATTTTTTATTTATTTTTTTGACATGTTGATGTTATCTTTTTTACTTGGCTGTTATAGGTTGCTTTATAACAGTAAATACAGCTGGATAAAACACAAACTGTGTCTGTCTTCATTTCACGCTGCAAAGCAACAAAATTTGTTTTTTTTGGAGGGCATAACATTGGTCCGGGGTGGGGTGGCTATGTCAGTTTCATTCCAGGACACTGTATTATCCTAGAATGAAAGTGCCCGGGACAGACCTGAATAATGCGGGACTGTCCTGGGCAATCCACAACACGTCTGTCTTCATTTCATGCTGCAAAGCATAACAATTTGACTGTATTATCTTATAATGAAGGTGCCCAGGACAGACCTGCAAAATGCGGTACTGTTCCGGGCAATGCGGGACTGTCCCGGGCAATCCATTTTACGATGCAAATCGACAAAATTCGATATTTTGGGGGTCATAACATCGGTCAGAGGGTGTCAGTTTCACTGTATTATCTTAGAATGAAGGTGCCCGGGACAGACCTGCAAAATGCGAGACTGTCCCGGGCAATCCATTTTACGCTGCGGGACTGTCCCGGGCAATGCGGGACTGTCCCAGGCAATCCATTTTACGCTGCAAAGCAACAAAATTGGGGGGCATAACATCGGTCGGAGGGTGGCTATGTCAGTTTCACTGTATAATCTTAGAATGAAGGTGGTCGGGACAGACCTGCAAAATGTGAGACTGTCCCGGGCAATGCAGGACTGTCCCGGGCAATCCATTTTATGCCCCCTCAAAAAAATAGATTTTTTTGGGGGGGCATAACATCGGTTGGAGGGTGGCTATGTCAGTTTTACTGTATTATCTTATAATGAAGGTGGCCAGGACAGACCTGCAAAATGCGGGACTGTCCCGGGCAATGCGGGACTGTCCCGGGCAATTCATTTTTTTACGCTACAAAGTTTGATTTTTTTTTTTAAAGAGGGGGGGGGGTGATTCTTTTCTATATCCACTATATGGCCCAGATTCACAAAGCACTTACGCCAACGTATCTCGAGATACGCAGCGTAAGTGTAAATATGCGCCGTCGTATCTGTGCGCCGTGACCACAGAACTAAGATTAAACTTGACTTCATCCAACCGACTTAACTTGCCTACCCTGGCGTAGAGTGGGCGCATAGTTACGCTGGACGCATGTGGCACTCCCATTGATTTTTCGATGCAAATATGTAAATGAGGAAAATACGCCGATTCACGAAAGTACTTCCGCCGGGCGCATGTTTTAAGCGATTTGCGTAAGGGTTACGTCCGGCGTAAAGTTATTCCCCATATTGGAGGCGCAACTCATGCAAAGGTATGGACCAGGGAACGAACGCCGTCAAATTTTACGTCGTTTACGTTGTATGTGAATAGGGCTGGGCGTAGGTTACGTTCACGTCGTAGGCAGTGTTTTGACGTATCTTAGGCAGTTGTTTCGACGTGATTGTGAGCATGCGCACTGGGATGCGTCCAAGGCACGACGCATGCGCAGTTCATTTTAAGTACTTGTCGGAAGCTCGGCCCATCATTTGCATGGGGTCACGCTTCATTTAAATGTATCACGCCCACTTCCAGCCCACTTCCTCCTACTCTGACTTACGCCTACGAATTTATGCTGCGCCGGCGCAGAGTTGGGAGCATATGTTTTGTGAATTCCGTGCTTCCTTCTCCGCGCTGCGCCGGCGTAGCGTAAAACACATACGATGCGCCGATGTATGTGAATCTGGGCCTATATATTCACAATAAATATCCCCTCTTCAGCCCAGATGTGTCAGAGAGCATGGTGCAGCCTAATGAGTGGAGGGCTCGGGGTACCAGGGAACCTGAGAAAATGGCGGCTCCTTCGAAGGTGACCCATATGGAAGAAAAATATATTTCCAATATATTTATTTAAAAAAATTATATATTTTAAATATATTTACAATATATTGGCCTACGCGAATATATTTTTACATCTATTCCAAAAATGTAAATTCAAATATATTTTCCAAAGGCATATATTTTAAAATATATTTTTTTCAATATATTTGACAGATATTTTTGAGCATCTAAAAAAATGCATTTAAACATATATTTTTAAATATACTTGTAAAGGCATTCCAAAATATAATTTAAATGCATTTTCCAAAGACATATATTGGAAAATATATTTTTTAAATATATTCTTCAGATTTTTTTCAACATATATTTTTACATATATTTGTAAATGTGTTCCAAAAATATAATTTTAATATATTTTCCAAAGGCATATATGTGAAAATATATGTTTGTAAATATATTGTCCAGATATTTTTGAACACATAAAAAAATGCATTTAAACATATATCTTTAAATATACTTGTAAATGCATTCCAAAAATATAATTTAAATGTATTTTACAAAGATATATATTAGAAAATATGGGGCAGATTCACGTAGATCGGCGCATTATCATTCCGGCGTAGCGCACCACTTTTCCGTTAGACTTGCGCAATCTAGCCGCGTAATCCGGCGATTCACGTAGCTTTTACGCAAGAGCTTGCGCAAACGTAAGGTTTTTTCCGTAGGCGTAAGGAGGAGTAATACAAATTGGGAGGGACGTGGGCGTGTTACATTGAAATGAGCCGTGACCCCATGCAAATGAAGGGCCGGCCGACTCGCGCATGCGCGCGTGAAGGAAACCATGTCAGCTCCGTTGTGCGCATGCTCACAACTCGGGAGCGGCGCAATCATTGAAATTGGAAATGGACTAGGGCAATGTTGTGAACTACGCAGACAGCATAAATAGACACACACAAACGCCCTTCCATTGCAAAAGTACATCCCTTTGTGTCCCTTCCCATTGAATCAAGTGCTTTTGCTCTGTTGTTCGTTAGAGTGTGTTTTGTAGTTGTGAGATTAGTGTTCTGTGTGATCTTGTGCTTGTTGGTAGTTTTGTGAAAGTGTATTTTGATAAGTGTTTGAGACTGTTTGTTTGATTGATAGGTGCCGTACACACGGCAGAGAACCTCGACGGGCAGAACACATCGTTCCGCCCGTCGAGGTTCTCTCCCGGCCGTCGGATTCGGCGACCCGCCCGTCGGGAATGGCAACCAGCCATTCTTCCAGGCGGGCCGTCGAGGAAATAGAGAGCGTGCTCTCTATTTCGGCTCGACGGGCTTCCCGACGGGAAGCTCGCTGAGACCGTACACACGGCCGAGGTCCTCGCTGGAATGTGCATTCCAGCGAGGTTCTCGCTGATTTTCAGCGAGAACCTCGGCCGTGTGTACGGGGCCATAGATTTCTGAGCGTTTGTTTTCTTGCTTTTTTTTTTCATCTGATTTTTTTGTGTGTGTTTCTTGCTGAGTGCTAGTGTGATTTTTGGCTGTTCTTTTTCTCTTTGTGTGTGTTCTTGTCTGATTGGTTGTGCTTGTATTTGTGACAGATTTTTGGTGACTGCTAGTGAGTTTGTTTGGAAGTATGACTGAGAGAAAAAGAAAGCTCAATTTTACTGTGGGGGAAAAAAGAATTCTTGCCCGGGCCATTACCGACTATGGGCGTTTTCTCCACGGCCCGCAGAGTGCCACCACCACCCCGGCCAGGAGGAGGGAGATATTGGATATGATCACGGAGCAGGTCAATTCATCGGGGGAGGGGGAGACACGGACCCGCTCTGGGATAGAAAAGAAAATAAATGACCTCCGGCGTGAGGTGAAAAAAAAACTGGCCGCAATAAATGCCCATGCCAGGGGCACAGGAGGGGGCCCACCATGCCGGGTTAGATTTTCAGAGACGGAGCGTGTGGTGGCCCTGACCTTTCACCGGCATGAAGTGGAGGGCCTGCCAGGCTTTGACACAAGTCCGGTCCCCGCGGTGCCAGGTAAGGTTTTTATTTCTCTCAGGTGTGTAGCATGTGTGGGGGAGGGGGTGAAAGGGAATATGTGGCAAGTGTGTGGATCCTCCAACCTGTGAATGTTTTGTGTCATCCACAGCTGTGCAGGAGGGTGCAGGGCCATCTGGACTGACCGCTCCAACCCCAGGACAGCAGCCTAATGAGGCCCCCCCAACAAGGCCAGAGTCCGCAGAGGAGGAACAAGAGGAGGGGGAGGATCATGCGGAGGACGATCATGAGGAGGAGCAGAATCATGAGGAGGAGGAGTCCATGGAAGGCACTGGCCCTTTGGTTTCTGCGGACTCTTCCCCTCTGGCTGCAAGAAGCCTGCCCTCCCTAAGGGTCAGCCCCCCCCCCTCCTCCCCCAACATGGCTCCCCTCACAAGGGCCTCCCCTTCTCCCCGGCCACAACCATCAGCTGGAGCCAGGAGGTCATCCCCAAGCACCAGGGGGGCGCCCAATCTCATGCCCGCCTGTCTGAGAAGGAACCTGGCCACCCAGACCCGCCTTCTGAGACAGCTCTGCCAGACTATGGGGCGGGTGGATCAGAGCCTGTCCTCCATTAATGATAGCCTGGGTAACCTGGACTCCCACTCCCGGGCCTCCACAACCTGCCTAAATGACCTGCAAACTACAGCAGCAGGCGTTGGGCAGGATGTGAGGGCCCTTACCCAGGCTATCCAGGGCAACACGGCAACACTTGGTGCTGCCCTGGACAGAATAGCCGTGGCCTTGGAGGGCAGGCCGCCAGGTGGGCAGATCTCAGGGGCTGCTCCTCCTTCCCCGGCTTTTCCCCTCCCCC
This sequence comes from Rana kukunoris, assembly GCA_029574335.1. Lineage (NCBI taxonomy): Eukaryota > Metazoa > Chordata > Amphibia > Anura > Ranidae > Rana > Rana kukunoris. The sequence goes on along the minus strand of CM056057.1, from coordinate 7,012,376 downwards.
ATGCGTCTCCCCTGAGGGTCCGGGGCCGTGGCCGGGGGCGCCCCAGGCGTGGCTCAGGCAGAGGGCAATAATTTTTTTTTCCCCCTTTTGTTTGTTTTGAAAGCTTTTTTATTTTTGTTCTCTGCTTTTTTTTGTTTTTTCTAAGCATTTTTTTTTTCCTATGCATTTTTTGTTTCTATGCATTTTTGTTTGTTTGACTTTTTTGGCATATTTTGGGTTGTGAATGATGTTTGAATGTGGGGGTGACATTCCTGCTGGAAAAGGGGTGTCACCCTCAATTTTGGTGGAGAAGGGTTCCCCAGGACCAGGGAGAAGTGATTCCCAGGTCCGTGTGAATGGTGTATGAATGTACAGTGACATAATTGGAGCCTTGACGTGGCGTTACTGCTCACCAGTCTTGCATGGTGGACTGGTGCCAATCCAATTTGATGAGGATGTGGGGTGTGTGTGCTAGGGACCACAGTGGTGTGCATGCATGCATTCTCATTGTGCCATGATTAATGTGTGTGTTTAACGTGCAAAGATGCCCAATATGAGCTGCCTCCTGACTGCTCTTCCCTCAGAAGACGGGGTATCCTCGGTTAGGGGTTGATTTTCTGGTTGGGGGGTCAGATCATCACGTAGCTCAACCTGCAGGCCCTTCCTCACTGCGAGATTGTGTAGCATGCAACATGCAGCGATGATATGGCACACGAAGTTTGGGGAATACAACAGTGTACCCCCAGACTTATCCAGGCATCGGAAACGTGACTTCAGGAGGCCAAAGGTGCGCTCCACCACTGCACGGGTTTTGATGTGTGCTTCATTGTATCGTTCCTCTCCTGGGGTTTGGGGGTTCCGGATAGGAGTCATGAGATGGGGTCCCAGTGCATATGCAGAGTCACCTGTAAAGGAAAAGACAGGAGAATGTTAGTCATGCATGTGCCACTTCTGTTGTGCATCACGGGAGGGGATAGTCATGCCTGACTCCCATGTCACTCACCAACCAGCCAGGTGTTCCCATACACGTTCTGTTCGAATTCTGTTCGGATGTGGCTTTGATTGTAGATGTAGCTGTCATGGCTGGACCCTGGGTGTTTGGCACGGACGTGCCATATGAGGCCTTGGGCATCAACTATCACCTGTACGTTGATGGAGTGCCAATTCTTCCGATTGCGGTACATGTGCTCTGTCTCATGGGGGGGCTGGAGTGCCACATGTGTGCAATCTATGGCCCCGATGGTGCGTGGGAATCTGGCAATTCGGTAGAAATCTGCCATTGCCTTGATTCGAAGCTCCTCAGTGGTGGGTTTGATGATTTGGTTGGCCAAGCGTGTGAGGATTGCAGGGACAACCTGGTGCACACATCTGCTCATGGAGGATTGTGACATCCCAGCCACCACTCCACTTGTACGCTGAAAAGAGCCACTGGCAAGGACATGGAGTGTTGCCAGGACCTTCACCAGTGGCTGCACTGCATGTGAGCGTTGTGTTGGGCTGGTGATGTCCTCCTGCAAGGTTGTGGTTAATTCCAGGATGGCATGAGGGGGGAATCTGAAGATGCGAAAAACCTCTGAATCATTCATGCCAAACAGGTGTATGCGGGTGCGGTATACCCTCTCCCGTGCCATCCTCCGTGCCCTCCTCCTTCTTTGGTCATCTATATTCACTAGTGCAGCTATGAGCGACGATGCCCCTAGCATGTTGGCAGTCAAATTGTAGTGCAACACGTGTGTGTGGTCTGCTCCTCAATAACGGTGTTGCTTTATCTGACAATTAGACTTTTTTTCAAAAGTTAGATCAGCTTTTATGTGCTCTAACTTTAGACAGGACATTTTGCAGTTGCGCACATCGCGTAGCCTGCGCAGCAACTGCGTTTTTTTGTGGATCCCCGTAACTCCCTCATTAGCATATTTGACTAGCAAATCAATGGTGTGTCTAGCGCAGTTTTGCGCGAAGGGAAGCGAATGTCTAACTCAATTACGCCGGACCAAAAAACGTAGATTTCTGGCGTATATTGTTTTGTGAATCGCGTCCAACTATACGCACGCGCACATTTAGACTTACGCACGCGCAACAGCAGTTGCGCACGCGTAATCGCTCTGTGAATCTGGGCCTATATTTTTAAAATATGTTTTTCTGAAAATACTATTTAATGTCTATAAAAGACATTTCAACATATATTTTGTCTGTCATAGATAACATTCTGAATACATTTATAAGAGACCCACTACCATTTTGTTTTGTATTTTACTCTTTAAAAAAAAAAAAAAAAAAAAGATTCAAATAAAATATTTTTTTTTTTATAAGATTTTAAGCACATAATCCATTTAATACAAAGCAGATAAACCTCTCGCATCCATTTTCCATTCCCAAAGAATTTTTGTATAAGTCATTCTGAATTGAGAACGCTTGTCGGCGGACCAGGAAAACGTCTTAAAATACAGCAAGTCCAGTTATATTGATTTATTGATTGACCTGAATGAATGAGAACCTTCACAGACATCCACCTCCACAGTCCAAGGGTCTTGTCTGCTTACCGAGTACCGGGAGAAACTCTGGATATAAATATTCAATGTTCTGTTTAATCCATGAATCAGTAGTTGCACTATTATTACCAAACTCGCTCATCAGTGTCTTTATGGTCCTTGCTTTGTGCACTGGTGATCAGTCATGTTGGAACAGGAAAGGGCCATCCCCAAACTGTTCGCACAAAGTTAGGGGCATGACATTTTCCCAAAATGTCTTGGTATGCTGACGCCTTAAGAATTCCCTTCACTGTAACTAAGGAGCCAAGCCCATCCCCTGAAAAACAGCCCGACACCATAATCCCCCCCCCCCCCCCCCCACACACACACACCATAATCCACCAAATGATTTGGACCAGTGCACAAAGCAAGGTCCATAAAGACATGGATGAGTGGGTTGGGGTGGAGAAACTTTACTGGCCTGAACAGAGTCCTGACCTCAACCTGATAGAACACCTTTGGGATGAATTTGTGTGGAGACTGTGAGCCAGGTCTTCTCATCCAACATCAGTGCCTGAACTGACAAATGTGCTTCTGGAAGAATGGTCAAACATTCCCATAGGACAGCCTTCTCAGAGGAATTGAAGCTGTTATAGACTGGCATGCTATTAAAACTCATGTGCGTGTAAAGGCAGGCGTCTTAATACTTTTGGCAATATGATATATATAGTATATATACTGTATATTCTTTTTATACTAAGTCTAGTCCATTGTTTGGACTTAGTACCTGCCGAAGGGTAATTCCAGCAGCCAATTAAAAGGAATTGGGATATTAAAGTTCTCCCCAGCACAAAATTAAAACTCAGCAGCTACACAAAGGGGTTTATTTACTAAAGGCAAATCCACGTTGCACTACAAGTGCAAACTACAAATGCAAAGCGCACTTGAAATTGCACGGAAAGTGCACTTGGAAGTGCAGTCGCTGTAGATCTGAGGGGGGCATGGAAAATAAAAAAAAACAGCATTTTAGCTTGCACATGATTGGATGATAAAATCAGCAGAGCTTCCCCTCATTTCAGTTCTACCCCTCAGATTTACAGCGACTGCACTTACAAGTGCACTTTCAGTGCAATTTCAAATGCACTTTGCACTTGTAGTTTGCGATTGTAGTGCAAAGTGGATTTGCCTCTAGTAAATAACCCCCATACTGTATACATACTGCAGCTGCTGACTTAATATTAGGACACGTAGGCCTCGTACACACGATCAAATCTGTCCACTGGAAACGGTCCGCTGGACCGTTTCAGCAGACAGATTCGATCGTGTGTACGGCCGAGCCGACGGATTTGGCCACCCGACAGATTTCTAAGCATGCTTTGAAATCTATCGGGTGGGAATCCGTCCGCCCGACATGTCTGCTGGTTAGTTCACTTACCAGCAGACATGTCGTCCCGCACCGCCGCCGAATGGATTCGGCGCATGCGCGGAAGTGTTTTACTTCCTGGTGCGGTGACGTGGCGGCGTCAACGTCACCGCCACGTCACCGACACGTCAGCGCGCTCTCTGCTGGCGGGGATTTTGGTTTGCTCGTGTGTACACGCGAGCAAACCAACATCCCAGCAGACAGATTTGTTCAAATCTGTCGGACGGACAGATTTGAACAAATCTGTCTGCTCGTGTGTACGAGGCCTTACCTGTCCTGGAATCCGGCGATGTTGGTATCCCAGCCAATGTTTCCATTGGCTCTCGGGTGCTGTTGCCTCCATTGCCTATAGGGGCCAATTCACACCACATGCAGTCCAGTGCGTTTTTATTTTTTTTGTCTGCATGGAAAGTAAGTTATATGGTTTTCAATGGCATAATTCACACCAGTGCTTGCAGTTCCAGAAAAAAAGTAGAGCATGCTGCATTTTTCCTGCACTGCACTGTAATGTAACACTGTAAAGCACATCAAAAACGCACTAGAATGCACCTGAACACACTGGAACAAACATGTCCTTATCTAAGGTTAAGAAAAAAAGAGGGGGAAATGCACTGGAATGCTTTAAAAACACACCAAACATGCTCTCAAATGCATCAAAAACACACATGCAGAAAAGCATCGGGAACGCATCCGCCGCAGCGAGATCTCTCGGAAGTGGGGACAGGTACCTGTCAAAAACAGGAACCTGCTCCCCTCCCCCGAAAGGTGGCAAATGTGGCAAAGTAACGGGGGGGGGGGGGGGAGGCAAATAAGTGGAGCTTCCACTTTTGGATGGAACTCTGCTTTAAATGTCATATCCCTGCCCAAGCTGCACTGTTGTCATGTGCCAATGCTAGGTTGGGCTGGAAGATAAATATGTAAGTGATGAGAGCTGCATTCTTGTGTGTGTGTATATATATATATATATATATATATATATATATATATATATATACTGTGTGTGTATGTATGTATATACTGTGTATATATATATATATATATATATCAGATATACTTACTGTGTGTGTGTGTGTATACATATATAGGGTGACCAGACAACCCTGGTTTCAGGGGACAGTGCCTGGATTAAGGACACTGTCCCTAGACCAAGTCTGTCCCCAGTTTTGTCCACAGATTGGATTTGAACAGGGGCTGGGGCCATTTCAAAGACAGTCAGTGCAGAATTAAAAAAATAATAATTCTGAATTACACCCCCCTACTCTGTCGCTCCTACTAGCTTGGGGGGGGGGGGGTATTTTTTCCATTACCTGTGCCCCTTTCTGATGATCATGTGTTGGTCGGAGCGAAGGGAATATTTCTTCAGTTTCGGGTGCATTCCCATTCAGCTCCGCTTCCATGTTCTTCTGCCTGGGCTCAAGTCCCGGCCAGCTGTCTGCCTGCTTATCTCCTTGCCTTCCCTGGCAGTGTGATCTTCCTCCACACCCCACCAAGCAGTAGCGGGGACCCGGAGAGTAAGACTTGGCAGGCTGTGTGGTGGGCGGCTGCAGAGATGGGCAGAGAGTCGCTGATTGCCGCCATTACTAGTAAAAAAAAAATGTGTCCCTGGATTTTATTTAAAAAATCTGGTCACCTTAATATATATATATATATATATATATATATATATATATATACACGCATACACATAGAGTATATCTGATATATATATATATATATATATATATATATATATATATATATATATCTACACATATACCAGAATGAAGAAAAATATATATATAGAATGCATCTCCCATCACTTACTTACATGTATAAATATTTTTCTTATTTCTTTTATCTCATTATTTTTATTGGGATGTGGGTCTGATTTCTGTGCCTTCGCTCTTATAATATGTATATTCAGCCCTGGGGGAAACTCTTTAAATGAGACTGCAATCATAATACAGGAAACAATACAGGAGGTCTGTTACAGGAAGTGAGCAGTGGGAACCAGAGGGGTGAACTTTCACCTCTCACTTCCTGTTCCTGCTAAGGCCTCTGAATCTGAAAAGGAAAGCATGGCATGGTGGAGACGCTCTCTGTATTCCCCTGGATGTATTCCCCTGGATGAAAGGTGAGCCTTCTATCAAATAATATTAGAATTGTGAAAGTTTGGTGTATGAGTTAAGTTGTATTTGTCTATTTCCTGCTGAATAGTTCTCATTCTGTGTGCATTCACCTCCCCAGTTACCATACAGCATGTGCACAGTAATGTAATATTATAGAGCTCCTCTTCCACAGCATGTCACCCTGCTGCATATAATATGTATGGCTTCCATGTTATATATTCAGTAACTGTGTAGCATACTTTAGTGCACATTGCTGCATATAATATGTATGGCTTCCATGTTATATCCAGTAACTACTGTATGTAACATACTTTCAGTGCACATTGCTGCATATAATATGTATGGCTTCCATGTTATATCCAGTAACTATGTAACATACTTTCAGTGCACATTGCTGCATATAATATTATATGGCTTCCATTCTATATCCACTCGCCATGCAGCATAGGGGTTTATTTACTAAAGGAAAATCAATTTTGCACTACAAGTGCACTTTGACATGCAGTCGCTGTAGATCTGAGGGGTAGATCTGAAATGAGGGGAAGCTCTGCTGATTTTATCATCCAATCATGTACAGGCAAAAAAGTTTTTTTTTTTTGTCCCCTTCAGATCTAGTGCGCTTGTAGTGCAAAGCGGATTTGCCTTTAGTAAATATACCCCATAATGTCAGGGCACAGTGCTACCAATGTTTTATGTCTCCCTCCCCTTTTGCATATTATTATCTGCCCTGCTACTAGGTGCCATTAGATATGGATTTTTCCATACAGATACCAATTATGGGCCACCTTTCAGGCCGATAACAATATGAGGTACTGATATTCTGTTTACATCCAGGTACCCCAGAAGTAGCCTGATGTCAGTTGACAGTCACCTAGGCCTTTTTTGTATTCTAACAGCCACTGGCCACTGTCAGAATGCAGGAAAAAAGAGCAGATAGCAGGGAAATCAATAGCCAGGTTGCTATTGACTATTTAAAATTGCAGTAGCCAGTAGCTAGTGGGCTATTACACCTGCCCACTGCCCGTTATCAATCAGCAAAGGAGAGGATTTGAAGGAGAACATTCTTCTTCAGGTCTTCCTCTGCTGATTGACAACAGGGAGTGGGAAGGGGCACAATAGTCAGCCTAATTTTAAAATTTGAAACAGCCAATGGCAGTCTGGCTATGGTTCCCCCACTACCTGCTGTTTACATTCAGCTACCATCAAATAAATTGTGCAGAAGGAGGTTAGCGGTGTCTGGGGTGTGTGTGTGTGTGGGGGGGGGGTGGATGGGGGTGTGGAGGTGGAAAGCTAATTTTTTATTTTTTTTGGCGGATTCTGACAGATGGGCCGCCAGCCGCTGTCAAAGCACCTGACCAAGACTGACAACTGGTGAATATAAAACCGGAATAAGCACTTGGAAGAAGAAAACCAACAACTGAGACAACTTGCCTTTGGTAAGCGGACAACTTAATTATGGTGGTGGGCACCTTCCCTTTTTTTTATATCACTGCATTCAACGAGTACTGTATCTGATCATCATATCTGCATCATCCTTCATTATTCATTTGGTCATCAGTTTTGTGGTGATATAATTAAGAACTTTTGAGGTTTGGTTTGCCAATTGTGTGCTGTTGGCATACAATTTTGGGATCACCGATTTGGCGTATTAACCTCTCATTGTTTATACATATAACTTGACATTCATTTTGTGAATTTATATACAAATTTTTCCTTGCACTCTGATTTTTTTTGTTTTGGTTAATTATTGTGCACCGTTTTTGGCATATCAGCCCCTGGATGCCAATCTTTCAATGTGAATTGGTATTGGTGAATTTTTTCAATTTTAATTGTCATTGACTTTTTTATATTGGCGCAGTCTTTTCATTTTTTATCTATTTATTGTGTGTTATTCCACCAGTACTGCTGCCTTTATTTTATTTTTTATCTTTATTTTCTGTTTGACCAATCATTTGCCCTTTTATTCTACAGTGTTTTAAGGCAGAGTTGGGAAACCTTAGAGAGGTGGAGATCTACCTGAACAACATGGGAGAAGTCAAAGATCACAGGGCACAGTCTCCTCCAATGTTGCCCCCTCACACCTGACTAAAATAATTGCCGTACTACCGCACTGCAATCGTGTGCCTTTCACTGCAATTATTGGTGTAAACATTTTGCCTCCTCACTACCTTGCAGAATTTCTCAGAGGTGCATTGGAGCATTGCATATCGCACTTGTGAATGAGCTCTTAGTTGCATTTGGCAATAGCATTTTTAAGGCTCATTCACATGTGAATTTGGGGGTGGTAAAAACCTGCCCCCAATCCCTACCCCCTTTAGCTGCTAAGTGGGAGGATGGGCAGGGTGCCATGGGAGGTGGATGCTTGAGAGTTACTATTAGATCTCAAGCAACCAGAAATAACAGTACCAATGGGGATCGTTTGGTAACTGGAAGTTTACTGTACTACATTCATTATAGTATCAGTGAGTGCACTGAGGTAACTACATACTATATGCACAAGTAAGATTTTTGTTTTGTGGAACATCTTTACTTTTACCTTGGGAGAAACCCTTCTAGAATATTTTTGATCTGGTAGGGGGGGGAGGGGGGGGTCAGCAGCAGACTGGAGGAAACCCTCTAATCATGTAAAAGTACATTGTTCCACAAGTCATCAATTTCTAACAAATGAAATTAATGGATATAGTGAGAAAATAGGCCATTGTGTTACTTAAAAAGTCTTTATGCATTTCCATAGAGTTGCCTGGTGTAATGGATACTTTCAAAACAACGAGAGCGCAGCTAATAGCACTGAAGAATGATTGTGGAAGTTCATCCTGTGTGGGTGTATTGTGTGCATCACCTTCTGTCCCATCTGAAGTATTGAGCTCATCTCCTTGTCAAGTGTCATACTCAAGGCCTAAACAGGTAGGTTTTCTTTTAGTACTGAAACATTAAAACGTTGTCTTTTTTTAAAATATCAAACATGACATATTTACCTGCTCTGTGTAAGGGTTTTTGTACAGATCCCAGATCCTTCTTTTCTCAGGTCCCATGCCGGTGCTCCTGAACCAGAGCTCTGTGTGTCCAATCACACACTGAGCCTTGCCTTGCCCCCATCTCCTAATTAGCTCACTGGCTGTGATTGACAGCACTGGGAGTCATAAGCTCCCACCACTACAGAAAGCCAATCAGCAGTGCAAGTCCCTGGAGAGACAAGGCTCTCGTGGACATCGCTGGATCGAGAGAGGGCTCATGTAAGTATAGGGGGCTGCTGCAGGTTTTTTTACCTGCATGCATAGAATACATGAAGGTAAAAACCCTAGTACCTTTACAACCACTTCAATAAAAAAGAAACTTTCAAGGCGGTGCCTCCAAGCGGCTGACAGAAGAGAGAAGCATGAACAGTTAGACCCTATGAAAACATCAGCTTTGACATGTAGACTGTAAGCCAATTTGACTGTTGTGTCAAAATGAGATATCTTTCTCAGTCTGGTAGTAGTCTGAACTAAAAAGGCAAGTTGTAGGCAAGATGTTGATTTTTATACTGATTTTTGAAAGTCTACAATATTTTGATGTTTTTATACATGCTTAATTTTGTTTTATTTACTCAACTGCATCTGTTAGACCCCTTTCACACTGAGGCAGTTCTCAGGCGTTTTAGCACTAGAAATAGCCTCTAAAAAGCTCATGAAACTGCATCCCTTTCAGTGCAATGAGTACTTAAACACTGGGGTTAAGTGCACATGCGGAACATTCAAAATGAATGGGCAGCGCTTCCAAAGCACCTTAAAAGCGCATAAAAACTGTACTTTTTCCCTTTAAAAAAAACGCCTAAAAAGTGCTACAAAAACACTGCAAAAAATGTCTGGAGCTTTAGCAGCGCTGCAGTGTGAAAAGGGTCTTAGATGGCTTTTGATTCACAGGAAAAATCTAATAAGTCTAATATTTCCATTTACTTTTTAAAGCTGCTACTTTGGCAAAGTTTCCTGGGACTTCAAAAGGTGTGATCAGTGACGCTGTTACAAGAAAAATTGCGGTGTTGAAATATCACCTGAAGGGAAACATGGGGAACCATCAGAATACCACAAACTTTTATTTCATTAATGTCATTTACCACAGTTAACACCACTTTCTATTCTCTGTGTTGTAGTTTTTGTATATTTACATGATAATAAAGTTGTGTGTATCGTACTGTGTTGTTTTTATTTCCAAATATTTGCTGGTTTTTATGCATACAATATATAAATGCACAGCATTTCAAAATGTAATAGGAATGTATTTTTTTTTATATTTTGCAATCAGTACATTTACATTTATATTTAAAATATATTTAAAAAAAACATTCTTAATATATTTTCCAAAATATATTGCCATATATTTGAAATGCTACAATTTTGGCCAGATTCAATATATTTAAAAAATATATTTCAATATATTTGTGAATATATTATTGAATATATTGGGAAATACATTGTGAAATATGTTGCAAATATATTCATAAATATATGTTAAATGTACTGCTAAATGCATTTAGCAATATATTTTTGCAGCCATAAATATATTGCAAAGTGCATTTTGGAATGCATTGTGAATGTATTCAGCAATATATTTCTGAATATATTCACAATGCATTCCAAAATGCACGTTGCAATATATTTATGGCTGCATAAATATATTGCTAAATGCATTCAGAAGTACATTTAACATATATTTATGAATATATTTGCAACATATTTCAAAATGTATTTCCCAATATATTCAATAATATATTCACAAATATATTGAAATATATTTTTGAAATATATTGAATCTGGCCAAAATTGTAGCATTTGAAATATATGGCAATATATTTGGGAAAAATATATTATGAATGTTTTTTAAAAATATATTTAAAATATATTTTTCTTCCACATGGGGAGCGCCACCTACGTTGTAGTTATTGGAAAGTGTTGATATTCCAAAAAAACAAAAAAGTTCCCGGTCTCTGGAAGTTCTATAGAACACGTGAAAAGTGTTGAGTCGCTATCTCGAGTGGTCTGCTCCTAGGATATTCTCCGACAATGATGGAATGCTTCTGTGATGTTCCCGGATAACGGGAGTATTGTTGGAATGTGGCTGGAATGTAGTATATGGTAACAGGAAGATATCTCTGTGAAATACAATGATGTTCCCGGGCTGGGAAAACCTTTTATCATCCCATTATCATGTGCTGACCACCCGCGAGCAGATCTGTATTATCTACCAATGGCATGCAAGGAGGCCCCTTCCATTGTATATCAATCTAGATACCGGCTGAAAGTAAAGTAAAAATACAGTTTTTTCTTTGTTTTTTTGTTTTTTTTACCTTCCTTGCACGTGATTAGGTATTTTTTTTCAAAGGGAATTTTCTCCGTATTCACTCAGCTGAGGGAAAATTCCTTTTTTAACGTAAACAGCCTTGCCGTTAGTAAATCAACCCCATTCAAAGCATTTAGAGCAGGAACTTACGTAATAAAAGCCAGCTGGACTTTCAGGTTACTTAGTAAGTCTGGTTGAAAAAAGTCACAGGTCCATCTAGTCCAGGGATATCCAAACCTTCTGAACAAAGGGCCGGTTTATTGTTCTTCAGACTTTAGAGGAGCCGGACTCTGGCATACGTGGGAATAAACATTATCACATTTGGTATCAGTGGGAGGAATAGTGTCCCATCATTGGTATCAGTGGGAGGAATAGTGCCTCATCATTGGTATCAGTGGGAGGAATAGTGCCTCATCATTGGTATCAGTGGGAGGAATAGTGCCCCATCATTGGTATCAGTGGAAGGAATAGTGCCTCATCATTGGTATCAGTGGGAGGAATAGTGCCCCATCATTGGTATCAGTGGGAGGAATAGTGCCTCATCATTGGTATCAGTGGGAGGAATAGTGCCCCATCATTGGTATCAGTGGGAGGAATAGTTTACCATCATTGGTATCAGTGGGAGGAATAGTTTACCATCATTGGTATCAAAGGGAGAAATAGTGCCCCATCATTGGTATCAGTGGGAGGAATAGTGCCCCATCATTGGTATCAAAGGGAGAAATAGTGACCCATCATTGGTATCAGTGGGAGGAATAGTTTACCATCATTGGTATCAAAGGGAGAAATAGTGACCCATCATTGGTATCAGTGGGAGGAATAGTGCCCCATCATTGGTGTCAGTGGGAGGAATAGTGTCCCATCATTGGTGTCAGTGGGAGGAATAGTGTCCTATCATTGGTATTAGTGGGAGGAATAGTGTCCCATCATTGGTATCAGTGGGAGGAATAGTTTCCCATCATTGGTATCAGTGAGAGGAATAGTTTCCCATCATTGGTATCAGTGAGAGGAATCGTTTCCCATCATTGGTATCAGTGGGAGGAATAGTGTCCCATCATTGGTATCAGTTGGAGGAATAGTGCCCCATTGTTGGTGTCCATGGGAGAAATGGTGTCCAATTGTTGGTGTCAGTAGACAGAATAGTGTCTTGTATCAATGGGAGGGTAAGTGCCCCAAGGGCCGGATTAAGGCACGCAAAGGGCCGCATCCAGCCCCCGGGCCACAGTTTGGAGACCACTTATCTAGTTCAACCAATAAAAAAAAAATAGGTAAAGGTTAAATTAGCTAAATACATCCCAAATACATTGAAGCAGAAGGGGGTTGAAGGTCCCCCATTAAGAAGATACCCCATTAAAGTAAAAACAAATAGACTCTAGAGTCTTGAGTTGTACTTTAACCCCCCCCACCCCCCCCACACACACACACACGAATGTTCGCTTTGCCTTTGTTCACTTTCAGAGGCGGCGTACACACGACCGAGGTTCTCGCTAGAAACCAGCGAGAACTTCGCTGGGAGCTGCATTCCAGCGAGAACCTCGGCCGTGTGTACGCTCCTGGCTCGCCCCGCCCATCGGGAAACCCGTCGAGCGAATAGAGAGCAGGCTCTCTATTTGCTCGACGGCCCGCCTGGATGAATGGCTGGTTGCCATTCCCGACGGGCGGGTCGCCGATTTCGCCGGCCGGCCGAGAGCCTCGACGGGCGGAACGATGTGTTCCGCCCGACGAGGTTCTCGTACGCGTGTACGCCGCCAAAGTCTTGAGGATTGTCATATGACCCAATAGGGGTCGACTTACCAAAGGCAAATAGGCCGTTCACTTTGCAAAGGTATTTTCCCCAGAGCTTAGTGAATGTGGTGGAATTTCACAATGCAAAGACTACCCAACCACGTGATTGGATGATGGAAATCAGCAGAGTTTCCCGTAATTTGCTTACGTGTAATTGTATTAAAAAAATAATCACATAAATAAATACAGATATTAAATATATATATGAAGAATAATTACAATTTTAGTTATATTGATAAAAACAACAATTCTTATGTGTGTGTGTGTGTATATATATACAATTTTAACCCATTTATTACCTAAATCTGCTCAGATTAAAACTGTATATATATATAGATATAGATATATCTATATCTATATATATATAGATATAGATATATCTATATATATATAGATATATCTATATCTATATATACAATTTTAATCTGAGCAGATTTAGGTGAATAATAGGTCAGAACAATGATGTGAAACTCTAGCCTTACCGTTCTATCTGGTCTTGCCACTGAAGGTCCATAAAGGCATGGATGAGCGAGTTTGGGGTGGAGAAACTTGACTGGCCTGCACAGAGTCCTGACCTTAACACAATAGAACACCTTTGGAAAGAGACTGCGAGACAGGTCTTCTCGTCCAACATCATTGCCTGACCTCACAAATGCTCTTCTGGAAGAATGGTCCAACATTCCCATAGACGCACTCCTAAACCTTGCGGACGGCCTTCCCAGAAGAGGTGAAGCTGTTATAGCTGTAAAGGGCGGGGCCAACTCAATATTGAACCCTGCGGACGAAGACTGGGATGCCGGTAAAGTTCATGTGCGTGTAAAGGCAGGTGTACCAATACTTTTGGAGATGTAGTCTCTGTGTGTATATATATATATATATATATATATATATATATATATATATATATATATTGATATAGATATAGATATATAAATAAAGGCAGGTGTCCCAATACTTTTGACAATATAGTGTGTATATACAGTATATATTGTACATTCACATCAGTCCCTGTCCTCGGGGATCTTGCATTACAATCTAAGGCCCCCGAACTCACATTCCTATCCTAGGGCTCTGATGTAATGGAGGTCTTCTGATGTGGGGTTATTTCTTGGAGCTTGTTTATTCATTCATTTTTATTTAATCATTCATTTATAAAAACTGATTTTCTTGGTAAATTTGTGAAATACAATGTGGCCCTCGTGGTGAAATTATGGGAGGCCCCCGGATCTGGTTATATCCGACATGATTTACACGTTCCTGTTGTCTGTTGAGGAATTTACCATCACACCAAGAATTCCCGACGACCAACCCTTCAGACACATGAAATTATCTCGTGTTTATTTAAACTCAGCTAAAAAGTGAAGGTGAGAACACGAAGATATGGACAACCTCCAAGAGCGGCGGCCTCACCAAACCAAGGCAAGGAAAACATTAGAGGGTCAGCGTGTGATTAAATCCAGGCATCCCCCATTCTATGTAACCATCCGAGGTCCTCGGGAAAGTGGAGTGCGGTGCCCATGTGGAATTAGTTGAAATAATAAAGAGTTGCTGTACTTTGTTATTAGAAGAACTGTTACCGTGCCCTTTCTTCCAAGGGGGCAGTAATTACCATTCAATGTTGGCCAATTACTTCAACTTGCCTGGGGCTAGAAGGCTACGAGTAGGGTTTCACATCTTTGGCCTGACCCATTATTCACCTAAGTCAGCTCCGATTAAAATTATAAATATATTTTGTCTGATGACCAATTACTTTAACTTGCCTGGGGTTTCAGTGGTAAGACTAGCAATATATAATTATTATTAATATTATATTTTTTTTATTACTTTTTTTAATATAACTTATTTATTTATTTACTATTATTTTTTTTTTGTCTGATGACCGATTACTTTAACTTGCCTGGGGTTTCGGTGGTAAGACTAGCAATATATAATTATTATTAATATTATATTTTTTGTATTATTTGTCATATTTTTACTTTTTTTAATATAACTTATTTATTTATTTACTATTATTTTTTTTTGTCTGATGACCGATTACTTTAACTTGCCTGGGGTTTCAGTGGTAAGACTAGCAATATATAATTATTATTGTTAATATTATATTATTATTTGTCATATTTTTACTTTTTTTTTATATAACTTATTTATTTATTTACTATTATTTTTTTTTGTCTGATGACCGGTTACTTTAACTTGCCTGGGGTTTCAGTGGTAAGACTAGCAATATATAATTATTATTGTTAATATTATATTGTTTTATTATTTTTCATATTTTTACTTTTTTTAATATAACTTATTTATTTATTTACTATTATTTTTTTTGTCTGATGACCGATTACTTTAACTTGCCTGGGGTTTCAGTGGTAAGACTAGCAATATATAATTATTATTAATATTATATTTTTTTTATTATTTGTCATATTTTTACTTTTTTTAATATAACTTATTTATTTATTTACTATTATTTTTTTTGTCTGATGACCGATTACTTTAACTTGCCTGGGGTTTCAGTGGTAAGACTAGCAATATATAATTATTATTGTTAATATTATATTGTTTTATTATTTGTCATATTTCTACTTTTTTTTTTATATAACTTATTTATTTATTATAATTTTTTTGTCTGTTGACCAATTACTTTAACTTGCCTCTGGCTGGTAAGACTAGATAGAAAGGTAAAGTTGGACTTCTTGGCCCAGATTCACGTACATCGGCGCATTATTGGACCGGCGTAGCGCACCACTTTTCCGTTAGACTTGCGCAATCTAGCCGCGTAATCCCGCGATTCACGAAGCTTTTGCGCAAGAGATTGCGCAAGCGTAAGGTTTTTTCCGGAGGCGTAAGGAGAAGTAATACAAATTGGGAGGGACGTGGGCGTGTTACATTGAAATGAGCCGTGACCCCATGCAAATGAAGGGCCGGCCGACTCGCGCATGCGCGCGTGAAGGAAACCATGTCAGCTCCGTTGTGCGCATGCTCACAACTCGGGAGCGGCGCAATCAGTGAAATTGGAAATGGACTAGGGCAACGTTGTGAACTACGCAGACAGCATAAATAGACACACACAAACGCACTTCCATTGCAAAAGTACATCCCTTTGTGTCCCTTCCCATTGAATCAAGTGCTTTTGCTCTGTTGTTCGTTAGAGTGTGTTTTGTAGTTGTGAGATTAGTGTTCTGTGTGATCTAGTGCTTGTTGGTAGTTTTGTGAAAGTGTGTTTTGATAAGTGTTTGAGACTGTTTGTTTGATTGATAGATTTCTGAGCGTTTGTTTTCTTGCTTTATTTTTTCATCTGATTTTTTTGTGTCTGTTTCTTGCTGAGTGCTAGTGTGATTTTTGGGTGTTCTTTTTCTCTTTGTGTGTGTTCTTGTCTGATTGGTTGTGCTTGTATTTGTGACTGATTTTTGGTGACTGCTAGTGAGTTTGTTTGGAAGTATGACTGAGAGAAAAAGAAAGCTTAATTTTACAGTGGGGGAAAAAAGAATTCTTGCCCGGGCCATTAGCGAGTATGGGCGTTTTCTCCACGGCCCGCAGAGTGCCACCACCACCCCGGCCAGGAGGAGGGAGATATTGGATATGATCACGGAGCAGGTCAATTCATCGGGGGAGGGGGAGACACGGACCCGGTCTGGGATTGAAAAGAAAATAAATGACCTCCGGCGTGAGGTGAAAAAAAAACTGGCCGCAATAAATGCCCATGCCAGGGGCACAGGAGGGGGCCCACCATGCCGGGTTAGATTTTCAGCGACGGAGCGTGTGGTGGCCCTGACCTTTCACCGGCATTAAGTGGAGGGCCTGCCAGGCTTTGACACAAGTCCGGTCCCCGCGGTGCCAGGTAAGGTTTTTATTTCTCTCAGGTGTGTAGCATGTGTGGGGGAGGGGGTGAAAGGGAATATGTGGCAAGTGTGTGGATCCTCCAACCTGTGAATGGTTTGTGTCATCCACAGATGTGCAGGAGGGTGCAGGGCCATCTGGCCTGACCGCTCCAACGCCAGGACAGCAGCCTAATTAGGCCCCCCCAACAAGGCCAGAGTCCGCGGAGGAGGAACAAGAGGAGGAGGAGGATCATGCGGAGGACGATCATGAGGAGGAGGAGAATCATGAGGAGGAGGAGTCCATGGCAGGCACTGGCCGTTTGGTTTCTGCGGACTCTTCCCCTCTGGCTGCAAGAAGCCTGCCCTCCCTAAGGGTGAGCCCCCCCTCCTCCCCCAACATGGCTCCCCTCACAAGGGCCTCCCCTTCTCCCCGGCCACAACCATCAGCTGGAGCCAGGAGGTCATTTCAGAGCACCAGGGGGGCGCCCAATCTCCTGCCCGCCAGTCTGAGAAGGAACCTGGCCACCCAGACCCGCCTTCTGAGACAGCTCTGCCAGACTATGGGGCGGGTGGATCAGAGCCTGTCCTCCATCAACGATAGGCTGGGTAACCTGGACTCCCACTCCCGGGCCTCCACAACCTGCCTAAATGACCTGCAAACTACAGCAGCAGGCGTTGGGCAGGATGTGAGGGCCCTTACCCAGGCTATCCAGGGCAACACGGCAACACTTGGTGCTGCCCTGGACAGAATAGCCGTGGCCTTGGAGGGCAGGCCGCCAGGTGGGCAGATCTCAGGGGCTGCTCCTACTTCCCCGGCTTTTCCCCTCCCCCATGCGTCTCCCCTGAGGGTCCGGGGCCGTGGCCGGGGGCGCCCCAGGCGTGGCTCAGGCAGAGGGCATTAATTTTTTTTCCCCCTTTTTTTGGTTTGAAAGCATTTTTATTTTTGTTCTCGGCATTTTTTTTTTTTCTATGCATTTTTTTTTTTTTTTGCTGACATTTTTGGCATATTTTGGGTTGTGAATGATGTTTGAATGTGGGGTGACATTCCTGCTGGAAAAGGGGTGTCATCCTCAATTTGGGTGGAGAAGGGTTCCCCAGGACCAGGGAGAAGTGATTCCCAGGTCCGTGTGAATGGTGTATGAATGTACAGTGACATAATTGGAGCCTTGACGTGGCGTTACTGCTCACCAGTCTTGCATGGTGGACTGGTGCCAATCCAATTTGATGTGGATGTGGGGTGTGTGTGCTAGGGACCATAGTGGTGTGCATGCATGCATTCTCATTGTGCCATGATTAATGTGTGTGTTTAACGTGCAAAGATGCATAATGTGAGCTGGCATGAGATGGGGTCATGAGATGGGGTACCAGTGCATATGCAGAGTCACCTTGAAGGGAAAAGACAGGAGGATGTTAGTCATGCATGTGCCACTTGTGAGGTGTGCATCACGGGAGGGGATAGTCATGCCTGCCACCCATGTCACTCACCAACCAGCCAGCTGTCCCCATACATGTTCTGTTTGAAATCTGTGGGGATGGGGCTCTGATTGTATATGTAGCTGTCATGGGTGTCATGGGTGGTGTCATGTGTTGGGCTGGTGATGTCCTCCTGCAGGGTTGTGGTTAATTTCAGGATGGCATGAGGGGTGAATCTGAAGATGCGAGACACCTCAGAATCTCTCATGCCAAAGATGTCTATGCGTGTGTGATATATCAAGTGAAGAGTGAGGGGCTTGTATCAGATAAGAATATTGTATTAGATTAGATTAAATTGTAAATTTTATATAAGCAAAAAAAAAAAAACATCTCCCGTGCCCTCCTTAGTGCCATCCTCAGTGCCCTCATCCTTCTTTGTTCATCTAAAGTCAGTAGTATAGCTATGAGCATGGATGTCCCTGGCATGTTGGCATACAGATTGTTGGGCAACACGTGTGACTGCTGAACTCCTCACTAACAGTGTTGCTTTATCTGACAATTAGACTTTTTTTCAAAATTTAGACCAGCTTTTAGGTCCTCTAACTTTAGACAGAACATTTTGCAGTTGCGCACATCGCGTAGCCTGCGCAGCAACTGCGTTTTTTTGTGAATCCCCGTAACTCCCTCATTAGCATATTTGACTAGCAAATCAATGGTGTGTCGTGCGCAGTTTTGCGCGAAGGGAAGCGAATGTATAACTCAATTACGCCGGACCAAAAAACGTAGATTTCTGGCGTATATTGTTTTGTGAATCGCGTGCAACTATACGCACGCGCACATTTAGACTTACGCACGCGCAACAGCAGTTGCGCAGGCGTAATCGCTCTGTGAATCTGGGCCCTTAAGTCTGACCAGTTTATTCACCTAAATCTGCTCAGATTAATATTTTATATATGTCTAAATCTAGTTAAATAAAATTATCATTATTCATATCATATTTGTACTATTTGTCATATTTTTTATTTACATATTGACTTTTTTGTTTATTTATTTACTATTTGTCATATTTAAACTTTTTTTATATATAACTTTTTTGTTTATTTATTTGTTGTTATTTTTTTTTCTGTTGACCAAATACTTGAATTTGCCTGGGGTAATGCCGCGTACACACGATCATTTTTTGTGATGAAAAAAACGACGTTTTCTGTAAGTAAAAAACGACGTTTTTGAAACGTCACTTTTCAAAGACGATGTTGCCTACACACCATCGAGGTTACGTTCACCACTCTTTTCCATTGAAGCTTGCTTCATAACTAGCTTCTGGACATGCGCGGTTTGAAAAACGACGTTTCTGCTACACACGGTGACTTTTTGTGAAACAAACAACGACGTTTTGAAAAACGACACAAAAAATTCAAGCATGTTGGAATTTTTTTTTGGTCGTTTTTTGGAAGACAAAAAATGACGTTTTGCCCACACACGATCAATTTAAATGACGTTTTAAAAAACAACGTTTTTTTTCATCGCAAAAAACGACCGTGTGTACGCGGCATTAGAATGGTAAGACCAGATAGAACAGTAAGGATAGACTTTCACATCTTTGGTCTGACCAGTTGTTTATATTTACCTATATTTGCTCAGGTAAAATTTTCACATATGTCTAAATCTAGCTATATACAATTATTATTATTCATATTAATATTTGTATTATTTGTCATATTTTTACTTTTTATATATATATATATATATATATATATATATATATATATATATATAACTTTTTTGTTTATTTATCTATTGTTAATTTTTTTCTGTTGATCAATTACTTTAACTTGCCTGGGGTTACAATGGTAAGACTGGATAAAACGGTAAGGCTAGAGTTTCACATCTTTAGTCTGACCCATTATTCACCTTAATCTGCTCAGATTTAAATTTTATGGGCCAGATTCACAGAGCGATTACGCCGGCGTTACAGGAGATGCGCGGCGTAAGTCTAATTGTGCGCGTGCGTTTCGATGCACGGCATCCCCAGAACGAGATACGCAAGAAATCTACTTTTTTTTGTCCGGCGTAATTTCGTTTGACAGGCGCATCCGCCCGCGCAAAACTGCGCTAGACACACCATTGATTTGCTATTCAAATATGCTAATGAGGGACTTACGGGGATCCACAAAAGAACGTTGGGGCAGCGCAGGCTACGCGATGTGCGCAACAGCAAAATGTCCTGTCTAAAATTAGACCATATAAAAGGTGGTATAAAATTAGACAATCCGTCTACATGTCAGATAAAGCAACACTGTTAGTGAGGAGCTCAGCAGTCACACGTGTTGCACAACAAACTGTATGCCAACATGCCAGGGGCATCGTCGCTCATAGCTATACTACTGACTTTAGAGGGGCAAAGAAGGATGAGGGCACGGAGGAGGGCACGGAGGAGGGCACAGGAGAGGATATACCGCACCCGCATAGACCTGTTTGGCATGAGTGATTGTGAGGTGTATTGGATCTTCAGATTCACCCCTCATGCCATCCTGGAATTAGCCACAACCCTGCAGGAGGACATCACCAGCCCAACACAACGCTCAAATGCAGTGCAGCCACTGGTCAAGGTCATGGCAACACTCCATTTCCTTGCCAGTGGCTCTTTTCAGCGTACAAGTGGAGTGGTGGCTGGGATGTCACAATCCTCCATGAGCAGATGTGTGCACCAGGTTGTTCCTGCAATCCTCAGACGCATGGCCAACCAAATCATCAAACCCACCACTGAGGAGCTGCGACTGAAGGCAATGACGGATTTCTACAGAATTGCCAGATTCCCACGCACCGTGGGGGCCATTGATTGCACACATGTGGCACTCCAGCCCCCCCATGAGACAGAGCACATGTACCGCAATCGGAAGCATTGGCATTCCATCAACGTACAGGTGATAGTCGATGCCCAAAGCCTCATATGGCACGTCCGTGCCAAACACCCCGGATCCAGCCATGACAGCTACATCTACAATCAGAGCCCTATCCCAATGGAATTCGATCAGAACGTGTATGGGGACACCTGGCTGGTTGGTGAGTTCATGGGTGGCAGGCATGACTGTCCCCCCCCCCCATGATGCACACATCACAAGGGGCACATGCATGACTAACATCCTCCTGTCTTTTCCCTTCCAGGTGACTCTGCATATGCACTGGGACCCCATCTCATGACTCCTATCCGGAACCCCCAAACACCAGGAGAGGAAAGATACAATGAAGCCCACGCCCAAACCCGTGCAGTGGTGGAGCGCACCTTTGGCCTCCTGAAGTCACGTTTCCAATGCCTGGATAAGTCTGGGGGGACCCTGTTGTATTCCCCAAACTTTGTGTGCCAGATCATCGGTGCATGTTGCCTGCTGCACAACTTTGCAGTAAGAAAGGGCCTGCAGATTGACATACGTGATGACCTGACCCCTGAACCAGACAATCCCCCCCTAACCGAGGGTCCCCCGTCTTCTGAGGGAAGAGCAGCCAGGAGACAGCTCACATTAGGCATCTTTGCACGTTAAACACACACATTAATCATGGCACAATGAGAATGCATGCATGCACACCACTGTGGTCCCTAGCACAGACACCCCACATCCTCATCAAATTGGATTGGCACCAGTCCACCATGCAGGGCTTGTGAGCAGCAACGCCACGCCACGGCTCCAATTATGTCACTGTACATTCATACACCATTCACACGGACCTGGGAATCACTTCTCCCTGGTCCTGGGGAACCCTACTCCACCAAAACTGAGGGTGACATCCCTTTTCCGGCAGGAATATCACCCCCACATTCCAAAAACATTCACAACACAAAAAAAAAAAAAAAATGTCCAGCAAAAAAAAAATGAAAAAAAAGGGGAAAAGCAAATTAATGCTGCTGGCGTGAGCCACGCCTGGGGCGCCCACGGCCACGGCCCCGGCTCCTCAGGGGAGACTCATGGGGAGGGGGGGTAATCCGGGGAAGGAGGAGCAGCCCCTGGTCTCTGCCCACCTGGCAGCCTGCCCTCCAAGGCCACGGCAATTCTGTTCAGGCCAGCACCTAGTGTTGCCGTGTTGGCCTGGATAGCCTGGGTGAGGGCCCTCACATCCTGCCCAACGTCTGCTGTTGTAGTCTGCAGTACGTTTAGGCAGTTTGTAAGAGCCCGGGAGTGGCAGTCCAGGTCCCCAAGCGTATCCTTTATGGAGGACAGGCTCTCCTCCATCCGCCCCAAAGTCTGGCTGACCTGTCCCAGATGGCGGGTCTGAAGGGCCTGGTCCCTTCTCAGATTGGCGGGCAGAACCTCGGCCACCACCCTGGTCTTCTGGGACGACTTCCTGCCTCCAGCTGACGCTTGTGGCCGGGGAGGAGGGGAGGCCCTTGGGAGAGGAGCCCTGTTGGGGGAGGAGTGGGAGGGGCTAGCCCTTATGGAGGACTGGCTGCTGCCAGCCAGAGAGGAAGACTCCTCCAAAAACAGCAATCCACTGGCTGACATGACATCCTCCTCCTCCTCAAACTCCTCCTCCTCAACCTCCTCCTCTTCAACCTCCTCCGAGGACTCCGGCATTGTCTGGGGGTCCTCATCAGGCTGTTGCCCTGGGATAGTGCGGTCAGCCCAGATGGCCCAGCACCCTCCTGCACATCTGTGGATGACACAAAACATTCACAGGTTGGAGGATCCACACACTTGCCACATATTCCCTCCCCCCCCCCAAATGCTACACACCTGATAGGGCAAAAAAACCTTACCTGGCATCACGCCTTCATGACTGGAGTCATAGCCAGGCAGGCCCTCCACCTGTTGTCTATGAAAGGTGTGGGCCACCGCACGCTCCTCCGCTGTCAGCCTAACAGGGCATGGTGGGCCTCCTCCTGTGCCCCTGGCATGGGCTGCCATTTTGGCCAGCTTCTTTCTGACCGGACACCGGAGGTCATTGATTTTCTTTTCAATCCCCGACCGTGTCCGGGTCCCCCCCCCCCCGCGCTGAATTCACCTCGTCAGTAATGTTCTGCAAGATCTCACGCCTCCTGGCTGGGGTGGTGTTGGCACTCTCCGGGCCGTGGAGGAAACGCCCATATTGGGAAATGGCCCGGGCAATTATTTGTTTCTCCCCCAAAGTAAAATTCAACTTCCTCTTCCTCTCAGTCATACTCATACAACAACTCTCTCCCAAACAATCACCAAAAATCACTCACAAAAACAAGCAGGAAAAATCAAGCAACAAAACAAACAAACACAAATCTATCAACCAAAAAGTCTCACAAGCAGTCACCAAAAAACACTTTCAAATATATTCTACAAATCACTAGATCAAACAGTCAACAAATATCACAAAGACAAGTCACAACGCAACAAACAACAGAACAAAAGCACCTTTCTGTATAGGGAGGGATACAAAGGGATGTACTTTTGCAAAGGAAGTGCGTTTGTGTCTGTCTATTTATGCTGTCTGCGTAGTTCACTAAGTTGCCCGGGTCCATTTCCAATTTCACTGATTGCGCCGTTCCCGAGTTGTGAGCATGCGCAGAGAGGTGCTGACCATGGTCTGCTTCATGTGCGATGCGCGAGCCGGCCGGCCCTTCATTTGCATGGGGTCACGGCTCATTTCAATGTAACACGCCCACGTCCTTCCCAATTTGAATTACTCTGCCTTACGCCTCTGAAATAACGTTGCACAGGCGCTAATTTCTGCGCAAATCAATCGAGAATACGGTGATTGCGCCGCTACATTGCGGCAGTCTAACGTAAAGGAGGTGCGCTACGCCAGTCAAAAAATGCGCCGATGTACGTGAATCTTGCCCTATATGTCTAAATCTAGTTATATATAATTATTATTATTATTATTATTCATATTATATTTGTATTATTTGTCATTTTACACACACACACACATATATATATATATATATTAAAATGGTAAAAAATATCTATCTCTCTATCTATCTATCTATCTATCTATCTATCTATCTATCTATCTATCTATCTATCTATCTATCTATCTATCTATCTATCTATATATATATATATATACACATATAAACCTATAAATCTAGCTATATATAATTATTTTTAATATTTTTGTCATATTTTTCCTTTTTTTTATATATAACTTTTTTTTTTGTCTGTTGACCAATTACTTTAACTTGCCTGGGGTTAGAATGGTAAGACTAGATAGAACGGTAAGGCTAGACTTTCACATATTTTTGTCTGACCCATTTTTTACCTAAGCTTGCTCAGATTAAAATATATATATATATATACATACACATATAAATCTAGCTATACATATATAATTATTAATATTTTTTGTCATTTTATTTTTAATATATATATATATATATATATATATAACTTATTTATTTTTTGTCTGTTGACTAATTACTTTAACTTGCCTGGGGTTAGAATGGTAAGACTAGATAGAACGGTATTGCCGCGTACACACGACCGGTCAAACCGATGAGAATGGTCTGATGGACCGCTTTCATTGGTCAAAACCAATCGTGTGTGGGCGCCATCAGTTATTTAACCATCGGTTAAAAAAAAAAAAACTTGTTTTAAATTTAACCGATGGAGTCCTAACCGATAGGTCAAAACCGATCGTTAGTATGAACGACCATCAGTTAAAAATCCACGCATGCTCAGAATCAAGTCGACACATGCTTGGAAGCATTGAACTTCATTTTTTTTCAGCACGTCGTTGTGTTTTACGTCGCCGCGTTCTGACACGATCGTTTTTTTTTAATGGTGTGTAGGCGCAGCAACGTACCATTAGTCAGCTTCATCGGTTGAAAACGGTCCTTCGGGTGGACTGTTCGCGTGTACGCGGCATAACTTGCCTGTGGTTATAATGGTAAGACTAGATAGAACGGTAAGGTTGGACTTTCACATCTTTGGTCCGACCCGTTATTTACCTAGATTGTTACCTAAGCCGAGTTTTTCAGCACATTTTTTTGTGCTGAAAATGCCCCCCTCGGCTTATACTCGAGTCACCTTTTTGCGCCTGATCTCCCGAAATTTGGGGACCCGGTACCAGGCTGTAGGTCCCCTGGACCCCAAACTTGGCATATGTGTAGCCCCACTCTTCCTCTACAAGTGTGCAAAGGTTGTTGTACACGGGACCTATGGCCAGGGAGCACTGATTTCTCATATTCGGGCACCACTTCCATAGACTCGAATGTTAAACGGTAATTTCTTCGGTAAATTTGGGGACCCGGTAACGGCCGGTTTTAGATCTCTTTGACCCGAAACTTGGCACACATGTATCCCCAGTTCTCCTCTACACAGTTCTCTGAGGCGTGGACAAAGTGAGGCATGGACACAGTGAGGCATGGACACAGTGAGGCATGGGCACAGTGAGGCATGGGCACAGTGAGGCATGGGCACAGTGAGGATTGGACATAGTGAGGCATGGACACAGTAAGGCAAAGCGAGACACAGTGAGGCACAGTGAGGCATAGGCACAGTGAGGCATCGGCACAGTGAGGCGTGGACACATTGAGGCATGGACACAGTGAGGCATGGGCACAGAGAGGCATTGACACAGTGAGGCATGGACACAGTGAAGCATGGGCACAGAGAGGCATGGACACAGTGAGGTATGGACACAGTGAGGCATAGGCACAGTGAGGCATCGGCACAGTGAGGCATCGGCACAGTGAGGCATGGGCACAGTGAGGCATGGGCACAGTGAAGCATGGGCACAGTGAGGCATGGACATAGTGAGGCATGGGCACAGAGAGGCATGGACACAGTGAGGAATTGACACAGTGAGGCATGGGCACAGTGAGGGGTGGACACATTGAGGCATGGACACAGTGAGGCATCGGCACAGTGAAGCATCGGCACAGTGAGGCATGGGCACAGTGAGGCATGGGCACAGTGAGGCATGGGCACAGTGAGGCAAAGCGAGACCCAGTGAGGCACAGTGAGGCATGCAGATGGACACAGTGAGGCATGCAGATGGACACCCTAGGCTTATACTGAAGTCCATACATTTTCCCATTTTTTTGTGGTAAAATTAGGTGCCTCGGCTTATACTCCAGTATATACTGTACGGTATGTCTAAATCTAGCTAAATAAAATTATTAATATTCATATCATATTTGTACTATGTGTCATATTTTAACTTTTTTTTTTATATAACTTTTTTGTTTACTTATTTATTATTATTTTTTTCTGTTGACCAATTACTTGCCTGGGGTTGGAATGGTAAGACTGGATAGAACGGTAAGGCTATAGAGTTTTACGTCTTTAGTCCGACCTGTTATTTATATTTACCTAAATTTGCTCAGGCAAAAAATTTATATATGTCTAAATCTAGCTGTATACAATTATTATTATTCATATTATATTTGTATTATTTGTCGTTTCTAACTTTTTTGTTTGTTTATTTATTGTTATTTTTTTGTCTGTTGACCAGTTACTTGAATTTGCCTGGGGTTAGAATGGTAAGACTAGATAGAATGGTAAGGATCCCTTATTTACCCAAATCTGTTCACTATATAAAATTATTAT
The DNA here is from genome assembly GCA_029574335.1 of Rana kukunoris. Lineage (NCBI taxonomy): Eukaryota > Metazoa > Chordata > Amphibia > Anura > Ranidae > Rana > Rana kukunoris. Next base: position 6,985,553 of record CM056057.1, on the reverse strand, counting down.
TATTCAGATTATATTTGTATTATTTGTCATATTTAACATTTATGTGCCAGATTCAGGTAGATGCGCGCATCTTTTCACCAGCGTAGCGCAACGCATATACGCTGCGCTGACGCAAACTACAGCATTCACCAAGCGCATGGGCGTTATTTTGCGACGGAGTAACGAAGATGCGTTGGCGCAACCCGACGCAAGTGGAAGTGGGTGTGATCATATGTAAATGATGGGCGGAGCCCAGCGCAGAGGCTTACGTTCAGCGCATCATCCACGGAGCATGCGCAGTGAGTGAGGCTTCACTCGGCCCCCTCTGCGCATGCTCACAACTTCCGTCGGCACCACTTCACGGGAAACGCCAGCGCAATGTGTTCCGCTGCACGTATAAAAGCGCCATTCCGGCGCAAAAGTATTTCCGTTTCCCCCCACCCCAGGGAAGTTACTTTTGCACTGTGATGGCTGCTCCCGCTACCCCCAAAGAGAGGAGGAACCTCAATTTCAACTCCCAGGAGGTGTCTGTTATCATCTCGGCTATGGAGACTTTTAATGAGTTCCTCCACGGCACCAAAAGTCGGAAGACCAGCCGGGAGAGGAAGCAGGGCATCCTGGAGACCATTGCTGGCAGGGTGAATGTGTTGGGGTACTCCACCCGGACTGCTGGTGATATCCAGAAAAAAATTAATGACCTGCGGCGCAAGGTCCGTGGCAAGGTGGCCACCATCAGGAGGCATGAGAGGGGCACGGGTGGTGGACCCCCATGTCCGGTCAGCCTGACCACGGAGGAGGAGGTGGTCGCCCGCTGCCTGGACAGGGAGCAGTTGGAGGGGGTCCCTGGATATGACTCAGTGGAGGAAGGCTCCAGGACAGGTAAGTGATTTTTACCCCCTTTTTGGTGTGTTGCATATGGGATACATAGGGTACATGTGCCAAGTGTGTGGGACCACCCAACATGTGTCTGCTTTGTGTCATCCACAGATGACGGAGCTGGGCCATCATCTGTTGGCGGCCAGTCCACCCCATCCCCCCAACGGCATCTTGTGCCCGAGCCCATGGGTGGTGAAGAGACCGAGGTGGAGGAGAGTGCCCACACCACACCTGCAGAGGTGGTTGAGGAGCAGCCTGTTGTGGCAGAGCAGGACATAATTTTGTTTTTGGAAGAGTCCTCCTCTTCTGCAGGGCCCTCTGCAATACCCTCCCCCATCCTAGGAAGCCCCTCAAGGGCGACTCCATCCCCCCGGGGACAACCATCTCCTGGCCCCAGGAAGGCCACCCGTAAGACCAGGGGGGTGTCTGATCTGGTCCAGGACCAGGTGGCGAGGGATCACGCCAGGCAGACGCAGCAAATGGGGGACATAGTTGGGCACCTGGACAGAGTGGCTGACAACCTGTGCTCCGTGGCCCAGATATCCAATGCAGTGCATGATGTAAGCTGCAACTACGCTGCAGTGGTGACCAGTCTGGGGGAGGTGCAGGGTGATATAAGGCACCTCACTGCAGCCATCCAGGCAAACACAGCTGCCATCCGGGACCAGGGGAGGCAGAGTCGGCGGGCCCAGCATTACCAGGTCACCCCGCAGCTCAGGGTGCAGGCCCAGACCAATTCGTACCTCGGCCGGATTGCCGTGGCCTTGGAGGGCATGCAGGCCACACCTGCCAGGAGTGGCCCACCCGGGGATCAGCCACCTCCAGATGCCCCCCCACCCCCACCCACTCCATCCAGGCAGCTGAGGAGCCAGAGAGGGTCCACCAGAAGGAGCCCCCGGCATCTCAGATGATTTTTTTTATTTTCTTTTTTTTAATGCTCAGGTTATGAGATTTTTATTTTATTTTTTTTGAAAGCTCAGGTTATGAGATTTTTATTTTATTTTTTTTGAATGCTCAGGTTATGAGTTTTTTATTTTCTTTTTTTTGAATGCTCAGGATATGAGATTTTTATTTTCTTTTTTTTGAATGCTCAGGTTATGAGTTTTTTATTTTCTTTTTTTTTGAATGCTCAGGTTATGAGATTTTTATTTTGTGATTATGCTCTGGATATGAGATATTTTATTTTTTGATACTGCACACGTTGCAGTGTGAATGGTGTGTAAATGTGAGGGGGTGGCACTCCTGCCAGTAAGGGGTGTCACCCTCGGCCGTGGTGGTGAAGTTATCCCCACGGCTGTATGAATGACGTGTGAAAGGTGTATGAATGGACAGCGACATCATTGGGGCCTTGACGCTGGCGTTGCTGCTCCCAAGTCCTACATGTTGGACTTGGGCTAATCCAATGCGATGTGGTGTGTGTGATCTAGGGACATCAGTGGTGTGCATGCGTGCAATGTCCGTGTGATCAATGTTTTGGTTTAGTGTCCAAAGATGCCTACGGCGAGGACCCTCCTGACTGCTCTTCCATCAGCTGAATGGGTCTCCTCTGGCAGGGGGGGATGGTCTGGTTGGGGGGTCAGGTCATCACGTATGTCAATCTGCAGGCCTTTTCTCATGGCAAAGTTGTGCAGAATGCAACATGCACCGATGATCTGGCACACAAAGTTTGGGGAATACAATAGGGCCCCCCCAGACTTATCCAGGCAGCGGAAACGGGACTTCAGGAGCCCAAATGTTTGCTCCACCACTGCACGGGTTTTGATATGTGCCGCATTGTATTTTCTCTCTCCTCTGGTTTGGGGGTTCCGGAAAGGAGTCATTAGATGGGGTCCCAGTGCATATGCAGAGTCACCTGGAAGGGAAAAGACGGGAGGATGTTAGTAGTGCATGTGCCACTTGTAAATGTGTGCAGCATGGGAGGGGATAGTCATGCCTGCCACCCATGTCACTCACCAACCAGCCAGCTGGTTCTGCTCGAATTCCGTTGGGATGGGGCTCTGATTGTATATGAAGCTGTCATGGCTGGATCCGGGGTGTTTGGCACGGACGTGCCCTATGAGGCGTTGGGCATCGGCTATCACCTGTACGTTGATGGAGTGCCAATGCTTCCGATTGCGGTATATGTGCTCTGTGGCACTGGGGGGCTGTAGGGCCACATGTGTGCAATCAATGGCCCCCACAGTGCGTGGGAATCCTGCAATGTTGTAGAAATCTGTCATTGCCTTCAGCCGCAGCTCCTCAGTGGTGGGTCTGATGAAGTGGTGGGACATGCGTCTGAGGATTGCAGGGACAACCTGGTGCACACATCTGCTCACGGAGGATTGTGACATCCCAGCCACCACTCCACTTGTACGCTGGAATGATCCACTGGCAAGGAAATGGAGTGTTGCCAGGACCTTCACCAGTGGCTGCACTGCTTGTGAGCGGTGTGTCTTGCTGGTGATGTCATCCTGCAGGGTTGTGGTTAGTTCACGTATTGCATCTGGGCTGAATCTGAAGAGGCGATACACCTCCTCATCCCCCATGCCAAAGAGGCTCATGCGCGTGCGGTATATCCTCTCACGTGCCCGCCTCCTCCGTAGCGAGGGACCCAGTACTAGTGCTAGGACCGCGACTGCCCCTGGCATGTTGTCACACAGAGGTGTTGTCCTTGCAGGTGTGGTTGTTCAGCTTGCTAGTTTCGTCGGTAACGCTGCTGCTGTAGCTGCTCTCCTGCTGACCTGTGGCCATCTGGAGTAAAGATAAAGCAGCTATTTGTAGAAATAACTCTGCGCCGGACGGACGAGATACGCGCGGCGCATGTAGCCAGCGTATGGAGCTAATCTGTTCGCGAATCGGGAAATCTCCCTCATTTGCATATTTGCATGGCACATCAATAGGCGCGACGGATGCGACGAGCGAAAATATGCGCTAACGATACTCTGACGTCGGAAAGTTAAGCCGATCGGAAAAGGCCCGTTTTCTGGTGCATCTAGGTTGGTGGGTACGGCCACATAGATACTACGGCGCATCTTTACAATTACGCGGCGCATATCGAAATACTCCAGCGCAACTCTACCTGAATCTGGCCCTATATATATATATATATATATATATATATATATATAACTTTTTTGTTTATTTATTTATTATTATATTGAAACATCCGTCTGCACTGATGAGATACTGATGGGCACTGATGAGGTACCAATGGGCACTGATGAGGTACAAATGGGCACTATTGGGCACTGATGGGCACTGATGAGGTACTGATAGGCACTTATGGGCACTGATGGACACTGATAAGGTACTGGTGGGCACTGATGAGGCACTGATGGGCACTGGTGAAATACCGATGGGCACACTCCTACTACAGAGAGGCAATTACGCATTTCGAGGGTGTTCCCTCTCTGTCAAGGGGGTTGTTTTCCCTATAATTTCAATTGCTGTAGGTACAGCCCCCAGAACTCCATCTCCCAAGAGCCCTTCCCCTACATAGGCAGCAGCATTACTTTTCTGATAAATACAAAAATGTAATCATTGGAGAGGGACAGGCGGGGTCTGGGGGATAGGCAGAGAAAAATTATATTTTGTTGCTGTAACAGAATGGCCCGTGGGACGCAGAAGCTCTTGAAAAGTATGAGATACTCCTGTTTCAGCTTCACCGATGACTCTTATGTCTAAAATCATCCTATGTCCACTAGGGGCATAGGATGACTGAGAAATGATATCTTGGACTACCTGAGATGGGGCAGTATTGAGTATCCACAATATATTCCAGGATATCGTTAAAGAACTAATTACGGGTTGTTGATTCTGAACTCAACAGGTTAATTGAAAGAGTGACTGATTCATGTGAGAACACAGACTGTTAGGCATTAATGTCGTCTGTTGTGATGTAAATGAATCTAGGATGGCTTCTAAGGATCTTTCATTGTGTTTTGCTAATAGACACTGTATTGTGTGAAGGTCTATTGATAATAATTGTATATTACAAGTTAACAGACAGTCTAAGGGTCATGGCCGAGATTCACAGAGAGATAGTTGCACATTACGCCAACGTAGAGGAAACGATGTACGCCACGCCAACGTAGCGCGGAGAGGCAAGCATGGCATTCAGCAAGCTATTGCACCCAACGCTGCGTCAGCGCGGCGTAGGTTTTGAAGGCACACGCCGACGTAGGTGAAAGTGGGCGTGACCCCATGCAAATGATGGTCCGAGCGTGGTGCAGTGGTTTACGCCCGGCGTATCACGAAGTGCGCAGACGCTGTGATGTCGCCGTCACGTGGAAGCAAGCACAGCACCCTCCTGCTCCTGCTCACAACTGCCTAAGCTACGCCGGATCACCACGTACGCCGTGAACTTAACGTACGCCCAGCCAGACACACGTCCAACGCACAATACGCCAGCTTGTTTTCCCTGGTGCAGACCTTTGCATGTCTGTTGCCGGGTTGCACCTCATCTATGGGGAATAACTTTACGCTGGACGTACAACTTACGCGCATCTCGCGTTGCATGTGTCGGGCGCTCGCACGTTCGTGAATCGCCGTATTTCCCTCATTTGCATATTTAAATAGCTAATCAATGGGCGCAGCACCATGCGTCCAGCCCATATGTGCGCCCACGCTACGCTGGCATGTGCAAGCTACGTCGGCGGGGTGTAGCCTGTTTTTAGGCGTATGTTGGTTTGTGGGTCTGCCGCACACATACGCCGACACACATTTGCACTTACGTCGGCGTAACGCGCTTTATGTCTGAGACATCAGCGGTAGTTAATTAGCTCATGTAAATTAGGTCAGAGCCGGAGTCATGGGGCCAGATTCAAATAGTATTTACGTTGGTGTATCTATAGATACGCCGCGTAAATACTAAGAATAGCCGGTGTATCTTTTTTCGCTATTCAGAAAAGAAGATACGCCGGAATTCTGCTAATATACAAGCGGTGTAATTCTGTTACACCGTCGTATATTAGTTGCAGTTTTACGCTGACTGCTAGGTGGCACTTCCATCGTTTTACACGTCGAATATGTAAATTAGGAAGTTACGGCGATTCCCGAACGTACTTGCGGCCGGCGGTCGTAGTTTACGTTGTTTGCGTAAGCGTTATTCCGGCGTAAAGTTACCCCTGCTATAGTGAGGCGCAGCCAATGTTAAGTATGGATGTTGGGACAGCGTCGAATTGTACGTTATTTACGTCGTTTGCGTAAATCGTTCGGGAATGGGGCTGTACGTAATTAACGTTCACGTCGTTTACATTGACTACTAGCGACGTGATTTCACGCATGCGCACTGGGATACGTCCACGGACGGCGCATGCGCCGTTCAGAAAAAACGTCACTAACGCGGGGTCATGATTCATTTACATGAATCACACCCCCATCTTCCACATTTGAATTGCGCGGCCTTAAGCCGACACAGTTACACTACGCCGCCGTAACTTACGGCGTAAGTAGTTTCTGAATAAGGAACCTGCCACTGATAGTTAAGGCGGAGTAGTATATCTGAGATACGCTACGCCTGCCAATAGATAGGCAGAGGTATCTGAATCTGGCTCATGATGTCTTCCAAAAAGATGTGTATTGGAGCTCATTGTGTGATGTTATGGGTGGAGTCAGTGTTCGTTTTGGTTACTGCAGGATCCTAACTGTATATAAGAGCCTGATTTTCTCAATAAAGGATATATTCGTGTGAAACCTCAAACAGAGCTGTGTGTCTCGTTATTGGGGTTCTTTTGCCTGACTGTGGAGTGTCGATAGCTGTCTTAGGTTCGGGAATGAAACATCTTAAATGGCTTTAACCCCTGTCCCATTTGGGGTTCCGTTAGGCCGTGTACACACGGCAGAGAACCTCGACGGGCAGAACACATCGTTCCGCCCGTCGAGGTTCCCTGCCGGCCATCGAAATCGGCGACACGCCCGTCGGGAATGGCAACCAGCCATTCTTCCAGGCGGGCCGTCGAGCAAATAGAGAGCGTGCTCTCTATTTCTGCTCGACGGGCTTCCCGACGGGAAGCTCGCCGAGAGCGTACACACGGCCGAGGTCCTCGCTGGAATGCAGCTTCCAGCGAGGTTCTCGCTGGTTTCCAGCGAGAACCTCGATCGTGTGTACGCCGCCAAACAGTTGTTAAATAAAAAAAAATGAAATCTTTGGTGGACTCATCTGAAAGAGAAGAGGGAGATATGAGAAAGGAAGAGGAAAGAAAAAATAAATCATATAGAAATGACGTTGGTGAGGACGTGTTTCTGAGGGATTACCTGAGGTGACCTCGTCTGGATGCAGCTGGGAGAAGATTATCCTTCGGTTGCCGAAGATCAGTAATAACGGTAATCTGGAAGTAATTCACCAATCGGGAGGTGGGGGAAATTTGCATAGAGAATAATGAGGCATTGACTTTGTGTGAAGAACGAACCAGAAAAATGATTTGATAAGGTCAACTTCATTTCAACTTCATTCGTTGTGTGATGCATCGGTAATGAGTTTGTGTTCCACCAAGATACAGGAGGCTTGCTACGGCACGTTTCAAATGTTAGGAAAGGATAAAAGCATTATTGGGGCTAAAGAAGAATTACAATGATATGTCTAAAGCGGGGGGCCCCAAGCATTCCAGTTCTGAGGGCCACATTGTATATTTTGAAAAACATCAGAATCCCCCTGACATCAGAATCCCCATCAGAGTCCCCCTTACATCAGGGACCCCTCTTACATGAGAGTCTCCATTAATGCCCCCCCCCCCCACACACACACACACACATTAGGCCCTCACATGCTTATGGTATGGCTAGGAGCCTTGAGATTCCAGGAGCAAGGCTGCTGTTCGAAACCACGGGCCCCATACAGCCAACATGATGACCCCCAATAAACACAGTTTACTATGCTTCAGTTGTGAATCAACACAGTGAATGATCGGTACCAATCACTGATTGTGTTCATTCGGGAAAGGAAGGGCCTGGTATATATGGCATATTTACCGGACACTTTGCTCACTTTCCATTGTGAATGATCCTATTGTGTGCTTGCAGCTGCTGGCAGGAAGGAGGGGAGGGAAGCAAGCAGCATTGCGGGGGTAGGGGAGGACACACAGGGGGGGGGCCTGGGCATAGGGTGACCACATTTCCAAACTACCACTCTGGGACACCCTCCCTTCCCAAAAGTCAGATTGTGCTGTAACGAATCACAGCGATTGAATTTATGATTTCTCCAATCACAGGCAGGGGGCGGGATTGTGCTCCTCCAGGCATTTCTGGGCAGGAAAAGTACTGTCAGTGAGTAAAGCGGTGATGTGGCGGCCTTTTTTGGGGGCATCAGATTGGCCCCGGGGGGTGGCTGTGTCAGTTTCATTCCGGGACACTGTATTGTCCTGGAATGAATGTGCCCGGGACAGACCTGCTAAATGTGTGACTGTCCCGGGCAATCCGGGACACGTGGTCACCCTACCTGGGCATCAGGGGGAAGCATATGGTGCTCAGGGAGGGTGATCGGTGTGGCAAGGGAGCAAATACTGTAACCGATCTCCTGTATGGCTATCTCTGCAGCAGCTAAGCCAGCCAACGGGAAGGAATGGAGAAGAAGCCAGCTTTCAGGTGCTAAAGAGAGGGGATTGGTTTCAGTAGTTGCCCCCCGACCGTGTCGATAACCCTCCCTGCCCTCATCCATTTCCCCAGATATAGGCTTCTATAGTTACAGCAATTGCCCCTCTGCCGTTACAGGTCCGTGGGCGCAAGTACGTTTGTGAATCGGTGTATCTAGCTCATTTGCATATTCAACGCGTAAATCGACGGAAGCGCCACCTAGCAGCCAGCGTAAATATGCAACTAAGATACGACGGCGTAACAGACTTACGCCGGTCGGATCTAAGCAAAATTCCGCCGTATCTTGCTTTCTGAATACATAAAAAAGATACGCCGGCGCATCCTAGAAGTTACGCGGCGTGTCTCGAGATACGCCGACGTAAGTTCTTTGAGAATCTGGCCCTTAGTGGTTAGGTATAAATCTATCTTGTTTGTGAGAAGTATTGCTGACTTGTTTTGAAAGTTACGAGCTTCAAAGCCGTCATTCTAATCTCAGCTTGGGTTTGCGAGGCAGTCAGTGACCTGGATAGAAGCATGCGAAAGAAGAAGAGTTAAGACTTCTCAGCCTTCGCTAGCCACCTGTTATTTCCAGGTCAGTGATCTACTCTACTCCATAGCGAAGAAAAGATCAGAGTGATAGCCCCAGTGCTGGCACTTAAAGTGACCCTGTCATAAACAAAAAAAGACAGTGGCCGGGATTCAAAAAAGACTGGAGTATTTTTAGGCGGGCGTAACGCATCTCATATGCGCTACGCCGCCGTAACTTAGAGAGACGAGTCCCGTATTCAGAAAGAACTTGCGCCCTAAGTTATGGCGGGGTAGCGTAAATGGGCTGGCGTAAGCCCACGTAATTCAAAGTAGGCAGGTAGGGGGCGTGTTGTATGTTAATGAAACGTGACTCCATGTAGATGCATGGCCGAACGAACAGCGCAATGGGATCGTTTCTCCTTTCGTCCAATTGGGAAACGGGTCTCAGGACCCGCTTCCTGATTGGCCGGGAAGAGAATCAGTGTGATAATAGTGAATATTTGTTTGCTATTGTCCCACAACTGGGTGGGCTCGGAGCACAGTACTCTGCGACCCAAGCCCACCCTGCCTCTGGCTCTAGTCACATGCTTAAAAAAAACAATTCACACTCCCCCCATTGGAATCCATGCATCCGGTGCCCTGCATGTAGCACAAAGGGCCGGATGCATGGATCGGGGGGTGCTCCTAGTGAACAGGCTGCCACTGCCAGGATGGCTGCTGGAGTCACATGGGGAGACAATTGGGTGTTCTCCCAGTGACCCAAGAAACCATAGTGGAACTGTGTCCCTCTTGACTTCCTCTCCAACTGCGGAAGAGCACCACCTGCAGTCAGGGCTGGTGTTTGACTATTTTGCGCCCTAGGCAAGACCAACGCCCAACCACCCCCTGCCACCGCCCACCTAGGGGAGTGGGGAGGTTGGCATTAGTCTTGCTTAGGGTGCGGGTGACTACAACAGGGAACAGGGTGAGAGCAGACTCACCGGCGCAGCAGAATTTCTCCTACATCCAGAGACCTGCTGGTGCCCGCCTCCCCAGCTGTCCTCATGCCCGCCTTAGTGTCCACTCCCAACTGTCCTCTGCCTCCCCAGCTGTGCCTGCCTCATCCAGCTCCCCAGTGTCCCCTCCCCACTGTCCTCTGCCTCCCCAGCTGTGCACGCCTTGTCAGGCTCCCCATTGTCCCCTCCCCACAGTCCTCCTCTGCCTCCCCAGCTGTGCACGCCTTGTCAGGCTCCCCATTGTCCCCTCCCCACAGTCCTCCTCTGCTTCCCTAGCTGTGTCTGCCTCGTCTGGCTCCCCAGTTTCCCCTCCCCACTGTCCTGCTCTGACTTCCTAGCTGTAACCACTTTGTCCGGCTCCCCAGTGTCCCCTCACCACTGTCCTCCTCTGCCTCCCTAGATGTGTCCACCTCGTCCGGCTCCACAGTGTCCCCTCTCCACTTTCCTCCTTCACTCCCCCAGCTGTGCCCGCCTCTTCCGGCTCCCCAGCTGGGCCCGCCTCGCCCAGCTCTCCAGCTGTCACCCCCCCCCGCCCCCCTCACAGGCTGAGCTGCAGCTGACCTCCTCCTCCATTGGTGCTGCTTCTTTCTCTGGAGAGTCAGTCAGTACCCCAGACCTGTGTAGGGTCTTCAACCCCTCATGTTCCCTGGCTAGGCTAGTGGGGAAGTCAACGGCCATGGCTGTGCCCCCCTAGGCAGCAGCGCGCCCTAATTGGCTGCCTAGTTCACATAGCGGGAGCACCGGCCCTTCCTAGAAAAAGTAAACTGCACCTGACTACAAGCTTCATCTTTCTTCCTGCTCCTTTCTCCCAGGGAGTCATGGCCCTTCCTCTCTGTTGGCCTTTATAGGAGCCTCCCGAAGGAGGGGGCACAATAAAGGGGATCTGCTCTGCTTCCAGGTCCAAGTTGAACCAATCTTTGTAAAAAACACTTCAGTTTTCAATAATTGTGTCTATTTTGCTTGTTACAATCGTACATTTCACCTGCCTCTGGACAAGTAGACATATGTTATGGATTTCCACAAGCAGGATGGTCCTAGTACCCGTCTGGAATCTCTCCGTATTGAACATGTTGATCGTATGATTTAGTTCTCCGTACTTTACATACATTTATTTACTTGCTGGAGTGACTGAGTCTATAGATACCCGATGTGTTATTGGGAACATCTTCAGCTACAGCTGGATCTTGATTGAAGACACATTGCCTGTTCTTCCATCAGTGTGCGGGAAGATCCATCCTAGAAGCTCGGGATAGAAGCAAAGGAGAAGAAGAAGAAAAAAAAAAGACATGAGTTATTGCATGCCTACTTCTCAGCTTCAATTTATGCCGTGTGCCTGCCACAGGCTGGAATGTTTCTGGGAAAGCTGATAAATAGAATGTTAAGAATGAAAGGATTACAGGAAAGAGCTGTACGGCTCCTGCAGCCAAAAACCTTCGACGACGTGCGTGGATTTCACGGAGATGCTTTCTACCGTCATGAAACGGCAGACCGTAAGCTCGAAACACGAGCCTGGCACACCAGCTTATTTACAAAGAGAAAAGAAAGGAGGGCGCACCGACCTAGTGCATTACCACTTAAAATCTTATTAAAAACAGAATAAAAGCAATAGTCCTACTCACAAGGAGTAAGCGCTTTTAAGACAGCTGGACTGGACCTTGCGGCACCTGCCAGTGGAAACTCAGACATATGGACGGCTGACGGGTTTCTGGGGCGTACCCCCCTTCCTCAAAGCCTAATGGCCCATACACACGATCCGAATATCGGACGAAAATGATTGTCCGATGATGGATCGTACGATTTTAGGATCGTGTGTACACTACTTTCGAGAGCCGATCACGACCGTTCATCCGATATTTTTTGATCGGACAAGCGCAAAAATTTTCCTCGTACGATGTCAGATCGTACGATTTTCGTTTAGTCAGTACAGCCGTCGTCCGACAATACAATACAAATACATTACACCACGTGACATCACTTCCGATCTTTTTTTTCTGTCGTATAAGAATTTTCGTGAGTTTAATAACCTATTTTATTTTACTTGCGATTATTAAGCGGAAAAAGTCTTACTATGCATCGGCCGATATTCGGATCGTGTGTATGGGCCATTAGTGGTCCAGCTTATTTAGCCTGTTCTTTTTCTCCAAAAAGTGACAGTTATTTTCAGTTGCGTCTAAAGGGATTGGAAAGTGACAGTTACAGTGGGGAGAACAAGTATTTGGTACACTGTTATTTTTTTTTCTTTAACCACTTCAATACCGGGCTTTTATACCCACCTCCATACCACACCTATTCTGGCACTCCTCTCCTGAATGTACAAATCATCAATCTTTTGCTAGAAAATTACTCAGAACACCCAAATGTTACAGTATATATGTTTTTTTTAGCAGACACCCTAGGGGAATAAAATGGCGGTCATTGCAACTTTTTATCTCGAACGGTATTTGCGCAATAATTTTTCAAACGCCTTTTTTGGGGGAAAAAATTGTTTCACAAATTAAAAAATAACAAAACAGTAAAGTTAGCCCAATTTTTTTGTAAAATATGAAAAATTACGTTACGCTGAGTAAATAGATACCTAACATGTCACGCTTTAAAATTGCACACACTCATGGAATGGTGCCAAACTTCAATACTTAAAAATCTCCATAGGCGTTTCTTTGAAAATGTTCACAGCTGTTTAGAGTTATAGAGGAGGTCTAGTGCTAGAATTGTTGCTGGCACTCAAATGCACGCGGCGATACCTCACATATGTGGTTTGAATGGCATTTACATATGTGAGCGGGACTTACGGTGAGCATTCGCTTCTGAGCGCGAGCTACCGGGGACAGTGGCGTTTTAATTTTTTGTTATATATTTTTTTTATTTTACTTATTTATTTTTTTATTTTACACTTTTTTTTTTTGAAAAAACAATTCTATCACTTTTATTCCTATTTCAAGGAATGTAAACATCACTTGTAATATGAATAGTGCTTGACAGGTCCTCTTTATGGAGAGATGCGGGGTGGTCAATAAGACCCCACATCTCTCCTCCAGGCTTGAAAGCATGAGATCGTGAAAAAAACGCCCTTTGGTACCCGGGCGTGATGTCATCACATCGCGCCGGGGCCTCCGACGGACATAGAGATGACTGGTGACCATTTGGTCACCAGTCATTTCTATGCTTCCCATCCGGCGTCGGATGATTCTTTCTCCTGGCCCCCCGATGGTACAGGAGAGCCCGGAGAAGCACGGGATGACGGCGAGAGGATGTCCCCTCTCACCGCCTATAAGAACGATCAAGCGGCGGAAGCGCCGCTATGATCCTTCTTATCGTGCACAGAATGATATCTGAATGATGCCTCTAGCTGCAGGCATCATTTAGATATCCCCCCACAAAGCCCAGGATGTCATATGACGTCCACCCAGAATGGGAGATCCCATCTGTGGACGTCATTTTACAATGGACCGGTAATGAAGTGGTTAAGAAGCCCCCCTGTTCTCCACTCATTACGTGTATTAACTGCACCTGTTTGAACTTGTTACCTGTATAAAAGACACCTGTCCACACACTCAATCAAACAGTCTCCAACCTCTCCACAATGGCCAAGGCCAGAGAGCTGTGTAAGGACATCAGGGATAAAATTGTAGACCTGCACAAGGCTGGGATGGGCTACAGGACAATAGGCAAGCAGCTTGGTGAGAAGGCAACAACTGTTGACGCAAATATTAGAAAATGGAAGGAGTTCAAGATGACGGTCAACCTCCCTCGGTCTGGGGCTCCATGCAAGATCTCACCTTGTGGGGCATCGATGATCTTGAAGAAGGTGAGGGATCAGCCCAGAACTACACGGCAGGACCTGGTCAATGACCTGAAGAGAGCTAGGACCACAGTCTCAAAAAAAACCATTAGTAACATACTACGCCGTTAAAATCCTGCAGCACACGCAAGGTCCCCCTACTCAAGCCAACGTATGTCCACTGCTCAAGCCAACATATGTCCAGGCCCGTCTGAAGTTTGCCAATGACCATCTAGAAGATGATCCAGAGGAGAAATGGAAGAAGATCTGATAAGACAAAAATAGAGCTTTTTGGTCTAAAAGCCACTCGCCGTGTTTGGAGGAAGAAGAAGGATGAGTACAACCCCAAGAGCTCCATCCCAACCGTGAAGCATGGAGGTGGAAACATCATTCTTTGGGGATGCTTTTCTGCAAAGGGGACAGGATGACTGCACTCAAGGAGGGATGAGGCTGTGTCTCGCGAGATCTTGGCCAACAGCCTCCTTCCCTCAGTAAGAGCATTGAATATGGGTCGTGGCTGGGTCTTCCAGCATGACAACGACCCGAAACACACAGCCATGGCAACTAAGGAGTGGCTCCGAAAGAAGCATCTTAAGGTCCTGGAGTAGCCTAACCAGTCTCCAGACTTGAACCCAATAGAAAATCTTTGGAGGGAGCTAAAAGTCTGTGTTGCCCAGCGACAGCCCCGAAACTTGAAGGATCTGGAGAAGCTCTGTATGGAGAAATGGGCCAAAATCCCTGCTGCAGTGCGTGCAAACCTGGTCAATAACTACAGGAAACATATGATCTCTGTAACTGCAAACAAAGGTTTCTGTACCAAATATCAAGTTCTGCTTTTCTGATGTATCAAATACTTACGTCATGCGGAAAAAAGGCAAATTAATTACTTAAAAATCATACAATGTGATTTTCTGGATCCATCAATACCAGCCGCTTTCACCCCCCTTCCTGCCCAGGCCAATTTTCAGCCTTCAGCACTGCCGCACTTTGAATAACAATTGCGCGGTCATGCAACAAGCACTGTACCCAAACTAAATTTTTATAATTTTGTTCACAAAGTATGCATCTATTACATTACATTAAATGAATATATTGACAGCCCATCTTATGATGTCACATAAAGTCTTCAGGACCTGTGAGGAACCTGTCAATGGACAGCCAATGGGAATTGAAAAGTATGTGGGTTACTTTATTATTTGTTTATATTTTTTTAATATAATATTTATTGTAATACATAGTATGCATACATATATTACGTTAAATATTATAATAAAAAAATATATTGCCAACCCCTCTTATGATGTCACATGAAGACTTCAGGACCTGTGAGGAGCCTGTCAATGGACAGCCAAAGAAAAGTATGTTGATTTCTTTATTAATTGTTTATATTTATTCATTATAATATTTAATTTAATACATAGTGTTAATGGTCACCACTGTTTACGATCTTCCATCAACCCAAGACAAGACAGCCTATCCGACACCCCGAAAACCAGGCGACAGGACCCGATCCATTCCCCCAGAAACACCGAGACACTTGTTGCCAGTGATTCAGCTGGGAGTAAAAGCTTTACCACCTCAGCTTGTTGCTGGAGAGAGGGGCCACCTGCCCCGGCTTCCTGGCACTCCACTTCCATGGTGACTGGTATCTGTACCTCTCCCCTCTCTTCAGTTGGTGCTGCTGTGACTTCTGCTGCTGCAGCACCTCTTTGCTGTAGCCAAGTGGCATCCACAGCCGCTATAACCCGGTCTATGATCTCCGGTGGAGGATTAGGTCCATACTGTGCCAGTCCACGTTTAACAGCCCGATCAAAAAATTCTTCCTCGGGTGTCCTGTCTGTTACGCTGGGCCTTTCAGCTCTATCCATTTTGACAAGTTCTGCAATAATGTCCATTCTCTTACGGTTGCTGGTCGATCTGCCCTGGCTCTCCAGTAAGTCCATGAGGGAAAAGAGCTTCAGCTGTTCATACAGCATCTCCATGGTCCTGTTCCTTGTAGCTGACCTTCTGGCAATGGAATCGTCCCACTGCTGCCACCACTGTAACGGTCACCACCGTTTACGATCTTCCATCAACCTAAGACAAGACAGCTTATCCGACACCCCAACAAACCAGCCGACAGGACCCAATCTATTCCCCCAGAAT
Organism: Rana kukunoris; assembly: GCA_029574335.1. Classification (NCBI taxonomy): domain Eukaryota; kingdom Metazoa; phylum Chordata; class Amphibia; order Anura; family Ranidae; genus Rana; species Rana kukunoris. Next base: position 6,969,704 of record CM056057.1, on the reverse strand, counting down.
CACAGAGACACACACAGCTCTGGTTACTGGTTTCAAATGAATGAACGCACAAACTCTTTAATGGTTAGCTCTCTTATATACAGTACAAGGCATGTTTCAGTAATCACAGGAACAATCAAACTTTCCACCCCCAACATCACACCATGGGGAGCTTCAATCACATTCTTTTAAATAATGACATCCAGTTGAGCTAATCATTAGTCATCCCCCAGACGTCCCGTCTCCACAATTAGAGGAGGTAATTACTACAGCTTGACAAGTCACATTCCTTTACTAAACATAATTGACATGCTAATTCAATACACCTGAAGAGAGACATCTGACCTTTAGCGTCACAACACATCTATACACAATGAAAGGTCTTAGGAGTAGACCTGAATTAACACCTCTACAGCCTTACACAATGGACAATGGAATATCTTAGGAGTCTATTGACCTGGTGTGGGTCAACATTAACCAACAACTTGTAATATCTCAAGATATCCTGCAATACATGAATTATTATTTATCAGCCACCCTATGCCCAAAAGGGGCACAGGGTGACCTTAGACCCAAGAGTCCTTAGTGCCGCTGGCACAGGAGTATCCCCCATCCCTCAAAAGTCTCTGGGCATCACGGTTCAAACCGTTACATATAGTATGTATCTATTACAATATATTAAATAAATATATTGCCAACCCTTCTTATGATGTCACGTGAAGTCTTCAGAACCTGTGAGGAACCTGTCAATGGACAGCCAATGGAAGTTGAAAAGTATGTGGATTAATTTATTATTTGTTTATATTTATTTAATATAATATTTAATTTAATACCTAGTATGAATCTATTACTTTAAATATTACATTAAATAAATATATTGCCAACCCTTTTTATGATGCCAATAAAGTCTTCAGGACCTGTGAGGAGCCTGTCAATGGATAGCCAACGGGAGTTGAAAAGTATGTGGATTCCTTTAGTAATTGTTTACATTTATTCATTATAATATTTAATTTAATATAAGGTATGCATCTATTACATTACATTAAATAAATATATTGCCAACCCATCTTATCATGTCACATATAGACTTCAGGACCTGTGAGGAGCCTGTCAATGAACAGCCAATGGGAGCTGAAAAGTATGTGTATTACTTTATTATTTGTTTATATTAATTCATTATAATTTAATTTCATACATAGTATTATGAATGAATGAATGAATGAAAACTTATATAGCGCGGCACATGCGAACTAAATCGCCTCTGGGCGCTTGTTGTTCCTGTCTCCTTTGGAATCAAAAGAGATGAGTCTTGATCTTTCTCCTGGACGCTAAATGATTCTCCTCCAACCGAATGCTGTTTGGTAAAGCGTTCCATAGTCTGGGACCTTGGATCGCGAATCTTCTTTCTCCTTTGGACTTGTAGCTGGCTTTTCGGAATCTGAAGCAGGTTTTAAATGGTGGATCCCAGAACGCGATTGGGATTGTGGGCTTTTATTTTTTCGCATAGATAATGCGGAGCATTCCCATGGACACATCTATGCGTTAGACAGAGTGCTTTAAAAATGATTCTGTCTTTTACTGGCAACCAGTGAAGGGATCTCAGTGAAGGTGAGATTGATTCCCAGGGTTTTTTCCCAGTCACAAGTCTGGCGGCCGTGTTCTGAACGACTTGCAGACGAGCGATTTGGTACTTGGGGAGTCCGAGGTAAAGGGCATTTGCATAGTCCAGTCTGGAGTTAACAATTGTTCCCACCACGACCGCTAAATCTTCTTTGGGGATGAAAGGAATAAGTCTGCGTAGTAGGTGCAGCAGATGGTGAGATCCGCTGACTACTGACCCTATTTGTGCGTCTATTGTCATATAGGAGTCAAAAATGACCCCGAGACTTTTGACTTTGGCGCTAGGGGAGATGATTTTGCCCAGAATGAGCGGGGGGGTCCAAGTTGTTGCAGGTTGATTCTTACGCTTGGCGTGAAACAGGAGAAGTTCTGTTTTCGCTCCGTTGAGTTTAAGATATCTCTTTGTCATCCAGTTCTCTGTCAAAGAGAGACATGTCTCTAGATTGAGGTGGTGATCCTTTTTGTTGCCAATGCGGAAGTACAGTTGCGTGTCGTCTGCATATGAGTGGTAAAGCAGTTTTTTGCTGCTAATAATCTCAAAAAGAGGACGAAGATATATGTTAAACAGCACCGGTGACAGAGGCGATCCTTGAGGGACTCCGCATGATACTGTGCGTTTCTCAGAAGTGAAAGGTCCTAACTTCACTGTTTGCGATCGGTTTTCCAAAAAAGAGGAGAACCAGGATAAATCGCCTTCTGCGACTCTGGCTACTTCAGCTAGCCGTGTCAATAAAAAAGTTTGTGGTCTACCGTGTTGAAAGCTGCGCTTAGGTACAACAGAACCAGAAGACAAGATTCTCCTTCGTCTGAGGCCTTCGTCCGCAAATGCCCGATGGCCCGTGGCGGCCCGCAGGCCGGTTGTGGCCCGCGAACGGCCCTCGCGGCCCACGAACGCCCCCCGGCGGCTATTAAGCCTCACTGTGCCCATCAAATGCAGCCACTGGGCCCATCAAATGCTGCTACTGGGTCATCAATTGTCATCACTGTGCCATGCCATCAAACGCAGCCACTGTGCCATGCCATCAAACGCAGCCACTGTGCCATCAATTGTCACCACTGTGCCATGCCATAAAACACAGCCACAGTGCCATCAATTGTCACCACTGTGCCATGCCAACAAACGCAGCCACTGTGCCATCAATTGTTACCACTGTGCCATGCCATCAAACGCAGCCACTGTGCCATCAATTGTCACCACTGTGCCATGCCATCAAACGCAGCCACTGTGCACTACATAGTTGAAGGTAAATCTAAAGAAAATTGCACAGAAAATTGTATCATGTATGGCCAGCCTAACTCTCTGGCCATTAAAAAAAACATAAACAAAAGATTTGCATTTGAACCCGTTTCTTTTGTTATTTTCGTATGTTGATATGACACCTATAACAACAAATTTGCCTTCAGTATTTTGAATACACAGAAAAAAGAAAAAGGAATTCATTCAATATACCTAATGAAATTCTTTTGTTATAGATGTCATTGAACAATGAACATACAACTGAAAACGAACACAAAACGGATTCAAACAAAATACACAATGCAAACCTCTTGATACAGATTTAATTTTCGTTATTTTGCCATTTTCGTTTTGTCGTTTTTTCCCGTCGGATCGTTCGTTCGTTATGCGGCTCATCCGTTATCCCGTCGTTTTCGTATTTTGGTGCTTTACCGTTTTTGTATGTACACATTATCCCGCGGGTACGAAAATGAACATTTTCGTACGAAAATAACATTCGTACGAACGGGAATGCACATATCTACTATCTATCTATCTTCCTTCCTTCCCTTCTTTCTTTCTATCTGTATCTATCTTTCTTTATCTATCTTTCTTCCTTCCCTTCTTTCTTTCTAGCTTTATCTGTCTTTCTTTATCTATCTATCTATCTATCTATCTATCTATCTATCTATCTATCTATCTATCTATCTATCTATCTATCTATCTATCTATCTATCTATCCATCTTCCTTTCTTTCTATCTTAATCTTTCAATCTATCTTTCTTTATCTCACCCCACATCCCGTCATTAACCCCCGCTGTGCCCCCTTCCCCCCCCCCCCCTGGGCTGCTCAGTCTAAAATGCCCGGGCCTATATTTTGTCCCAGTCCGGGCCTGGTCGTCCCATATTTTGAGCAACGCGGTTTCTGTCCCGTGACCGGGACGGAAACCCGATTGAAATGGGTCAAGTAGCTTGTGGGTATCTAGATGCTGTTGCATCTGTTGTACCACTACTTTCTCCATTATTATTATTGTACAGGATTTATATAGCGCCAACAGTTTGCTCAGCGGCGCATTACATTGGTGTAGTATGCATTTATTACATTATATTACCGTAAATAAATATATTTCCAACCTATCTTATGATGTCACATGAAAACTTTAGGGCCTGTGAGGAGCCTGTCAATGGACAGCCAATGGGAGTTTACAAGTATGTGGATTCCTTTATTATTTGTTTATATTTATTTAATACAACATTTAATTTAATACTTAGTATGCATCTATTACGTTAAATAATACATTAAATAAATATATTGCCAACCTTTCTTATGATGTCACATAAACTCTTCAGGACCTGCGAGGAGCCTGTCAATGGAGAGCCAATGAGAATTAAAAAATATGTGAAATTCTTTATTATTTGTTTATATTTATTTATTATAATATTTATTGTAATACATAGTATGCATATATTACGTTAAATATTATAAAAAAAAAGTATTGCCAATCCTTCTTATGATGTCACATGAAGACTTCAGGACCTGTGAGGAGTCTGTCAATGGACAGCCAACGGGAGTTGAAAAGCATGTGGACTACTTTATTAATTGTTTATATTTATTGAATACAATATTTATTATAATACCTAGTATGCAGCTATTACCTTAAATATTATAATAAAAAAAATATATTGCCAACCCTTCTTGGTGTCACGTGAAGACTTCAGGACCAGTGAGGAGCCTGTCAATGGGAGTTGAAAAGTATGTTGATTACTTTATTATTTGTTTATATTTATTTAATATAATATTTATTGTATTACATAGTATGCATATATTACGTTAAATATTATAATAAAAAAAAAATATTGCCAACCCTTCTTATGATGTCACATGAAGACTTCAGGACCTGTGAGGAGTCTGTCAATGGACAGCCAACGGGAGTTGAAAAGTATGTGGACTACTTTATTAATTGTTTATATTTATTTATTATAATATTTAATACATAGTATGCATATATTACATTAAATATTACATCAAATAAATATATTGCCAACCCTTCTTATGATGTCAAGTAACGTCTTCAGGACCTGTGAGGAGCCTGTCAATGGACAGCCAACGGGAGTGGAAAAGCATGTGGACTACTTTATTAATTGTTTATATTTATTGAATACAATATTTATTATAATACCTAGTATGCAGCTATTACCTTAAATATTATAATAAAAAAATATATTGCCAACCCTTCTTGGTGTCACGTGACATGCTTTAAAATTTGTCCGCCGGAGACATGTCCGTCGAATGGATGCAACGCATGCGTGGACGTTTTTTACTTCCTGGTGTGGTGACGTGGCTGTGTCAACGTCACCACCATGTCACCGCGCTGTCTGCAGGCGGGGATTTTGATTCGATGGTGTGTACACGCCGTCGGATGAAAATCCGGAGGACTCCCCGCTTTCCTCCCCACCCTCATCCACCGCCTTGGGCTCTGACTATGAACCTCGTTATTATACATGTTCTTAGCATTGTTATAAGGTTGATTTTGGTTGAAACACTTACGTTGACGCATCAGGACTCTTGCCTAAACCACAGCCCTAAAACCATCTGGGCTGGTTGGAAGAAACAAAGCATCTTTAAATAAACTCCAGAAAATTGGTCTCTTAGTTATAACCTTATCTGTACTATTAATATGTCCATTGAAGCCACCAGACTCACCTGTTGTGAACTTACCACTTATGTAAACCAAGAAATTATTCTGTGTCTGTAATTAACTTATTTTATTTTGTTGAATTGTACATTTCTTTATCACCTCAATAAAGATATATTGACAAGGAAAATCCGGAGGAGACATGTCCGCTGGAAACCGTCCGTCGGACAGTTTCAGCGGACATGTCCCTCCGTGTGTACGCGGCCTTACACATCTTTATGTGTATAGCCTGTGCTGCTCCTAAACTCCTATAAATGTGGAGAGAAATTAACCACAAATTAACCACTTAAGGACCGCCGCATGTACATTTACGTCGGCAGAATGGCACCGACAGGCACATCAACGTATATATACGTTGGTGCCTTGGGGGGGATCGGGGGTCCGATCGGACCCCCCCCCCCCCGTACATGCGGCGGTCCGCGCGGCTGCAGGAGCGATCCGACAAGTGGGGGCGGCTATCCGTTTTCATCCGCCCCCTCCGGATCGCTCCCAGCCAATGCGCGCGCCCGCCCGCCCTGTCACTTCCTCCTCCTGTGTAAACACAGGAAGGAGGAAGCGACGTGATCTCTCCCCCGGCCCTTTTTTTAAGCGCCGCTGAGGAGAGATCACAACACACCAAGTAAGTCTGCACCAACAGCACACTTACACACACACACACACAAACACATTTAACCCCCGCGATCGCCCCCCCCCTCCCCCCTGTCACAGTGTCACTGAATGCAGTAATCATACATGTATGATTACTGTATTTAGTGTCAGTGTGACAGACAGTCAGTGTTAGTGTCAGGGTAGCCCCCCCAATAAAGTTTTAACCCCTTGATCACTGCCCTAGTTAACCCTTTCACTCCCTATTGCCAGCGTCACTAAGCGATCATTTTTCTGATCGCTGTATTAGTGTCGCTGTTCCCGCTAGGTAGCTAATTTTTTTTAATGCGATTTTTTTTTTTACTAAAGACATGTGGCTAAATAAATTTTGGCCTAAATGTTTGACTAAAATTTAGTTTATTGGTTTTTTATTATAACAAAAAGTAAAAAATATTGTTTTTTTTTCAAAAATGTCGCCCTATTTTTGTATATAGCGCAAAAAATAAAAATCGCAGAGGCGATCAAATACCACCAAAAGAAAGCTCTATTTGTGGGAAAAAAAGGACGCGAATTTTGTTTGGGAGCCACTTCGCACGACCGCGCAATTGTCTGTTAAAGCGACGCAGTGCCGAATCGCAAAAACCCCTTGGGTCATTTGCCAGCGTATTGGTCCGGGTCTTAAGTGGTTAAATACAGGAGGGGAAAATGTTTGGATAATTACATTATTGTGATTATGAATTCTGGCGGACTAATTTGCCGAGAGTAAATCTGTATGTCCCATTGTAGACACAAGATATGCAAATTCTCTTCCTTTATCACGACTGGAAAACATTTTTACGTCAGGGATTATATCACTTGTACGACCAGAAACGGTATTTACTTAATTCAAACTGGCAAACCTTACTTCTGGCAACCCACCAAGGAATTAAAGAGTTGCATTCCGAAACGTTTTTAAGAATATTAAATTAAAATGTGGTGGCGCTTATGTCAGGAGGCACTTTGTTTCGCATCTTTTGTTTCTTAAAAGTGTACCACTTACACTACGCTACCAAAAGTATTGTGACGCCTGCCTTTACATGAACTTTAATGGCATCCCAGTCTTATGCCGCGTACACACGATCACTTTTTGTGATGAAAAAAAAAAAACGACGTTTTCAAAAACGTCATTTAAAATGACCGTGTGTGGGCAAAACGTTGTTTTATGTCTTAAAAAAAATGACCAAAAAAAAAATTCGAACATGCTTGAATTTTTTGTGTCGTTTTTCAAAACGTCGTTTTTTGTGTCATAAAAAGTGATGGTGTGTGAGCAAAACGATATTGAAAACGAAGGCCCAGATTCACATACAATTAGATTCGCGTAGAGTATCAGAAATACACTACGCCGCCGTATTTTACCTGGCTCTACGTGGAATCCCGGTAGATTTTGTCCTGTAAACTACGGCGGCGTAGTGTATTTCTCCCGGCGCAAGCCATCTACGCGAGTAGGGGGCGTGAAGCGTTTAAAATAGGCGCGTTCCCGCGGCGATCGAACTGCGCATGCTCCGTTCACAAATTTCCCGCCGTGCATTGCGCGAAATCACGTCGTTACGTCATTCGTTGTGTGAGTAGCGTCGTTTACGGACATTCCTATTCCCGAACGAGTTACGTAAAAAAAAAAAAAAATTTAATTCGACGCGTGAACGACGGCCATACTTAACATGGGCTACGCACCGTTAGACCAGCAACTGTACAGTACGTAGCAAAAAAATGATGTAAGCGATTGCGAAGACCGCTCGTATCTTCGTGGATCGCCGTAAAAAGTCATTTGCATATCCCGACGCTGAAAACGACGCGGACTCCTCCCAGCGGCCGCAAAAATATCGCAGCGTAGATCCGAAGGCTTACGAAGACGTAAGCCTCTCGGATCGAAGACCGAAGCCGCCGTATCATGGTTTGAGGATTCAAACTAGTGATACGGCGCGCGAAATTTGAAATGACTCCTGTCTAACACCAGTTAGACAGGCGTAATCGCTCTGTGAATCTGGGCCGAAGTTTTTAAACCCGCGCATGCTCAGAAGCAAGTTATGAGACGGAGCTTCAATGGAACAGAGTGCCGTCGAACGTGGTGTACGTCACCAAACTTTGCTAGAGCACTTTGGAAAAACGATGGTGTGTAGGCAACGTCGTTTTGGAAAATGAAGTTTGAAAAACGTTGTTTTGTTATATCACAAAAAGTGATCGTGTGTACGCGGCATTAGTCCGTAGGCTTCAATATTGAGTTGGCCCCGCCCCTTTGCAGCTATAATCGCTTCAACTCTTCTGGGAAGGCCGTCCACAAGGTTTAGGAGGGTGTCTATGGGAATGTTTGACCATTCTTCCAGAAGAGCATTTGTGAGGTCAGGCACTGAAGTTCTGACTCGCAGTCTCCGCTTTAATTCATCCCAAAGGTGTCCTATAGGGTTGAGGCAGGTCAGCCAAGTTCCTCCGCCCCAAACTCGCTCATCCACGTCTTTACGGACCTTGCTTTGTGCACTGGTGAGCAGTCATTTTGGAACAGGAAGGGGCCGTCCCCAAACTCCTCCCACAAAGTTTCTAGCATGAAATTGTCCAAAATGTCTTGGTATGCTGACGCCATGGACCATGCTTTGTGCACTGGCCCAAATCATTTGGTGGAGGGGGGATTATGGGGTGGGGGGTTGTTTTTCAGGGGTTGGGCTTGGCCCCTTGGTTCCAGTGAAGGGAACTCTTAAGGTGTCAGCATACCAAGACATTTTGGGCAATTTCATGCTTCCAACTTTGTGGGAACAATTTGGGGACGGCCCCTTCCTGTTCCAACATGACTGCTCACCAAGCAAGGTCCATAAAGACATGGATGAGCGAGTGTGGGGTGGAGGAACTTGACTGGCCTTCACAGAGTCCTGACCTCAACCTGATAGAACTCCTTTGGGGTGAATTAGATCGGAGACCGTGAGCCAGAACTCCTTGTCCAACATCAGTGCCTGACCTCATAAATGCTCTTCTGGAAGAATGGTCAGACATTCCCATAGACACCCTCCTAAACCTTGTGGACGGCCTTCCCAGAGGAGTTAAAGCTGTCACCTTTAGAGTTCCCTTCACTGGAACTAAGGGGCCAAGCCCAACCCCTGAAAAACAACCCCCCACCATAAACCCCCCCTCCACCAAATGATTTGGGCCAGTGCACAAAACAAGGTTCATATAGACATAGATGAGCGAGTTTGGGGTGGAGGAACTTGACTGTCCTGCACAGAGTCCTGACCTCAACCCGATAGAACACCTTTGGGATGAATTCGAGCGGAGGCCTTCTTGTCCAACATCAGTGCCTGACCTCACAAATGCGCTTCTGAGAAGAATAGTCAAACATTCCCATAAACACACTCCTAAACCTTGTGGACGGCCTTCCCAGAAGAGTTGAAGTTGTTATATTTGCAAAGGGCGGGGCCGACTCAATATTGGACCCTACAGACTGATGGCCCATACACACGATCCGAATATCGGCCGACGGATCGTACGACTTTTTTCGCTTAATAATCGCGAGTAAAATAAAATAGGTTTTTAAACTCACGAAAATTATCGTACGATAGAAAAAAACGATCGGAAGTGATGTCACGTGTTGTAATGTATTTGTATTGTATTGTCGGACGACGGCTGTACTGACTAAACGAAAATCGGACGATCGGACATCGGACGAGAACAATTTTCGCGCTTGTCCGATCGAATTTAATCGGATGAACGGTCGTGATCGGCTGTCGAAAGTAGTGTACACACGATCCGAAAATCGTACGATCCATCATCGGACGATCGTTTTCGTCCGATATTCGGATCGTGTGTATGGGCCATAAGACTGGGATGCCATTAAAGTTCATGTGCGTGTAAAGGCAGGCGTCCCAATACTTTTGACAATTTAGTGTATAAGAGGAAACATTGTGGTAGGGATGAGTGAAAATTTTGAGTTTCAGAAATGTTGTCAAAAATATGCAAATTGTGTCCAAAAAAAATGGACACAAATAAGGAAATTTGGTCAAAGATAAGGACATTGTGGCAAAATACATTTTTTGGGCACAAATATGGAAATTTTGGCACAAATATTAAAATCTGGGCAAAAATAAAGAACATTTTGGCAAAAGTAAGGACATTTTGGCACAGATGTGGAAATTTGGGCAAATTCTTTCTGTTTTTCAAATTCCATTGAGAGGAAAGGCTGAAACGAGGTAGCTCTTGATGGTTTGTAAAGCCCCCTTTTCACACAAGAGGTCCGATCGTGTCCGGCCGTCCATTTTTCATCCGGAACCCGATCACACCCTTCATTGTCCTCTATGGGCAGCTGGATGTCAATGGACATCCATCTACCTCCGATTTGATCGGATCCAGCAACAAAAAAGGCTCTTTTCATTTTACTCAGTAGGGGGATCTTTCCGCTGATCCCCCTACTGAGCTGAGTGGGGCCCAGATGACAGTTAAAAAAAAGTGTAAAATTACACACAAAAAAAACAAACATTAAAATGCCATAAATAAATAAAACATAAGAAATACCAGAAATAATAAAATAAAAAGATATATAAAATGAAAATAAAGTGAAAAATTACAAAAAAATCATTAAATTATCATAAATAAATAAAAAATAAAAAATACCAGAAATAAAAAATAAATATAAGATAAATAAGATAATTTATCACTTTTTTTATTTTATATTTATTTTCATTTATTTTTTTATTTCTGGTATTTTTTATTCATTTATGATAATTTAATGATTTTTTTGTAATTTATTTACAAAAAAATCATTAAATTATCATAAATGAATAAAAAATACCAGAAATAAAAAAATAAATGAAAATAAATATAAAATAAAAAAAAGTGATAAATTACAAAAGAATCATTAAATGATCACAAATGAATAAAAAATACCAGAAATAAAAAATAAATAAAAATAAAAATAAAATAAATATAAAATAAAAAAGTAAAAAATTACAAAAAAAACATTAAATGAATAAAAAATACCAGAAATAAAAAATAAATAAAAATCAAAATAAAATAAATATAAAATAAAAAAATAAATATAAAATATATATATATAAAATAAAAAAAGTGAAAAATGACAAAAAATCATTAAATTATCATAAATAAATAAAAAATACCTGAAATAAAAAAAATGAATATAAATATAAGATAAAAATAAGTGAAAAATTACAAAAAAATCATTAAATTATCATAAATGACAAAAAAAATACCAGAAATAAAAAAAAGAAATGAAAATAAATATAAAATAAAAAAAAAAAGTGATAAATTGCAAAAGAATCGTTAAATTATCATAAATGAATAAAAAATACCAGAAATAAAAAATAAAAAAATAAATAAAAAAATAAATGAAAATAAATATAAAATAAAAAAGTGAAAAATTACAAAAAAACATTAAATTATCATAAAAAAATCCAGAAATAAAAAAATTAAAATAAATATAAAAAATATATATAAAATAAAAAAAGCGAAAAATGACAAAAAAAAATCATTAAATTATCATAAATAATAAAAAAAAAAATTCCATAAAAAAAAAAAATAAATAAAAAAAAAATGAACACTGCTATATGGTTTTAAATACACTTCCCCCACCCCCAAATTAAAACTCAAAATAAAAAATAAACAAAAAAGAGTAGATCTTTTTATTTTTCAGTCCACTTTATGGGATAACAGCATATAAACTCCAGACTTCAAAATACAAAGAACGGAATAATAACATTTTATTCAACCTTGCCTAAGCGTTGATACATTACTTCTGCGGAAGATATTATATATCTACAGACATTAAATATGCAGTTACAGGGATCGCCTTTTAAAGGAATAAAATAAATAAAATGTTTGATTTTCTTTGACCGAGATAACATCATGTCCATTCATTACACAACAAAGTAACAATTTGCAAGATTTAAGCATCGCTCATAATAAAAAAAGGGTGGAGTTCTCCATTTCTTACCAGCAGCGCGCATTGAGGAATGACCTAATCAAAGAATGTTATTTTGGCACGGGAAATTTTCTTTTTCAGCGAGCATTAACTTTCATTTGTTTTCACTGTACAAGCAGATGATTAATATTGTGCAAATTACAATTAACTTACATATCAGTATTATAGCTATTAAAAAAAATAAAAAAGAAAAAGAAAAGTATTGGTTCTTGGTTTAAAGGGAAAGTGTTCTTTCCTTAACCACTTGCCTACTGTGCACCTACACCCCCTTCCTGCCCAGACAAAATTTTAGCTTCCGGCACTGCGTCGCTTTAACTGACAATTGCGCGGTCGTGCGACGTGGCTCCCAAACAAAATTGTCGTCCTTTTTTCCCCACAAATAGAGCTTTCTTTTGGTGGTATTTAATCGCCCGTGCGGTTTTTATTTTAAACAAAAAAAGAGCGACAATTTTGAAAAAAAGACACATTGGGCCAGATTCACAGAGCCGTAACTCCTGTGTAACTGGTGTTAGACTGGAGTACTTTCTAATTACGCGCGTTTTTTCACTAGTTTGAATCCTCAAACCCTGAAAAGACGGCTTTGCGCTTCAATCCGACTGGCTTACGTGTTCGTACGCCTTCGGATCTACGCTGCAATAAAATTGCGGCCGCTGGGCGGAGTTCTTGTCGTTTTCCGCGTCGGGGTATGCAAATGAGCTTTTGCTGACTATCCACGAAATTACGATCGTCCTTCGCAATCTCTTAGTCATCGTTTTGCTGCGTAAAGTTATACCAGCTTTTTGCTGGTCTAATATTAGACAGCCCATGTTAAGTATGGCCGTCGTTCCCGCGTCAAATATCAACGTTTTCCGACGTCTTTTTTTATTTTTGACGTAAAACGTCCGGGAATAGGAATGTCCGTAAACGACGCTACTCAAACAACGAATGACGTATCGACGTTATTTCGCGCAATGCACGGTGGGAAATTTCTGAATGGAGCATGCGCAGTTCGATCGCCGCGGGGACGCGCCTAATTTAAATGCTTCACGCCCCCTAATCGCGTATTTCGATTACGCGGCGAGAAATAGACTACGCCGCCGTATCGTACGGGCAAAAATCTACCAGAATTCGTCGTACAGCCTGGTAAAATACGGCAGCGTAGAGTATTTCGATTACGCGGCGAGAAATAGTCTACGCCGCCGTATCGTACGGGCAAAAATCTACCAGAAGTTGTTGTAGAGCCTGATAAAATACGGCTGCGTAGCGTATCTCGGATACGCTGTGCAAATGAACGTGTACCTGAATCTGGCCCAACATTTTTTGCTTTTTGCTATAATAAATATCCCATTTAAAAAAAAAAAAATGTTTTATCTCAGTTTAGGCCGATACGTATTCTTCTACAGTACATATTTTTGGTAAAAAAATGTAAAAAATAAAATCGCAATAACCGTATAGTGACTGGTTTGCGCAAAAGTTATATTGCCTACAAAATACGGGACATAATTATGATTTTTTTTAATTTATTTTTTTACTAGGAATGGCGGCGCTTTTTTTCCGGGACTGGGACATTATAGCGGACACATCGGACACTTTTGACACTATTTTGGTACCATTTACATTTATACAGTGAACAATGCTATAAATATGCATTGATAACTGTATAAATGTAACTGGCAGGGAAGGGGTTAACCACTAGGTTAACCACTTAGGGGGCGGGGAAGGGGTTCAATGTTTCTCCTAGTTTGTGTTCTAACTGTGGGGGGAGGGGGGGTGACTGGGGAGGTGACCGATTGTGTCCCTATGTACAAGGGACATAATCGGTCTCCTCTCTCCCTGACAGGGACGTGCAGCTCTGTGTTTACACACAGAGCTGCACCTCCCAGCTCAGTTCCTCGGCAATCGCGTGTGCCCGGCGGCCATCGCGGCCGCCGGGCACACGCACGGGGGCCCCAGTGATGCGACGGGTGCGCGCGAGCGGCGGCGCGCGCGCCCCTAGCAACTTTCTATGACTGCACGTCATATGACGTGCAGTCAGGACAATGGAGTTACCCGCCCGCCGTCATATGACGGTGGGCGGGTGACAAGTGGTTAAAGAGAATAATGAAAAAAATATATACTGTATATATATATATATATATATATATATATATATATATATATATATAAAATTTATTTATATACACAGTTATATATATATATATATATATATATATATATATAAAATGTATTTATATACACAGTTATATATATATATATATATATATATATAAAATGTATTTATATACACAGATATATATATATATATATATATATATATATATATATATATATATATATATATATATATATATATATATATATATATATATATTTATATATAATAGTGAGTATGTCCGACTGAGGGTGGAACACCCAGGTAATTGGCACCTCATCCCAGGTAATCAAATGAAAAAATGTGGGGAGGGAAAAGGGGACCTTTTAAGGTGCTTACAGATAATAATGAGAACCATATATTATATAGAAAAAAGTATATGTTTAATTAAAATAAAGTTAATAACGTAGCAGAAACAGTTTGTTCACAAAGAGGGAGGTCATAAGGCCAATATTTGGCTTAGACAAAGATTTCAAATTCGTATATATATATTATCCTGACATGTTTCAACCTAGTAGCTTCATCAGGGGATATACTGATGAAGCTACTGGGCGAAACTGTTTCTGCTACGTTTTAAACTTTATTCTCATTAAACTTATATACTTTTTTCTATATATGGTTCTCATTATTTAGACAGATTTGTGAAGAATATTTGAGAGAAATAGGCCTTCTATGTGCATAGAAAAAGTCGTAGATCTTTAAGTTCAGCTCATGATAAATAGGGGAAAACACAGTGTTGCGTTTTATAATTTTTCTCAGTGTGTATATATATATATATATATATATATATATATATATATATATATACACTGAGCAAAATTATAACTTCAACTATATATATATTCACTGAGAAAAATTATAAAACGCAACACTTTGGCCCGGATTCACAAAGCACTTGCGCCGAAGTATCTCCAGATACGCTGCGTAAGTACAAATATGCGCCGTCGTATCTGTGCGCCGGACCCACAATACGCCTAAAAACAGACTTCATCCCACCGACGTAACTTGCCTACGCCGGCGTGGAGTGGGCGCATATTTACGCTGTAAAGTTGCCTCACTGTGAACGTGGATCCGACTTGGAGGCGACTTCTATTGAAATCAATGGGTACAAGTTGCCTAGAAGTCGGATTGAAGTAGTACAGGAACCTGTACAGGAAATGTATCATAAACAATGACCATTTTCATCTATTTTGCACCTGCCGGTCTTCTGCAGCCTCTTTCAGCCACTTCCTGTCTTCCTGTACTCTGTCCAGGATCGGCTGCACAGTATTGATCCTGACTGGCTTGCTGATAGTGACAACAGTAAATCATAATCATGTTTGACAAGTAGGGATGAGCTTCGAGTTAGAGTAGAACTCACGTTCGATTCGAACATTGCCTATTCGCCGAACAGCAAACTATTTGGGGTGTTCGCGGAAAGTTTGTGTGAACTTTAGAACCCTGTTAAAGTCTGTGGGACTCGAACGTTTGAAATCTAAAGGGCTCATTTTAAAGGCTAATATGCAAGTTATTGTAATAAAAAGTGTTTGGGGACCCGAGTCCTGCCCCAGGGGAGTGTTTGGGGTCCCGGGTCCTGCCCCAGGGGAGTGTTTGGGGACCCGGGTCCTGCCACAGGGGAGTGTTTGGGGACCCGGGTCCTGCCCCAGGGGACATGTATCAATGCAAAAAAAAGTTTTAGAAACTGCAGTTTTTTGGCAGCAGTGATTTTAATAATTCCTTTAAGTGAAACAATAAAAGTGAAATATTCCTTTAAATTTCGTACCGGGGGGGGGGGGGGGGGGGGGGGGGGGGGTGTATAGTATGCCTGTAAAGTAGCGCTTGTTTCCCATGCTTAGAACTGTCCCTGCACAAAGTGTCATTTCTGAAGAAAAAAAGTAATTTAAAATCACTCGCGGCTATAATGAATTGTCGGCTCCTGGCAATACAGAGAAAAGTCATTCATAAAAAAAAATGTGTGGGGGTCCATGGCATTTTTTTTTTTTAAATTTGGATCTGGAATGGATATTTGGGGGGAACCCCACATATTTTTTTTTTAATTTGACGCAGGGTTCCCCTTAATATCTATACCAGACCCGAAGGGCCTGGTAATAGAATTTGGGGGGACCCCCATGCATTTTTTTTTTATGAATGACTTTTCTCTGTATTGCTGGTATCCGACAATTCATTATTACCGCGAGTCATTTTTATATGACTTTTTTCCTTCAGAAATTACATTTTGTGCACAGACAGTTCTAAGCACAGGAAACAAGCACTACTTTACAGGCATACTTTACACCCCCCTTGGTACGAAATTTAAAGTAATATTTCAATTTTATTGTTTCACTTTAAGCATTATTAAAATCACTGCTCCTGCAGGACCCAGGTCCCCAAACACTCCCCTGGGGCAGGACCCGGGTCCCCAAACACTCCCCTGGGGCAGGGCCCAGGTCCCCAAACACTCCCCTGGGGCAGGACCCGGGTCCCCAAACACTCCCCTGGGGCAGGACCCAGGTCCCCAAACACTCCCCTGGGGCAGGACCCAGGTCCCCAAACACTCCCCTGGGGCAGGACCCGGGTCCCCAAACACTCCCCTGGGGCAGGACCCAGGTCCCCAAACACTCCCCTGGGGCAGGACCCAGGTCCCCAAACACTCCCCTGGGGCAGGACCCGGGTCCCCAAACACTCCCCTGGGGCAGGACCCAGGTCCCCAAACACTCCCCTGGGGCAGGGCCCAGGTCCCCAAACACTCCCCTGGGGCAGGACCCAGGTCCCCAAACACTCCCCTGGGGCAGGACCCAGGTCCCCAAACACTCCCCTGGGGCAGGACCCAGGTCCCCAAACACTCCCCTGGGGCAGGACCCGGGTCCCCAAACACTCCCCTGGGGCAGGACCCAGGTCCCCAAACACTCCCCTGGGGCAGGACCCGGGTCCCCAAACACTCCCCTGGGGCAGGACCCAGGTCCCCAAACTCTCCCCTGGGGCAGGACCCAGGTCCCCAAACACTCCCCTGGGGCAGGACCCGGGTCCCCAAACACTCCCCTGGGGCAGGACCCAGGTCCCCAAACACTCCCCTGGGGCAGGGCCCAGGTCCCCAAACACTCCCCTGGGGCAGGACCCGGGTCCCCAAACACTCCCCTGGGGCAGGACCCGGGTCCCCAAACACTTTTTAGGACAATAACTTGCATATTAGCCTTTAAAATTAGTACTTTAGATTTCAAACGTTCGAGTCCCATAGACTTTAACAGGGTTCTAAAGTTCACACAAACTTTTGGTCTGTTCGCAGGTTCTGATGCGAACCGAACCCAGGGGCGTTCGGCTCATCCCTATTGACAAGTATGGCTCCTTGTGATGCAGGATCACAGCTAGGAACGAGCCCCCCCTCCCCCCCACCCCCCATAACAGGAAGTGCCTGATGAAGAAATTTTTTGGGCATGGTGACCAGTTATTTTTTTCTGTAATGAAAGCTGCAGATTAAAAAAAAAAAAATATGTGATTAGTGATTGGGTTTAGATCTACATTTGCCGCATATATTTAGACTTGTAATGAGATTGATTGGCAATTTCATTAGGATACGGCGTGATGTAACATTTACAGCTCAAACAACACAGTTACAGGAAAATGGGGTGTTGATAAATCACCT
Source organism: Rana kukunoris (assembly GCA_029574335.1). Classification (NCBI taxonomy): domain Eukaryota; kingdom Metazoa; phylum Chordata; class Amphibia; order Anura; family Ranidae; genus Rana; species Rana kukunoris. The sequence continues at coordinate 6,951,905 of CM056057.1, read as the reverse complement.
GCTCCGCGAGAACTAATTGTTGCAAGAAGTCTCATCATATTTCACCAAACAAAAATTAGAAGAGGCTGAAAGTAATGGAATTGCTTATTTCTCCTTCCTAGGACAAAAGACAAAGAAAAAAATGGCTTGTAATTTATTTATTTATATGCTATATATATATATATATATATATACAGGGCTCAGAATTTAAAGTCCTGAGCTACTAGCCAGGCCTCAAGGCGTACTCGCCACCAGTTGCCCCGCCCAACCCCTACCATGTCCCGCCCCCCTAATCCCGCCCCTAGACACGCCCTCATAAATCATCTCGTGAAATTACACTTAAAATGTCTTATGCAGAATTAAGTTATAAAAATAAATATTAACAACAACTTTATCCGTGCCCAAAAATGCAGCCTGCCCATGTCTACCAATGCAGCATGTGTACCCAGTGCAGCAAAATGTCCCCACATTGCAGCCAGATGTCCCCACATTGCAGCCAAATGTCCCCACATTGCAGCCAGATGTCCCCACATTGCAGCCTAATTTCCCCACATTGCAGCCAAATGTCCCCACATTGCAGCCAGATGTCCCCACATTGCAGCCAGATGTCCCCACATTGCAGCCAAATGTCCCCACATTGCAGCCAGATGTCCCCACATTGCAGCCTAATTTCCCCACATTGCAGCCAAATGTCCCCACATTGCAGCCAAATGTCCCCACATTGCAGCCAGATGTCCCCACATTGCAGCCTAATTTCCCCACATTGCAGCCAAATGTCCCCACATTGCAGCCAGATGTCCCCACATTGCAGCCAGATGTCCCCACATTGCAGCCTAATTTCCCCACATTGCAGCCTAATTTCCCCACATTGCAGCCAAATGTCCCCACATTGCAGCCAAATGTCCCATGTCCCCACATTGCAGCCAAATGTCCCCACATTGCAGCCAGATGTCCCCACATTGCAGCCAAATGTCCCCACATTGCAGCCAGATGTCCCCACATTGCAGCCAGATGTCCCCACATTGCAGCCAAATGTCCCCACATTGCAGCCAAATGTCCCCACATTGCAGCTAAATATCCCCACATTGCAGCTAAATATCCCCACATTGCAGCCAAATGTCCCCACATTGCAGCCAGATGTCCCCACATTGCAGCCAGATGTCCCCACATTGCAGCCAAATGTGGGGAGGGGGGCAGAATTGGGGGCATAGGGGGGTGATTGGGGGGGTTATTTAACGTACTGTTTTACTGCGGGCACGGTGCACTCCTTGGATGTGTGGGAGCTTGGGAGGTGGAGAGGGGCGGTCCGAGGCGAAAAGGGGCGGATCAGGGCGGCACTTCTAGGTACATTTCAACTGTACTACTGGCCTATGGGAGGTGGATAGGGGCGGTCCGAGGCGAAAAGGGGCGGATCCGGGTGGCACTTCTAGGTACATTTCAACTGTACTACTGGCCTATGGGAGGTGGATAGGGGGCGGTCTCGGGCGGCGCACGCTCGTGTCCAATCTGCTGCTAGCCTGTGCTAGCCTGTGAAGGGACGGCACGGCAGCTTAGTTGAGTTACTGGCCGCAATGTGTGTGTCCTGAGCGGCACTCGCACTGCACATAAATCTCCTCGCCAAATGCGAGGAGGCAAGCACAAATTTTGAGCCCTGTATATATATATATACATAAAGTGCTTCAGCTGTCTGAATGAAATAGCTAGCAGAGGAGGTTCCTCCATTCATGCTGGTTGGTGGGCAGTGGCGGCTGGTGCTCAAAATTTTTGGGTGGGTGCAAACAAACCAAAAAAAAACCCCATCAATTGCAGCCTCACTGTGCCCATCAAACGCAGCCACTGTGCCCATCAATAGGCACTAGATTGCCCCATCAATAGCCACCAGTTTTCGTTCTTTCTCAAGTCAGCGCCATCCTCACGCTCCCACTGAGTCCTTGATGTCTTCTCCCGTCCTCTTCATGTCATCGCTGCTATGATTGGGCGTCCAAACACAGCGCCTGTCGCTTCAGCCAATCAGGTGACCGGTAACCAAACCCGGTGCACCTGATTGACTGAGAGGTGGGTCAGTGTTAGGGAAGCGACTCCCTAACACAGCACTGTTTAGGTAGTGAACGCACAGCAGTGTGTCCGCTGTTTAACAATTTGGAAGCCTATTAGAGCCCACAGGCTCTAATCAGGAAGCCTATTAGAGCCGGCAGCTCTAATCAGGCACTTCCAAATACACCCAGCGCTGTAATGCAGATGCCCGGCGCCCAACAAGGGGCCAGACACCTGAATAGGGGGCGGCAGCAGCAACCATAGATAGATTCATGCAAAAGAAATCTATCTATTGTTGATTGACGGGTGCAGGAGAGGGGGCGGCGCTCCTGCGCCCACTATGGAGTCACCACCACTGTTGATGGGGGCATCTCTATTGCTATAACTACTGGACTCCTAACCTGACCCTAGCAGAGGAGGTTCCTTCATCTATGCTGTTTAACCACTTAAGGACCGCCACACGACTATATACCTCCTCTTTAAGAGCACAGCCATGGGTCCAAAGCTCCGTGACCGCGCCCGCGGGACCTGCGGACCCCATGAACGCGGGTGTCCCGCAATCAGGTCACAGGACCCGAAGAATGGGGAGAGGTGAGTGTAAACACACCTTCCCTGTTCTTCTCCGTGGCAGTGTCAGTGATCGTGTGTTCCCTGATATAGGGAAAGACGATCAATGATGTCCCACGTCCAGCCCCACCCCCCTTCAATTTGAAACACACATGAGGTCACACTTAACCCCTTCAGCGCCCCCTAGTGGTTAACCCCTTCATTGTCATTGTCATTTTCACAGTAATCAGTGCATTTTTATAGCACTGTTCGCTGTAAAAATGACAATGGTCCCAAAAATGTGTCAAAATTGTCCGATGTGTCCGCCATAATGTCGCAGTCACAAAAAAAATCGCTGATTAGTAGTAAAAAAATAAAATATTAATAAAAATGCAATAAAACTATCCCCTATTTTGTAAACGCTATAAATTTTGCGCAAACCAATCGATAAAGGATTTTTACCAAAAATATGTAGAAGAATACGTATCGGCATAAACTGTGGAAAAAAAACTTTATTATATATATTTTTGGGGGATATTTATTATAGCAAAAAGTAAAAAAATATAGCATTTTTTTCAAGATTGTCGCTCTATTTTTGTTTATTGCGCAAAAAATAAAAACCGCAGAGGTGATAAAATACCACCAGAAGAAAGCTCTATTTGTGGGGAGAAAGGTGAGGGGATCCAGGGCTGTCTTAATAGCATCATGGGCCCCTGGGAAAAGTAATGCTCTGGGGCCCCTACATTGATGACAGTGCAGGTAAACGGACATCAAGTAGGTAAGAGGCAGACTGCCTCCCCTGTGTATATATCACTCTTAGTGCCATCATGGGGGCCTCCAATTTCGGGGGAGCGTGGGCTTAAGGATCAGCTGCTTTGGGGAAAGTGCAGGGGCCCCCCATGCAGCTGGGGCCCCTGGGCAGTGCCCAGCTGTGCCCTCTCATTAAGAGGGCATCCCTTGATTTGGATGACCTTACCCTTTAACTGCTGTTACCAGGGCTTTTTTTTAGGGGGAACTTGGTGGAACTCAGTTCCACCACCTCTGGCTCAGACCCTTTGGTGCCCGCTCACCACAATCACTTGTAAACACAGAAGGGCCATATTCAGTATCAAGAGATATGGCGCGTAAATACTAAGAATAGCCGGCGTATCTTTTTTTGCTATGCTGAAAAGAAGATACGCCGGTTTTCTTCTAAGATACGAGCGGCGTAAGTCTGTTACACCGTCGTATCTAAGTTGCATTATTACGCTGGCCGCTAGGTGGCGCTTATGGCGGTAATAGCGTAATATATGCAAATGGGCTATTTACGGCGATTCCCGAACGTACTTTGCGGCGGCGCGGCGTAGTTTACGTCGTTTGCGTAAGCGTTCGAGCGGCGTAAGGTTACCCCTGCTATAGGAGGCGTAGCCAATGTTAAGTATGGACGTCGGGACAGCGTCGAATGGAACGTCGGTTACGTCGTTTGCGTAAATCGTTCGGGAATGGGGCTCGACCTTAGTAACGTTCATTGAGGAAAAGCAACGTGATCTCACGCATGCGCACTGGGAACGTCCACGGACGGCGCATGCGCCGTCCAAAAAAAAACGTGAATTACGTGGGGTCATGATTCATTTACATGGATCACGCCCCCACTTCAGACATTTGAATTGCGCGGCCTTACGCCGCCACATATACGTTAGGCCGATGTAAATAATGGCGCAAGTTTTTTCTGAATAAAGAACTTGCGCAAATATTTACAGCGGCGTAACGTATCGGGGATACGTTACGCCAGCAGAAAGATCCACAATCTTTCTGAATCTGGCCCAGAAGTCTGGTTTCTGTGTTTATAAGTGACAGCTCTGCACTCTGTGTGTAACCCCCCCTGAACTCTGCACTCTGTATGTAATGCAATCCTGGTATTTAATGCCCCTTTAACCGCTTCAATACTAGGCTTTTATACCACCTCCATACCGGGGGGCCTATTCTGACACTTCTCTCCTACATGTAATAATCATCATTCTTTTGCTAGAAAATTACACAGTACCCCCAAACATTATATATGTTTTTTTTAGCAGACACCCTAGGGAATAAAATGACGGTCATTCCAAAGTTTTATCTTGTACGGTATTTACGCAATTATTTTTCAAACGCTTTTTTTTGTAAAAAAAATTGTTTTATGAATTAAAAAAATAACAAAACACTAAAGTTAGCCCAATTTTTTTGTATTATGTGAAAGATGATGTTACACCGAGTAAATAGAGACCCAACATGTCACGCTTTAATTATGCGCACACTCATGGAATGGCGCCAAACTTCGGTACTTCAAAATCTCCATAGGCAACGCTTTATTTATTTTTTACAGGTTACAGTTTAGATTTACTAGATTAGTTGCTGGCACTCTAACGCACGCAGCGATACCTCACATGTGTGGTTTAAACGGCGTTTACATATGTCGGCGGGACTTGCGTGTGCGTTCGCTTCTGCACGCGAGCTATCGGGGACAGGGGCGTTTTAATTTTTTTTTTTATCTTTTTATTATTTTTTTTTACTTATATTTTATTTATTTTTACACTTTTTTTCATTTTTTGTTCCACTTTTATTCCTATTACAAGGAATGTAAACATGCCTTGTAATAGGAAATGTGTGTGACAGGTCCTCTTTATGGAGAGATGTGGGGTCAATAAGACCTCACATCTCACCTCCAGGCTGGAAACCATGAGATCGGTGAAAAAAAATTCACCGATCTCATGAATGGTGACTTACAGCCGCAATTGCGGCTTTGTTTACATACGGGGACCCGGGCGTGACGTCATCAGATCGCGCCCGGGTCCTCCGACGGTCATAGAGATGACTGGTGACCATCTGGTCACCAGTCATCTCTATGCTTCCTGCCGCTGCCGACGATTCGTTCTCCGGGCCCCCGAAGGTACAGGTAAGCCCGGAGAAGCACCGGATGGCGGCGGGAGGGGGGGGATGTCCCCTCCCGCGGCCTGTAAGAACGATCAAGCGGCGGAACCGCCGCTATGATCATTCTTACTTTGTGCAGAATCGCCGGCTGAAGAAGAGGATATCTGGATGATGCCTCTGGCTGCAGGCATCGTCCAGATATTCGCCTGCAATACCCAGGCCGTCAATTGACGGCCACTTAGGATGGTAAATCCCATCCCAGGCCGTCAATTGTATATGGCTGGGTATTGAAGTGGTTAAGACCCTTCTACTGTTTTTGAAATCTGAACGGGGTCGTGGTTGAGTTCCTGCACCTATTTTCTGAGAAAAAAAGCTCTGGCTGTTACTATCCAGACTGTACTGCCCAGCATCCATTCACAAAAATCCCCGGCAATGTTTGACTCCAATTGGTGATATTATTTAGGAAACTCCATGGTTCACACCTTCGCTGATATTCTAATCCCACAGGAAATGCTTCTGAGAAAAAAAATAAAGAGTGAGAGATGGGAAGTGAACATTTGTTTCTGAAAATGCTGGCCTCATGAATATTTTAATCCAAAAATTAATTTTTAATCTGGAGACTTTGATTTGAAAGCAAAGAAAGACGTGTGCTTGAGAGGAACATAAAATTTCTAATGATTTAAAACAAGTTTGGGCCGGAGATGCGCGAATCCCATTATCGGTGCCTTGCGCTGTGATCACAGGATGTTGTGTTCCTCTAGGCTGAGTGAACATGATGTAAATCCCAGCTTGTTTTTTTTTTTTTCAGTTAAAAGGAAAATGATAATAAAATTTCGGAGCATTCAAAAATATGTAACAGTTATCCTTATTAATCATTAATTTATCGTTCATTTAATATTTATATGAAAGGTATTGTAATGAGAAGTAACGTTTTAGGGATCGTGGGTGTTTCATGTATTTTATATACACTGTATGCCTTCTCTGTAAAATTTGGAATTTAAAAAAAAATGTCTGTTAACTGATTTTAGATACACCGTATATACTCGAGTATAAGCCGAGCTTTTCAGCACACCTTTTGTGCTGAAAATGCCCCCCCTGGCTTATACTCGAGTCACCTTTTTGCGCCTGATCTCCTGGACTTTGGGGACCCGGTACTGCTCCCTTGGACCCCAAACATGGCACACATGTAGCCCAACTCTTTCTCTACAAGTGTGCAAAGTTTGTTGTCTGGGGGACCTACGACCGGGGAGCACCGATTTTTCAAATATGGGCTCCCCTTCCATAGACTCCCATGTTAAATGGTAATTTCTCTGGTGATTTGGGGACCCGCTACCGACCGGTCGTATGTTCCCTGGACCCGAAACATGGCACACATGTAGAGCCATTTCTTCTCTATCAGTGTGCAAAGTTTGTTGTCTGGGGGACCTACGGCCGGGGAGCACCGATTTTTCAAAGCGGAGCACCCGTTCTATAGACTTCCATGTTAAGCGGTAATTTCTCCAGTGATTTGGGGACTCTGTACCGGCCGGTCGTAGGTCCTCTGGACCTACCTTTTTGCGCCTGATCTCCTGGACTTTGGGGACCTGGTACTGGCCGGCCTGGACCCCAAACTTGGCACACATGTAGCCCAACTCTTTCTCTACAAGTGTGCAAAGTTTGTTGTCCGGGGGACCTACGACGGGGGAGCACCGATTTTTCAAAACCGGGCACCCCTTCCATAGACTCCCATGTTAAATGGTAATTTCTCTGGTGATTTGGGGACCCGCTACCGACCGGTCGTATGTCCCCTGAACCCGAAACATGGCACACATATAGGGCCATTTCTTCTCTACAAGTGTGAAAAGTTTGTTGTCTGGGGGACCTACCGCCGGGCAGCACCGATTTTTCAAAGCGGGCACCCGTTCTATAGACTCCCATGTTAAACGGTAATTTCTCCAGTAATTTGGGGACTCGGTACTGGCCAGTCTTTGTTCTCCTGGACCCGGAAATTGGCACACATGTAGCCCCATTTCTCCTCTACAAGTGTGCAAAGTTTGTTGTCCGGGGGACCTACGGCCTGGGGAGCAGCGATTTTTCAAAGCCGGGCGCCCCTTCTATAGACTCCCATGTTAAATGTCAGTCTAGTCATGTACACAGTGAGGCATGGACACAGTGAGACATGGGCACAGTGAGGCATGGGCACAGTGAGGCATGGACACAGTGAGACATGGGCACAGTGAGGCATGGGCACGGTGAGGCATGGGCACGGTGAGGCATGGGAACAGTGAGGCATGGGCACAGTGAGGCATGGGCACGGTGAGGCATGGACACAGTGAGACATGGGAACAGTGAGGCATGGGCACAGTGAGGCATGGACACAGTGAGACATGGGAACAGTGAGGCATGGGCACTGTGAGGCATGGACACTGTGAGGCATGGACACAGTGAGACATGGGCACAGTGAGGCAAAGTGAGGCAAAGTGAGGCACAGTGAGGCATGGGCACAGTGAGACATGGGCACAGTGAGGCATGGACACAGTGAGGCACAGTGAGGCAAAGTGAGGCACAGTGAGGCATGGGCACAGTGAGACATGGGCACAGTGAGGCACAGTGAGGCACAGTGAGGCAAAGTGAGGCACAGTGAGGCATGCAGATGGACACCCTCGGCTTATACTCATGTCAATACTTTTTTTTTTTTTTGTAAAATTAGGTGCCTCGGCTTATATTCGGGTATATACGGTAATAATCAGAAATGGGATAAGCTTATAATACAATATTATACAATACATTCTATGGCCAAAGTTTTTTGGACATCAGACCACCCTTCCAAATGATTGGGTTCAGGTTTTTCATGTGAAGCACATTGTTAACCACTTCAGCCCCGGACCATTTGGCCGGCCAAAGACCAGAGCACTTTTTTTGCGAATTCGGCACTGCGTCGCTTTAACTGACAATTGCGCGGTCGTGCGGCGTGGCTCCCAAACAAAATTGGCGTCCTTTTTTCCCCACAAATAGATCTTTCTTTTGGAGGTATTTGATCATCTCTGCGGTTTTTATTTTTTGCGCTATAAACAAAAATAGAGCGACAATTTTGAAAAAAAAAAGGAATCGTTTTTTACTTTTTGCTATAATAAATATCCCCCAAAAATATATATAAAAAAATAAAAATAGAGAGGCAATTTTGAAAAAAAAACAATATTTTGTACTTTTTGCTATAATAAATACCCTCAATTTTATTTAACAAAAAAGCAAATTTTTCCTCAGTTTAGACCGATACGTATTCTTCTACATATTTTTGGTAAAAAAAAAAAATCACAATATGCGTTTATTGATTGGTTTGCGCAAAAGTTATAGCGTCTACAAAATAGGGGATAGATTTATGGCATTTTTATTATTCATTTATTTTTTCTACTAATGGCGGCGATCTGCGATTTGTATCATGACTGCGACATTATGGCGGACACATCGGAGACTTTTGACACATTTTTGGGACCATTGTCATTTTTGCAGCGATCAGTGCTCTAAAAATGCACTGTATACTGTGTAAATGACACTGGCAGTGAAGGGGTTAACCACTAGGTGGCGCTAAAGGGGTTAAGTGTGTCCTAGGGAGTGATTTTAACTGTTAGGGGGAGGAGCTACCGGTGACACATCACTGATCACAGGGAACATTCAATCAGTGACATGTCACTAGACAGAACAGGGGAATGCCTTGGTTACAAAGGCACCCCCCCTGTTCTGCCTTTGCCGACCGCAATCGCGGGCTGCCCGGGAACATGGAGTTCACGAGGCACAAGGCGGGCACACCCGCTGGGCGGCAAATTTAAAGGGACAGGTATGCCCATTCGCCAATGCCATAATGTACTGAAGACTAGGGTTGTCCCTATACCACTTTTTTAAGACCGAGTACAAGTACCCATACTTTTTTTCAAGTACTCGCCAATGCTGATTACCGATACTTTTTTTAAATGTCATGTGACAGTTTCTCAAGGCACAATACAGATTGGGTGGCTCTGATCTGCAGCACTGATCGGATTAGGTGGCATTGATATGCAGCACTGGTAGATGGCTGACTGGCACTGACAGAAGGTACTGATGGCTGACTGGCACTGGCAGGTGGCACTGATGGCTGGCACTGGCAGATGGCACTGACGGCTGGCACTGACGGCTGGCAGATGGCACTGACGGGTAGCACTGATGGCTGGCTGGCACTGGCAGGTGGTACTGACGGCTGGATGGCACTGGCAGGTGGCACTGACGGCTGGTGGCACTGATGGCTGGCGGGAACCGATAGGTGATATTTATGGGCACTGATGGGCAGGCACTAAAATGCCATTAGGGAAAGCTGCCTGCCACGCCCATCCTGCTACTCCTGGCACTCGACCGCATAAAAGCAGCAGCGGCCATCTTGTTACATCCGGCCCAAACTATATGGGCTGGGTGTCCGCTGCTGGCATACTGTGGCCGAGTGCAGGGTGTACCAAGATGGGCGTCTCTGATGGCAACACGGAGCGTCACTTCCACGACCGAATGTGACGGCTCTGGTCGCTCTTGACGCGCCGCCCTACGCTCCTCCCACCCGCTGACTCCTCCAGGTATCGGCTAAGGCATCGGGAGCATTTGCGCGAGTACAAGTACTCGCGCAAATGCTCGGTATCGGTCCCGATACCGATACTATCAGTATTGATAGTATCAGTATTGGGACAACCCTACTAAAGACAGTTTAACCCATGCCGTCAACGCCATAATGCCAAGAGTGGAGGGAGAGCAGGCCCAGACTGGGACAAAATATAGGCCCGGGCATTTTAGACTGAGGGGGGGGAGCGCGGCGGCGCTTCGCTGCAGCGGTTAATGATGGGATATGGGGTTCCAGCACCTTATACCTCTGGATCCCTTTACATTACACAGCACCCTGGACCCCTTTACATTACATAGCAACGCACCTCTGGACCCTTTTACATTACACAGCACCCTGCACCTCTGGGCCCCTTTACATTACACAGCACCCTGCACCTCTGGACCCTTTTACATTACACAGCACCCTGCACCTCTGGGCCCCTTTACATTACACAGCACCCTGCACCTCTGGGCCCATTTACATTACACAGCACCCTGCACCTCTGGGCCCCTTTACATTACACAGCACCCTGCACCTCTGGACCCCTTTACATTACACAGCACCGCACCTCTGGACCCCTTTACATTACACAGCACCCTGCACCTCTGGGCCCCTTTACATTACACAGCACCCTGCACCTCTGGACCCCTTTACATTACACAGCACCGCACCTCTGGACCCCTTTACATTACACAGCACCCTGCACCTCTGGACCCCTTTACATTACACAGCACCATGCACCTCTGGGCCCCTTTACATTACACAGCACCCTGCACCTCTGGGCCCCTTTACATTACACAGCACCCTGCACCTCTGGACCCCTTTACATTACACAGCACCGCACCTCTGGACCCCTTTACATTACACAGCACCCTGCACCTCTGGACCCCTTTACATTACACAGCACCATGCACCTCTGGGCCCCTTTACATTACACAGCACCCTGCACCTCTGGACCCCTTTACATTATACAGCACCCTGGACCCCTTTACATTACATAAAAACGCACCTCTGGACCCTTTTACATTACAAAGCACCCTGCACCTCTGGGCCCCTTTACATTACACAGCACCCTGCACCTCTGGGCCCCTTTACATTACACAGCCCGCCACAGTTTGTGACACCCCCCTAACAGTTCTGGACCCCCTGCATGTTACACTGAGGGAGACGTCTCATGCGGCCTGCGGCTAACCGGGCATATGCCCGGTATGCCCTATGGCCAGTCCGGGCCTGAGGTAGAGGAATCACTCCGCGGCTCCAGGGGAGGTAATATGCAGGACGCTGGCCAGCATGAGGAGCGGGCGTGGAAGTGACCTTCTTCCAGGCCAGAAATTGAAGAATTAGTCCCTCCCTGACAACCACAAGAACCATTGTATGGAGTAACCAAAAATTAAAAAAATTGGGGTTGGAGGTGGTCAGGGTTGTTCGGTCATGGTTGCTCGGGCCCCCCTGCTGGCCGGACCCAGTACAACAGGGCCAGTTGTACTAGCCTATCAGCGGCCCTGGTAGAGGGTGCTACAGATGCTTTGAAAGTCACATTCAACTGGATTTGTTCTGTAATGTTGACATTGTTTTGCTGCTCATCAAAGCATTGCTCGGTTCTAATGAATGTCAGGAACGTACCAGTATATAAAGCTACACGGGGGGTAACTCAGTCATCATAATCCAATCACCAGTGAATGTGTCAAAGACGATGTTAATTGTCAGGTGTGGAAATTTTGGAAACCACCTTGTTCTAATTACATTATCCAGTCACCACGGTGCCGTGAAGTCTAGTACCGGTGTTATTTGTGTGAGGCACACGGCCGCCTAACGTGTGAATTGTTTTTTAAATCATCGGGGAAGAGGCGGTTATTAAAAGCAGCATTATGTGGGGGTTACAAATGGTGTTGATGGCCCTCATTAAACAAAGAAAGCTCCTTGGGTGAGCGTCGAAAAAAAAAAAAACATCTTCAACATTACGGAACAGGTTTAGTTGAATACAAATACCTACGACTAGCTACACCATGACCTGAGGAAATAGAGACTTTACCGAAACACGTCCTGGAGGAGAAATTGTTGATGACATTCTTTGGCTGGGGACATATTTCTCAGTAGACCATGAAAAAAAAAGATGGAAATCAGGAACCGTTCTCACTCGCTCTCCTCCTCTCGATATCGAGGAGTCTTTTCCTTTAAATGGGGTATTCTACACATCTCAGATTCATTGATAATTAATCCAAATTTAAATCTCACACCTTTTTTTCGCATTATAGTCCTTATGACAAGCAGGAGTCCAAATCCTTGGAAAGACGGATAATCTTGGTAATTGCAGGAGAATACTAAAAGATGGAGAGACAATAAAGGGTGCTGAAATTGGAGGCCGGACAACTGTGGGGTATACCAGAGGCTGTAAACTGGCACACTTGGAGTCAATAGATGACACTTGGAGACACTGAAGTGCACAGGGAACACAGGGGATACTGAGGCACCCTGAAGGCACCGGAGCACACAGAGCACACTGAAGACAACGAGGCACCCTGGAAACCCTGGGGTGCACAGGGCACACTGAAGACACGGATGCAGCCTGGAGGCACTGGGTCACACAAAGCACACTGGAGACAGTGAGGCGGGCAGAACACACTGTAGGCACTGAGGCACCATGGAAACTCTGGGGTGCACAGGGCACACTGAAGACACTAAGGCGCACAGGGCACCCTGGAGACACTGGGGCACACAGAGCACACTGGAGACACTGAGGCGCACAGGGACCACTGGAGACACTGAGGCACACAGGGCACCCTGGAGACACTGAGGCACACAGGGCACACTGGAGACAGTGAGGTGCACAGGGCACACTGGAGACACTGAGGTGCACAGGGCACACTGGAGACACTGAGATGCACAGGGCACAGTGGAGACAGTGAGGTGTACAAAGCACACTTGAGACACTGAGACGCACGGGGCACACTGGAGACAGTGAGGTTCACAGAGCACAATGGAGACACTGAGGCACACAGGGCACACTGGAGACAGTGAGGTGCACAGAGCACAATGGAGACACTGAGGCACACAGGGCACACTGGAGACAGTGAGGTTCACAGAGCACACTGGAGACACTGAGGTGCACAGGGAACACTGGAGACACTGAGGTGCACAGAGCACACTGGAGACACTGAGGTGCACAGGGCACACTGGAGACACTGAGGCACACAGGGCACACTGTAGACACTGAGGCACCCTGGAAACCCTGGGGTGTACAGGGCACACTGGAAAAACTAAAGTGCACAGGGCACTGGAGACACTGATGCAGCCTGAGTGAGTGAGTGAGTGAGTGAGTGAGTGAGTGAGTGAGTGAGTGAGTGAGTGAGAAACTTATATAGTGCGACCCTGTGAACTGAATCGCCTCTGGGCGCTTAGTATCCATTCCCTAACTGAAGCTTTTTCCCTCAGAAAATATGTTTTTTTTTTTTTTTTCTATAGGCCGGGTAATTCGCCTCCAAACGGATGCTGATTGGTAGGGCGTTCCATAGTCTAGGACTGCAAATCTTCACTCTCCTTTGGACTTATATCTGGCTTTGGGTATCTGGAGTAGATTTTGGTTGCTGGATCACAGAACGCGATTGGGGTTGTGGGCTTCTAATTTTTCACATAGATATTGGGGGGCATTTCTTTGAACGCACTTAAGCCTCAGACAGAGTGCCTTGAAAGTGATTCTGTCTTTTACTGGCAACCAATGAAGGGATCTCAGTGAAGGTGAGATTGATTCCCAAGGTTTTTTCCCTGGAGGCACTGGGTCACACAAGACAAACCGGAGACACAGAGGCGGACAGGACACACTGTAGGCACTGAGGCACCATGGAAACTCTGGGGTGCACAGGGCACACTGAAGAAACTGAGGTGCACAGGGCACACTGGAAACACTGAGGCACACAGGGCACCCTGGAGACATTGGGGCACACAGAGCACCCTGGAGACACTGAGGTGCACAGGGACCACTGGAGACACTGAGGTGCACAGAGCACACTGGAGACACTGAGGTGCACAGGGAACACTGGAGACACTGAGGTGCACAGGGAACACTGGAGACACTGAGTTGCACAGGGCACACTGGAGACACTGAGGTGCACAGGGCACACTGTAGACAATGAGGTGCACAGAGCACACTGGAGACACTGAGGTGCACAGGGCACACTGGAGACACTGAGGCGAACAGGGCACACTGTAAGCACTGAGGCACCATAGAAACTCTGGTATGCACAGGGCACAATAAAGACACTGAGGCACACAGGGCACACTTGGAGACACTGAGGTGTACAGAGCACACTCGAGACACTGAAGCACACAGGGCACACTTGGAGACACTGAGGTGTACAGAGCACACTCGAGACACTGAGGTGCACAGGGCACACTGAAGACACTGAGGCACCATGGAAACTCTGGGGTGCACAGGGCACACTGAAGAAACTGAGGTGCACAGGACACACTGGAAACACTGAGGCACACAGGGCACCCTGGAGACATTGGGGCACACAGAGCACCCTGGAGACACTGAGGTGCACAGGGACCACTGGAGACACTGAGGTGCACAGAGCACACTGGAGACACTGAGGTGCACAGGGACCACTGGAGACACTGAGGTGCACAGAGCACACTGGAGACACTGAGGTGCACAGAGCACACTGGAGACACTGAGGTGCACAGGGAACACTGGAGACACTGAGGTGCACAGGGCACACTGGAGACACTGAGGTGCACAGGGCACACTGTAGACACTGAGTTCAGGAGATAGAAAAACTAGAAAGGAAAAAATTGGGACTTTGAGCGAGGCTGCAGACACGGTGGGGATAGTATAAAAGTACAAATGTATTCATGGAAATGCAAGCATACATCAACATACAGAAAAACATGTAAATGAAAACATATGTATTTCAAATAGAGGACATTACTTTGTATTGAAAACACGTAATATGTGCATATACAATAAGCGCAGCAACAGGTGCAGCAATGCCTGGCCATATGCCACATGCTAGTGTGCATGGATAAATGGATGCATCCAAATGCTTGCATTTCCATGAATAAATTTGTACTTTTATACTATCCCCACCTTGTCTGCAGCCTCGCTCAAAGTCCCAATTTTTCCCTTTCTAGTTTTTTTATCTCCTAAGACACACAGGGCACACTGGAGATACTGAGGCACACAGAGCATACTGTAGACAGTGACACTGAGGTGCACAGGGAACACTGGAGACTTTGAGGTGCACAGGGCACACTGGAGACACTGGGATGCACAGGGCACACTGTAGGCACTGAGGCACCATGGAAACTCTGGGGTGAAATGGACACACTTGAGGTACTGAAGCACACAGGGCACACTGGAGACACTGAGGCACTCTGGAGACACTGTGGTGCACAGGGCACACTGGAGACACTGAGGCACACAAGGCACACTGGAGATACTGAGGTGCACAGAGCACACTAGAGACACTGAGGCACCCTGCAGACAATGTGGTGCACAGGAAACACTGGAGACACTGAGGCACACAAGGCACACTGGAGTTACTGAGGTGCACAGAGCACACTGGAGACACCGAGGCACCCTGCAGACAATGTGGTGCACAGGAAACACTGGAGACACTGAGGCACACAGGGCACACTGGAGACACTAAGGCACCCTGGAGACACTAGGGCACACAGAGCACACTGGAGACACTGAGGTGCACTGGGCACACTGGAGAGTGAGACACTGAGGTGCACAGGGCACACTGGAGACAATGAGGTGCACAGGGCACACTGGAGAGAGTAAGGTTCCTAGAGCAAACTGGAGACACTGAGGTGCACAGGGCACACTGGAGACACTGAGGCACACAGGGCACACTGGAGACAGTGAGGTTCACAGGGAACACTGGAGACACTGAGGTGTATAGGGCACACTGGAGACACTGAGGCGAACAGGGCACACTGTAAGCACTGAGGCACCATGGAAACTCTGGTGTTCACAGGACACAATGAAGACACTGAGGCGCACAGGGCACACTGAAGACACTGAGGTGTACAGAGCATACTCGAGACATGGAGGCACCTGGAAACTCTGGGGTGCACTGGGCACACTTGAGGCACTGAGGCACACAGGGCACACTGGAGACACAGAGGCACCCTGGAGAAACTGTAGTGCACAGGGCACACAGGAGACACTGAGGCACACTGGAGATACTGAGGCAACCTGCAGACAATGTGGTGCACAGAAAACCATGGAGACACTGAGGCACACAGGGCGTACTGGAGACACTAAGGAATCCTGGAGACACTGGGGCACACAGAGCACACTGGAGACACTGAGGTGCACAGGGAACACTTGAGTCACTGAGGCACACAGGGCACACTGGACACACTTGAGGCACTGAGGCCCACAGGGCACACTGGAGACACTGAGGTGCACAGGGCACACTGGAGACACTGAGGTGCACAGGGCACACTGGAGAGAGTAAGGTTCCTAGAGCAAACTGGAGACACTGAGGTGCACAGGGCACACTGGAGACACTGAGGCACACAGGGCACACTGGAGACAGTGAGGTTCATAGGGAACACTGGAGACACTGAGGTGTATAGGGCACACTGGAGACACTGAGGCGAACAGGGCACACTGTAAGCACTGAGGCACCATGGAAACTCTGGTGTTCACAGGACACAATGAAGACACTGAGGCGCACAGGGCACACTGAAGACACTGAGGTGTACAGAGCATACTCGAGACAATGAGGCACCTGGAAACTCTGGGGTGCACTGGGCACACTTGAGGCACTGAGGCACACAGGGCACACTGGAGACACAGAGGCACCCTGGAGAAACTGTAGTGCACAGGGCACACAGGAGACACTGAGGCACACTGGAGATACTGAGGCAACCTGCAGACAATGTGGTGCACAGAAAACCATGGAGACACTGAGGCACACAGGGCGTACTGGAGACACTAAGGAATCCTGGAGACACTGGGGCACACAGAGCACACTGGAGACACTGAGGTGCACAGGGAACACTTGAGTCACTGAGGCACACAGGGCACACTGGACACACTTGAGGCACTGAGGCCCACAGGGCACACTGGAGACACTGAGGTGCACAGGGCACACTGGAGACACTGAGGTGCACTGGAGACACTGAGGTGCACAGGGCACACTTGAGGCACTGAGGCACACAGGGCACACTGTGCACACTTGAGGCACTGAGGCACACAGGGCACATTGGAGACACTGAGGTGCACTGGGCACACTTGAGGCACTGAGGCACACAGGGCACACTTGAGGCACTGAGGCGCACAGAGCACACTGTAGACACTGAGGCACACTGGAGCCACTGAGCCACTGTGGTTTGTTTAAGCACCCCCTGAAGCCTCTTGAGTTATGCTTGCCACATATCCCAGGAGGTGTTGACTTCCATACTACGGCTGGACAAGGTGGATCTGCAGCTTAAAGAGAGTGAAACTTTGGATGGAGGAGGGTGAACTTGCATGCGCCATCGGTGAGCGATGGTAGATGATCAGATTACAGCAGGAATGATGGCCTCATGACTCTGCTGCTGCTTATTCATTGTCCAATCACAGCCCAGGGGTGAGGAAGTGACCAAGCTGTATAGCTAAACTGCAGTAGAGAAAGTCAGGTCTCTGGCTCTCCTCTCTGACGAGTGCGAGAAAATCTGAAACTTCTGAGCTGCGCTTCTCACAATGTGCAATTTATTCCCTGTCCGGAGGATGCCCATCATCTTCTAGCCCTTTCCTCCCAAGCCTGCCTCTCCCTAAATAATTAGCATGCAGATGGGGGAGGGGAGATTTATTGCAGCGTGCGCACTAATGATTACCGCTGTACTCCTTGTGCTTGATATGTGGGTGGCAAGCGTCAGAAATCACTTAGAAAAAGATACAAAATCAATAAATAATAAATCTGGCGCATTCTGTAAGGCACGGCGAGGAACGGCGATGTAGAAAATCACAGCAAACCCATAACGCGCCCAACGAACGCCGAGCCGTCATTGGATGACGACCGGTACTTGGCTGCTATAGGTGACTATTGGTGACCACATTCTGCTGATCAATGCCGCTCTTCGCATCGCCGTACCAAACAAGCCGTCATTGTATTGGAGTCACCGGGCACGGGAAGAGATGGGAATGATCTCATTGCATTATTGGAATCACCGATCCCCCCGGGCATTCAATGACC
This sequence comes from Rana kukunoris, assembly GCA_029574335.1. Classification (NCBI taxonomy): domain Eukaryota; kingdom Metazoa; phylum Chordata; class Amphibia; order Anura; family Ranidae; genus Rana; species Rana kukunoris. Next base: position 6,933,671 of record CM056057.1, on the reverse strand, counting down.
TAATGCCACCGGTGATTTACCATCTAAAATGAGGCAATCGCACTGCAACCAATCCGAAAAAAAACATCCATAACCCGCCAGACTCAACGCGAGCCGTCCGAATTCCTTCTTCATTTAAAGGACCGCAAACACATTTATCCTCATCGGTAAAATGTCAGATGAGCTCGAAGATGTTTATGTTGTTGTTTTAGTATGTTTTCATACCTGGTGATACTGTCCATACTATTCCGGCATCTCCACACCCCAGATCACCCCCAAATTACTGCGTCTTCACCCCTCAGATCACCCCAATTCCTGCACCTTCACACCTCAGATCACCCCAGTTCCTGCACCTTCATACTTCAGATCACCCCACTTCCTGCACCTTCATACTTCAGATCACCCCAATTCCTGCACCTTCATACCTCAGATCACCCCAATTCCTGCACCTTCACACCTCAGATCACCCCAATTCCTGGACCTTCACTTCCCAGATCACCCCAATTCCTGCACCTTCACACCCCAGATCACCCCAATCCCTGGAATTTGACACCCCAGATCACCCCAATTCCTGCACCTTCACAACTCAGATTACCCCAATTCCTGAATCTTCACCCCTCAGATCACCCCAATTCCTGAATCTTCACCCCTCAGATCACTCCAATTCTTTCATCTTCACCCCCCAGATTACCCCAATTCCTTCACCTTCATACCTCAGATCACCCCAGTTCCTGCATCTTCACCCCTCAGATCACCCCAATTCCTGCACCTTCATACCTCAGATCACCCCAATTCCTGCACCTTCATACCTCAGATCACCCCAGTTCCTGCATCTTCACCCCTCAGATCACCCCAATTCCTGCACCTTCATACCTCAGATCACCCCAATTCCTGCTCCTTCATACCTCAGATCACCCCAGTTCCTGCATCTTCACCCCTCAGATCACCCCAATTCCTGCACCTTCATACCTCAGATCACCCCAATTCCTGCACCTTCATACCTCAGATCACCCCAGTTCCTGCATCTTCACCCCTCAGATCACCCCAATTCCTGCACCTTCATACCTCAGATCACCCCAATTCCTGCTCTTTCATACCTCAGATCACCCCAGTTCCTGCATCTTCACCCCTCAGATCACCCCAATTCCTGCACCTTCATACCTCAGATCACCCCAATTCCTGCACCTTCACCCCTCAGATCACCCCCACTTCCTGTACCCTCACACCTGAGATAACCCCAATTCCTGCACCTTCAGACCTCAGATCACCCCAATTCCTGAATCTTCACCCCTCAGATCACCCCAATTCCTGAATCTTCACCCCTCAGATCACCCCAATTCCTTCATCTTCACCCCCCAGATCACCCCAATTACTGCACCTTCACCCCTCATATCACCCCAATTACTGAATCTTCACTCCTCAGATCACCCCACTTCCTGCACCTTCATACCTCAGATCACCCCAATTCCTCTACCTTCATACCCCAGATAACCTCAATTCTTGAATCTTCACTCCTCGGATCACACCAATTCCTGCACCTTCACACCTCAGATCACCCCAATTCCTGGACCTTCACTTCCTAGATCACCCCAATTCCTGGACCTTCACCCCCCCAGATCACCCCAATCCCTGGACCTTCACCCCCCAGATCACCCCAATCCCTGGAATTTGACACCCCAGATCACCCCAATTCCTGCACCTTCACACCTCAGATTACCCCAATTCCTGAATCTTCACCCCTCAGATCACCCCAAATCCTTCATCTTCACCCCCCAGATCACCCCAATTCCTACACCTTCATACCTCAGATCACCCCAATTCCTGCACCTTCATACCTCAGATCACCCCAGTTCCTGCATCTTCACCCCTCAGATCACCCCAATTCCTGCACCTTCATACCTCAGATCACCCCAATTCCTGAATCTTCACCCCTCAGATCACCCCAATTCCTGAATCTTCACCCCTCAGATCACCCCAATTCCTTCATCTTCACCCCCCAGATCATCCTAATTACTGCACCTTCACCCCTCATATTACCCAAATTACTGAATCTCCACCCCTCAGATCACCCCAAATCCTTCATCTTCACCCCCCAGATCACCCCAATTCCTACACCTTCATACCTCAGATCACCCCAATTCCTCTACCTTCATACCTCAGATCACCCCAATTCCTGAATCTTCACATCTCAGATCACCCCAATTCCTGCACTTTTACATCTCAGATCACACTAATTCCTGCACCTTCACAATTCATCCTTCATATTCACATCTCAGATTAGTCCCAATTCCTGCACCTTCCAACCTCATCAGACCAAGTTCCTGCACCTTTACACCGCAGGTGAGATTCAATTCCAGCACCCTCATGCCGCGTACACACGATCACTTTTTGTGCTGAAAAAAAAACGATGTTTTAAAAAACGTCATTTAAAATGACCGTGTGTGGGCAAAACGTCGTTTTATGTCTTCAAAAAAAAGACCAAAAAAATTAGAACATTCTTGAATTTTTTGTGTCGTTTTTCAAAACGTCGTTTTTTGTGTCATAAAAAGTGATGGTGTGTGGGCAAAAACGATGTTGAAAATAACGTTTTTGAACCCGCGCATGCTCAGAGGCAAGTTATGAGACGGAGCTTCAATGGAACAGAGTGCCGTCGAGCGTGGTGTACGTCACCGCGCTTTGCTAGAGCATTTTGGAAAAACGATGGTGTGTAGGCAACGTCGTTTTGGAAAAAGAAGTTTGAAAAAGGTTGTTTTGTTTCGTGAGATAAAATGAAGGTTTTTTTTCATCACAAAAAGTGATCGTGTGTACGCGGCATTACACCTCATATCAGCCCAATCCCTGCACTTTCAGAGTAGAAGCCCACACACATACTACGTGCCGATCTTCCAGGTGGCACTGAAAATATTGCATGCCCACCCTGGCACATGTTCCTTAGGTTTCCTATCCCCGATGTATGCGACTAACATAAAAGGGACATCTGGTGTTAGGTCTACATTAGACGTTAGTAAAATATAACGAGTGACCATTCTACGTTGGTCAATCTTATATTGACAGACGGGATGATACATTAGAAGGTCTTTGGCGGGGGCACCTTGGTGAGGGCATCTCCCCCTCTTCTCACATAATAAAAGGACGGTTGGAGCTGAAGCCGTTGCGGTTTGTTTTTACTGTGACCGCAATCCTCTCTATTAGACTCTTCTACAGAGTAACGATTCTTTCACAGACTTGCTACTTTCTTTTCAATTTCGTTGGGACCCCGAGCTCCTGTGTGTCGTGTAAACATTGCAACTGTGTAGTAACTCCAGTTCAGCTTTTTTTACTGGATAATATGCCGGCAGTAACCTAATGTAGAAAAGTGCTTTAAAGTCCCATAAATACTGGATTTATATGTGAGTAGAAACAAATGTCCGGCATCCCCGGTCTGCACGCAAGGCTCTAGTAACATGTTATATACTTCCTGGCCTAACTGATGTCATCACTCCAGGGTTTCCCTTTTTTTAACCTCTGCTGCCCACCATGGTCACATATTTTGTACCCAAATGTAATCGAAACCTTAACCACCACCCCCAGAATTTTTGGAAAAAAATATATAATTCAAGAATTTAAATGCACAAAAACACAATATTTTACTCACTGGCCATGTTATAAGGTACCGGGTTGGACCCCCTTTGGCCTTCATTCTTGGTGACATAGACACAACAAGGTGTTGGAAACGTTCCTCCGAGATTTTGAGGTCCACCTTGCTAGTACCGGGTTGGACCCCCTTTTGCCTTCAGTCTTGGTGGCGTAGATACTAGTGTTGCTCACGAATATTCGCATCGCGAATATTCGCTACGAATATTGCATATTTGAGTATTCGCGAATATTCGTATTTTTTCAATTTTTTTTTTAAAACAGATCACATCCTAGTGATCTCCATCGATGTCTAAAAGCATTGCTGGTATGATTAGAGAGAGACCCTGGGCCGAGTAGCTGATGCCATTCTTTTATGTTGCCGAAAATTCGCATTGCGAATTTTCGGCAACATAAAAGAATCGCATCAGCTACTCGGCCCTTCTTTTGCATCAGAGCCAATCAGAATAACTCGAATATTCGGCAAAAGGAATATTGCGCGATATTCCTTTTGCCGAATATTCGAGTTATTCTGATTGGCTCTGATGCAAAAGAAGGGCGGAGAAGATAATCGCGCAATAGGAATATTGCGCGATTATCTTCTCCGCCCTTCTTTTGCCCCCTTATTCTCCTTTCTTTTAAGTAGAGTTAGTGTAGAGTTAGTGTTTAGTGCATATTAGTTTAGTAATACAGGAAATGATCTCCGTTTATGAGAATTTCGCAATCATTTTCGCATTAGCGAAATTTCGCAACATTTTTTTTGGATAAAATATCACGAATATTCGATATTAGCGAATATTCGCGAATATTCTTCTATATATTGGCGCAATATCGCTAAATCGAATATGGCGTATTCCGCTCAACACTAATAGATACAACAAGGTGTTTGAAATGTTCCTCAGAGATTTTGAGGCCAACTTGGCTAGTAGCAGGTTGGACCCCTTTTGCCTTCATTCTTGGTGGCATAGATCAACAAGGCATTGGAAATGTTCCTCTGAGATTATGAGGTCCACCTTGCAAAGTAGTGGGTTGGACCCCTTTTGCCTTCATTATTGGTGGCATAGGCACAACAAGGTGTTGGAAACATTTCTCAGATATTTTGAGGTCCACCTTCCTAGTCCCAGGTTGGACCCCTTTTGCCCTCATTCTTCGTGGCAAAGATCAGCAAGGCATTGGAAACGTTCCTCAGAGATTTTGAGGTCCACCTTGCTAGTATCGGGTTGGACCCCTTTTGCCTTCATTCTTGGTGGCATAGATCAACAAGGCATTGGAAATGTTCCTCTGAGATTATGAGGTCCACCTTGCAAAGTAGTGGGTTGGACCCCTTTTGCCTTCATTATTGGTGGCATAGGCACAACAAGGTGTTAGAAAAGTTCCTCAGAGATTTTGAAGTCCACCTTGTTAGTCCCAGGTTGGACCCCTTTTGCCTTCATTCTTGGTGGCATAGGCACAACAAGGTGTTGGAAACATTTCTCAGATATTTTGAGGTCCACCTTCCTAGTCCCAGGTTGGACCCCTTTTGCCCTCATTCTTCGTGGCAAAGATCAGCAAGGCATTGGAAACGTTCCTCAAAGATTTTGAGGTCCACCTTGCTAGTATCGGGTTGGACCCCTTTTGGCTTCATTCTTGGTGGCATAGGCACAACAAGGTGTTAGAAAAGTTCCTCAGAGATTTTGAAGTCCACCTTCCTAGTAGCGGGTTGGACCCCTTTTGCCTTTATTCTTCATGGCATAGATACAACAAGGTGTTAGAAAAGTTCCTCAGAGGTTTTGAAGTCCACCTTCCTAGTAGCGGGTTGGACCCCTTTTGCCTTCATTCTTTGTGACATAGATCAACAAGGCATTGGAAATGTTCCTCAGAGATTATGAGGTCCACCTTGCAAAGTAGTGGGTTGGACCCCTTTTGCCTTCATTCTTGGTGGCATAGGCACAACAAGGTGTTGAAAAACATTTCTCAGAGATTTTGAGGTCCACTTTCCTAGTCCCGGGTTGGACCCCTTTTGCCTTCATTCTTGGTGGAATAGATACAACAAGGTGTTGGAAACGTTCCTCCGAGATTTTGCTCCATAGTGACATGATGACATCACACAGTTGCTTCAGATGTGGAGACCATTGGAGTACAGTGACCTCATTGTCCAGTGGTGAGATGATTGGAGCTTTGTGACTTGGTGACATTATCCTGCTGGGAGGAGCCACCAGAAGATGGGGACGCTGGAGTCATAAAGAGATGGACATGGTCAGCAACAATACTCAGGTAGGCCGTGGTGTTTAAATGATCCTCATTTGGTACTAAGGGGCCCAAAGTGTGCCAAGAAACCATCCCCCCCCCACCATTACACCCCCCCCCCACCACCAGCCTGAACCGGTGATACCAGGCGGGATGGATCCATGCCCCAAATTCTGACCCCACCATCTGAATGTCACAGCTGAAATCCAATCTCATCAGACCAGGCAACGTTTTTTCAATCTTCTATTGTCCAATTTTGGTGATCCTGTGCCAATTGTAGCCTCAGTTTCCTCCTCTCAGCTGACAGGAGTGGCAACCGGTGTGGTCTTCTGCTGCTGTAGCCCATCTTCTTCAAGGGTTGGATGTGTTGTGCGTTCAAAAATGGTATTCTGCATACTTTGGATGTAACAAGGGGTTATTTGAGTTACTGTTGTCTCTCTATCACCTGGAACCAGTCTGCTCATTCTCCTCTGACCTCAACAAGGCATTTCCCTCCACACAACTGCCGCTCACTGGATATTTTCTCCTTTTCCCGCCATTCTCAGTGAGAGATGGTTGTGTGTGAAAATCCCAGAAATACTCAGACCAGCCCGTCTGCCACCAACAACCATGCCACGTTCTTCTCCTTTCTGATGCTCTGTTTGAACCTCAGCAAGTCGTCTTCACCACGTCTAGATGCCTAAACGCATTGAGTTGCTGCCATGTGATTGGATGATTAACAATTTATGTTACCAAGCAATTGAACAGGTGTACTTAATAAAGTGGAGAGTGTATTTTTTTTTTAAGCAGAGGCCCTAGAGAATAAAATGGTGGGTGTTGCATATTTTTATGTCACATGGTATTTGCACAGCTCTTTTTCAAATGCAAATTTTTGGAGAACAAAAAAAGTTTAACGGGCTTCTGTGATTGCACCTGCCATGCACCCGCTGTGCGCCCGATACGGCCGCGGGCCGCACGCTCTGTGATCACAGTGTACTCCGACACTACGGATCACAGATTGAGGCAAAGAGCCAATCAGCGGCTTTTTTCTACTCGATCAGCTGTGTCCAATCAAAGCTGATCACGGATATAAATCTAATGCGTTTATCGGCATTCCTTTCCTCGCTGACAGTATGAGGAGAGGAGAGCCGATAAAAGGGACATCTACACTGATAATCAGGGCAGTCCTAACCAGTGCTGCCAATCAGTGCCCATCAGTGCCTTCTCATTCGTGTCGCCCATCTGTGCCACCTACCAGTGCTCATCAGTGCCGCCCCTCTGTACCCATCAGTGCCACCTATTAGTTCCCATCAGTGACGCCCCTCTGTTCCCATCAGTGCCACCTATCAGTTCCCATCAGTGCCACCTATTAGTTCCCATCAGTGCCACCTATCAGTTCTCATCAGTGCCGCCTATCAGTTCTAGTCAGTGCCACCTATCAGTTCTCATCAGTGCCACCTATCAGTTCCCATTAGTGCCGCCTATCAGTTCCCATCAGTGCCGCCTATCAGTTCCCATCAGTGCCGCCTATCAGTTCCCATCAGTGCCATCAATCAGTTCCCATCAGTGCTGCCTATCAGTTCCCATCAGTGCCGCCTATCAGTTCCCATCAGTGCCACCTATCAGTTCCCATCAGTGCCGCCTATCAGTTCCAATCAGTGCCGCCTATCAGTTCCCATCAGTTCCCATCAGTGCCGCCTATCAGTTCCCATCAGTGCCGCCTATCAGTTTCCATCAGTGCCGCCTATCAGTTTCCATCAGTGCCGCCTATCAGTTCCCATTCGTGCCACCTATCAGTTCCCATCAGTGTCGCCTATCAGTTCCCATCAGTGCAACCTATCAGTTTCCATCAGTGCCGCCTATCAGTTCCCATCAGTGCCGCCTATCAGTTTCCATCAGTGCCACCTATCAGTTTCCATCAGTGCCGCCTATCAGTTCTCATCAGTGCCACCTATCAGTTCCCATAAGTGCCGCCTATCAGTTCTCATCGGTGCCGCCTATCAGTTCTCATCGGTGCCGTCTATCAGTTCTCATCAGTGCCGCCTATCAGTTCTCATCAGTGCCACCTATCAGTTCCCATTAGTGCCGCCTATCAGTTCCCATCAGTGCCGCCTATCAGTTCCCATCAGTGCCACCTATCAGTTCCCATCAGTGCCGCCTATCAGTTCTCATCAGTGCCACCTATCAGTTCTCATCAGTGCCACCTATCAGTTCCCATTAGTGCCGCCTATCAGTTCCCATCAGTGCCACCTATCAGTTCCCATCAGTGCCACCTATCAGTTCTCATCAGTGCCACCTATCAGTTCCCATCAGTGCCGCCTATCAGTTCTCATCAGTGCCACCTATCAGTTCTCATCAGTGCCACCTATCAGTTCCCATCAGTTCGAATCAGTGCTGCCTATCAGTTCCCATTAGTGCCGCCTATCAGTTCCCATCAGTGCTGCCTATCAGTTCCCATCAGTGAAGGAGAAAAATTACCTGTTTGCAAAATTTTATAACAAACTAGGACATTTTTTTTGTTAAAGTTTTTTGTTCCTTTTGGTAACAAAAAAAAACAGTAGTAATTAAATACCAAATGAAAGCTCTATTGGGGTCACTACTGAGTGGGGGGTCAGCAGAGCTGAGGGTTACTACTGAGCGGGAAATCAGCAGAGCTGGAGGTTACTCCTGTGGGAGTTACTACTGAGTGGGGGATCAGCAGAGCTGAGGGTTACTACTGAGCGGGAAATCAGCAGAGCTGGAGGTTACTCCTGTGGGAGTTACTACTGAGTGGGGGATCAGCAGAGCTGAGGGTTACTACTGAGCGGGAAATCAGCAGAGCTGGAGGTTACTCCTGTGGGAGTTACTACTGAGTGGGGGATCAGCAGAGCTGGTGGTTACTACTGAGTGGGGGATCAGCAGAGATGGTGGTTTATACTGAGTGGGAGATCAGTGGAGCTGGGGGGTTACTACTGAGCCGGGGATCAGCAGAGCTGGTGGGTACTAGTGAGTAGGGGATCAGCAGAGCTGTGGGGTACTAGTGAGTGGGGGATCAGCAGAGCTGGGGGGTACTAGTGAGTAGGGGATCAGCAGAGCTGTGGGGTACTAGTGAGTGGGGGATCAGCAGAGCTGGGGGGGTTACTACTGAGTGAGAGATCAGTGGAGTTGGGGGTTACTACTGAGTGGAGGGTCAGCAAAAATGGAGGTTACTAATAAGCGGGAGATAAGCAAAGCTGGAGTTTAAAAAAATATTTTAAAAATTATAATGATTTTAATCAATACATTTTATTAATGAATAAATTAAATGATGTATTTATTCAATAAATTAAGGAATAAAAATAATGCATGGAATAAATATTAATAAATAGTAAATCAATTAAATAAATAATACATTATAACAGTAATACAATAAATACATATTAATAACTAATACATTAAAAAAAAATTAAAACATACAAAAAAATATTCAAAAAAAATGTATTTATTAAATAATACATTAAAATACAAATACTAAATTAAATATTAATCATTTAACAAAAAAACGAGATAATGGGCCAGATTCAGGTACATCTGCGCATTATTGGACCGGCGTAGCGCACCGCCTTTACGTTAGACTGGTGCAATGTAGCCGCATAATCACCCTGTTCTCGTCGGTTTTACGCAGAAATTTGCACCTGCGCAACGTTATTTCAGAGGCGTAAGGCGGAGTAATACAAATTGGGAAGGACGTGGGCGTGTTACACTGAAATGAGCCGTGACCCCATACAAATGAAGGGCCGGCCGGCTCGCGCATGCGCGCTTGAAGCAGACCATGGTCAGCATCGCTGTGCGCATGCTCACAACTCGGGAACGGCGCAATCAGTGAAATTGGAAGTGGACCCGGGCAACTTAGTGAACTACGCAGACAGGATAAATAGACAGACACAAACGCACTTCCTTTGCAAAAGTACATCCCTCTGTATCCCTCCCTATACAGCAAGGTGCTTTTGTTCTGTTGTTTGTTGCGTTGTGTTTTGTCTTTGTGATATTTGTGGACTGTGTGATCTTGTGTTTTGTAGAAGATATTTGTAAGTGATTTTTGGTGACTTCTTGTGAGACTTTTTGGTTGATAGATTTTGTTTGTTTGTTTTGTTGCTTGATTTTTCCTGCTTGTTTTTGTGAGTGATTTTTGGTGATTGTTTGGGAGAGAGTTGTTGTATGAGTATGACTGAGAGGAAGAGGAAGTTGAATTTTACTTTGGGGGAGAAACAAATACTTGCCCGGGCCATTACCCAATATGGGCGTTTCCTCCACGGCCCGGAGAGTGCCAACACCCCCCCGGCCAGGAGGCGTGAGATCTTGCAGAACATTACTGACGAGGTGAATGCATCGGGGGGGGGGGAGACCCGGACACGGTCGGGGATTGAAAAGAAGATCAATGACCTCCGGCGTCTGGTCAGAAAGAAGCTGGCCAAAATGGTAGCCCATGCCAGGGGCACAGGAGGGGGCCCACCATGCCCTGTTAGGCTGACAGCGGAGGAGCATGCGTTGGCCCAGACCTTTCATAGACAACAGGTGGAGGGCCTGCCCGGCTATGACTCAAGTCATGAAGGCGTGATGCCAGGTAAGGGTTTTTTTCCCTATCAGATGTGTAGCATGTGTGGGGGAGGGGGTGAAAGGGAATATGTGGCAAGTGTGTGGATCCTCCAACCTGTGAATGTTTTGTGTCATCCACAGATGAGCAGGAGGGTGCTGGGCCATCTGGGCTGACCGCACCATCCCAGGGACAACAACCTGATGAGGACCCCCCGACAAGGCCGGAGTCCTCGGAGGAGGATTAAGAGGAGGAGGAGGAGTTTGAGGAAGAGGAGGATGTCATGTCAGCCAGTGGCTTGTTGTTTTTGGAGGAGTCTTCCTCTCTGGCTGGCAGCAGCCAGCCCTCCATAAGGGGTAGCCCCCCCACTCCTCCCCCAACAGGGCTCCCCTCGCAAGGGGCTTCCCTTCTCCCCGGCCACAAGCATCAGCTGGAGGCAGGAAGGCGACCCAGAAGACCAGGGGGGTGGCCGATCTCCTGCCCGCCACTCTGAGAAAGGACCAGTTCCTCCAGACCCGCCATCTGGGACAGGTCAGCCAGACTTTGGGGCGGATGGAGGAGAGCCTGTCCTCCATAAAGGATATGCTTGGGGACCTGGACTGCCACTCCCGGGCTCTTACAAACTGCCTAAACGTACTGCAGACTACAACAGCAGACGCTGGGCAGGATGTGAGGGCCCTCACCCAGGCTATCCAGGCCAACACGGCAACACTAGGTGCTGGCCTGAACAGAATTGCCGTGGCCTTGGAGGGCAGGCTGCCAGGTGGGCAGAGACCAGGGGCTGCTCCTCCTTCCCCGGTTTACCCCCTCCCCCCTGAGTCTCCCCTGAGGAGCCGGGGCTGTGGCCGTGGGCACCCCAGGCGTGGCTCACGCCAACGGCATTAATTTGTTTTTCCCCCTTTTTTTTGTGATGTGAATGTTTTTGGAATGTGGGGGTGATATTCCTGCCGGAAAAGGGGTGTCACCCTCAATTTTGGTGGATAAGGGTTCCCCAGGACCAGGGAGAAGTGATCCCCAGGTCCGTGTGAATGGTGTATGAATGTACAGTGACATAATTGGAGCCTTGGCGTGGCGTTGCTGCTCACAAGTCCTGCATGGTGGACTGGTGCCAATCCAATGTGATGAGGATGTGGGGTGTGTGTGCTAGGGACCACAGTGGTGTGCATGCATGCATTCTCATTGTGCCATGATTAATGTGTGTGTTTAACGTGCAAAGATGCCCAATGTGAGCTGTCTCCTGGCTGCTCTTCCCTCAGAAGACGGGGGACCCTCGCTTAGGGGGGGATTGTCTGGTTCAGGGGTCAGGTCATCATGTAGGTCAATCTGCAGGCCCTTTCTTACTGCGAAGTTGTGCAGCATGCAACATGCACCAATGATCTGGCACACAAAGTTTGGGGAATACAATAGGGTCCCCCCAGACTTATCCAGGCATCGGAAACGTGACTTCAGGAGGCCAAAGGTGCGCTCCACCACTGCACGTGTTTGGGCGTGGGCTTGATTGTATCTTTCCTCTCCTGGTGTTTGGGGGTTCCGGATAGGAGTCATGAGATGGGGTCCCAGTGCATATGCAGAGTCACCTGTAAAGAAAAACACAGGAGGATGTTAGTCATGCATGTGCCCCTTGTGATGTGTGCATCATGGGAGGGGATAGTCATGCCTGCCACCCATGTCACTCACCAACCAGCCAGCTGTCCCCATACACGTTCTGATCGAATTCCATTCGGATGTGGCTTTGATTGTATATGTAGCTGTCATGGCTGGACCCGGGGTGTTTGGCACGGACGTGCCATATGAGGCCTTGGGCATCGACTATCACCTGTACGTTGATGGAATGCCAATGCTTCCGATTGCGGTACATGTGCTCTGTCTCCTGGGGGGGCTGGAGTGCCACATGTGTGCAATCAATGGCCCCCGCGGTGCGTGGGAATCTGGCAATTCTGTAGAAATCTGTCATTGCCTTCAGCCGCAGCTCCTCAGTGGTGGGTCTGATGAACTGGTTGGCCATGCGTCTGAGGATTGCAGGGACAACCTGGTGCACACATCTGCTCATGGAGGATTGTGACATCCCAGCCACCACTCCACTTGTACGCTGAAAAGAGCCACTGGCAAAGAAATGGAGTGTTGCCATGACCTTGACCAGTGGCTGCACTGCATGTGACCGGTGTGTTGGGCTGGTGATGTCCTCCTGCAGGGTTGTGGTTAATTCCAGGATGGCATGAGGGGGGAATCTGAAGATGCGAAACACCTCAGAATCACTCATGCCAAACAGGTCTATGCGGGTGCGGTATATCCTCTCCCGTGCCATCCTCCGTGCCCTCCTGCTTCTTTGCTCATCTAAAGTCAGTAGTATAGCTATGTGCGACGATGCCCCTGGCATGTTGGCATACAGATTGTTGTGCAACACGTGTGACTGCTGAGCTCCTCACTAACGGTGTTGCTTTCTCTGACATGTAGACGGATTGTCTAATTTTATACCACCTTTTATATGGCCTGCGCTGCAACAACGTTCTTTTGTGGATCCCCGTAACTCCCTCATTAGCATATTTGAATAGCAAATCAATGGTGTGTCTAGCGCAGTTTTGCGCGGACGGATGCGCCTGTCTAACGAAATTACGCTGGACAAAAAAAAGTAGATTTCTTGCGTATCTCGTTTTGGGGATGCGGAGTATCGAAACGCATGCGCAAATTTAGACTTACGCTGCGCATCTCCTGTTACGCCGGCGTAATCGCTCTGTGAATCCGGCCCTTTGTATCTACAATGTTGTGTAGTGAGTGTACAGCCTGTATAACAGTGTACATTTGCTGTCCCCTTTAAATAACTCAATACACAGCCATTAATGTCTAAACCACTGGCAACAAAAGTGGGTACACCCCTAAGTGAAAATGTCCAAATTGGGCCCAAAGTCTCAATATTTTGTGTGGCCGCCATTATTTTCCAGCTCTGCCTTAACCCTCTTGGGCATGGAGGTCACCAGAACTTCACAGGTTGCCACTGGAGTCCTCTTCCCCTCCTCCATGATGACATCACAGAGCTGGTGGATGTTGGAGACCTTGCGCTCCTCCACCTTCCGTTTAAGGATCCCCCACAGATGATCAATAGGGTTTAGGTCTGGAGACATGCTTGACCAGTCCATCACCTTTACCCTCAGCTTCTTTAGCAAAGGCAGTGGTGGTCTTGGAGGTGTGTTTGTGGTCGTTATCATGTTGGAATACTACCCTGCGGCCCAGTCTCTAAAGAGGATCAGGCTCTGCTTCAGTATGTCACAGTACATGTTGGCATTCATGGTTCCCTCAATGATCTGTAGCTCCCCAGTGCCGGCAGCACTCATGCAGCCCCAGACCATGACACTCCCACCACCATGCCTGACTGTAGACAAGACACACTTGTCTTTGTCCTCCTCACCTGGTCCCCCCCCCCCCACACACACGCCTGACACCATCTGACACCAAATACCTTTATCTTGGTCTCATCAGACCACAGGACACGGCTCCAGTAATCCATGTCCTTAGTCTGCTTGTCTTCAGCAAACTGTTTGCGGTCTTTCTTGTGCATCATCTTTAGAAGAGGCTTCCTTCTGGGACGACAGCCATGCAGACCAATTTGATGCAGTGTGCAGCGTATGGTCTGAGCACTGACAGGACCCTCCCCTACCCCTTCACCCTTTGCAGCAATGCTGGCAGCACTCATACGTCTATTTCCCAAAGACAACCTCTGGATATGACGCTGAGCACATGACCTCAACTTCTCTGGTGGACCATGGTGAGGCGGGGGGAGGGGAACCCGTCCTGTTATACCGCTGGATGGTCTTGGCCACCTCAGTTTCAGGGTCTTGGCAATCTTCATATAGCATATAGGCCATCTTTATGTAGAGCAACAATTCTTTATTTTCAGATCCTCAGAGAGTTGCCATGAGGTGCCATGTTGTCCTTCCAGTGACCAGTATGAGAGAGTGAGAGCGATAACTCCAAATTTAACACACCTGCTCACCATTCACACCTGAGACCTTGAAACACTAACAATAAACATGACCAGGGGAGGGAAAATGGCTAATTGGGTCCAATTTGGACATTTTCACTTAGGGGTGTCCTCACTTTTGTTGCCAGCGGTTTAGACATTAATGGCCGTGTGTTGAGTTATTTGGAGGGGACGGCAAATTTACACCGTGTACACTCATTACACAACATTGTAGATACAAAGTGTCATTTATTCAGTGTTGATAAGAGAAGAAAAATATGAGGGGCGGGATACTGCGTAAAAAAAAGTGATATATTTTTTATATATATATATATGTATATATATATATATATATATTATATATATATATATATATATGTATATATATATATATATATAATATATCACTTTATTTATTTATATTATTCTTATACAAATATATATATATATATATATCTTAAAAAAATGTATTATACAAATATATATATATATATATATATATATATATATATATATATATATATATATATATATAAATTAAAGAAAGTGAAATAAAATAATATACATAAAAATGATATATTTTTATAAATAAATATATATATATATATATATATATATATATATATATATATATATATATGAATAAAGTGAAATATATATATATATATCTTTAAAAAAATGTATATATATATATTTATATATATTTAAATACATGTATTATATATATATATATATATATATTATACATTTCTTAAAATATATATAGAATAATATAAATGAATAAAAACATATATATATATATATATATATCACTTCTTTTAATTTATATTATTCATATATATATATATATATATATATATATATATATATATATATATATATATGTATATATATATATTATAAATGTATTTAAAAAATATATATATATATATATATATATATATATATATATATATATATATATATATATATATATATATATATTAAAATAAATGGGGCATACTCGATGGACCACTTGCTCTTTTTTCTCTTCTATGCGTTTTTGAACCTATGAAGATTGTATCGCTGACGCCCTTCCATGCGCTCTCAGATGTCATTCAATGCCACACTTCAGGCCTCACTTCACAAAGCTTGAACACACAGATAGGATCTCTCTTTTTTTACAAGGTTTGTTTTGTATATTTTGTTGCTTTTTTTTTTTTTTTTTTAACTAGGGATGTGTTAACTTGGTAAATTTCGCTTTTTTTCTGCCAGGGGGGGGAGCTGCTGAGACCATTTCAGAAGAGAACATTGAATACAGGCAGGAGTTAAAAAAAAAAAAAAGGAAAAAAGAAAAGTCCCACTATAGAGAGAGCAAGAAAACAGCAGGCAAAGATTACCTGTGCTTCCAACATACAGACACTGAGGAACTACTTCCTAGAGTTGATCAGCTTGGAGGAGAACCTTTTTTCTTTCCTTTTATCATCATTGCATCCTAAGTGCTGCAATAAAATACTACAAGGCACCAATTGAGAAGATGAGAGTTGACCCCCCTCCTTGCCTGTAGCAGGTCATGGTGTTCTCTTGCAGATCTTCGCTTGACTCTGGACCTTTTTTTTGGATGGAGATTCTGGATTAGCTGCTTCCTTAGAAGAAGAGGGGTGGGAGGGCTGGTGGTGGGGTGCTGCTGCTGCTGGTGGTGGTGGTGGGGGGGGGGGGAGAGAACTTTGCAGGACCTGGAAAAGTAGAAGAGGAATAAGGCAAAAACCCATATTCTGGATTAGCTGCTTACCTAGAAGAAGAGGGGTGGGCTGCTGGTGGTGGTATAGTGGTGGAGAGGAGAACTTTACAGGACCTGAAAAAGTAAATGAGAGATAAGGCAAAAGCTAAACTTCTGGATTACCTGCTCCCCAGTAACTAATAAGAAGAGGTGTGGGTGGGTTGGCAGTGGGGTGCTGCTGATGATGGCGGTGGGGTGCTGCTGATGATGGTGGTGGGGTGCTGCTGGTGGTAGTGGTGGAGAGGAGAACTTTACAGGACCTGAAAAAGTAAAGGAGAGATAAGGTAAAAGCTCAGCTTCTGGATTAGCTGCTCCCCTGTAACTTAGAAGAAGAGGGGTGGGTAGGCTGGCAGTGGGGTGCTGTTGGTGGGGTGCTGCTGCTGCCGCTGGGGGTAGTGGTGGTGAGGAGAACTTTACAGGACCTGGAAGAGTAGACGAGAATTAAGGTAAAAGCTCAGGTTATGGATTAGCTGATCCCTTGTAACTTAAAAGAGCAATGGGTAGGTTGGCGGTGGGGTGCTGCTGGTGGTAGTGGTGGTGAGGAGAACTTCACAGGACCTGTAAGAGTAGAGGAGAATTAAGGTAAAACCTCAGCTTCTGGGTTAGCTGCTACCCTGCAACCTAGAAGAAGAGCGGTGGGTAGGCTAGCAGTGGGGGTGCTGGTGGTAGTGGTGGGGTGCTGCTGCAACCGCTGGTGGTAGTGGTGGTGAGGAGAACTTCACAGGACCTGGAAGAGTAGAGAATTAAGGTAAAAGCTCAGCTTCTGGGTTAGCTGCTCCCCAGAAATTTAGAAGAAGAGGTGTGGGTGGGCTGCGGTGGGGTGCTGGTGGTGGTGGTTGCTGCTGCTGCTGCTGGTGGTGGTAGTGGTGGCGAGGAAACCTTCACCTGTACCTGGAAGAGTAGAGAAGAATTGAGGTAAAAGCTCAGCCTTTGGATTAGCTGCTCCCCAGTAACTTAGAAGAAGAGGGGTGTGTGGGCTGGCTCAGCCACTGCTGGTGGTGGTAGTGGTGGGGTTCTGCTGTTGGTGGTAGTGGTGGTGAGGAGAACTTCACAGGGCCTGTAAGAGTAGAGGAGAATTAAGGTAAAATCTCAGCTTTTGGATTACCTGCTCCCCAGTAACCTAGAAGAAGAGGGGTGTTTGGGCTGACGGTGGGGTGCTGCTGCTGGTGGTGGTAGTGGTGGCGAGGAAACCTTCACAGGACCTGGAAGAGTAGAGGAGAATTAGGTTAAAGCTCACCTCAGCTTTTGGATTAGCTGCTCCCCAGTAATTTCGAAGAAGAGGGGTGGGTGGGCTGGCGGCGGTGTGTTGCTAGTGGGGGTGCTGCTGCTCCCGCTGGTGGTAGTGGTGGTGAGGAGAACGTCACAGGACCTGGAAGATTAGAGAGTTAAGGTAAAAGCTCAGCTTCTGGATTAGCTGCTCCCCAGTAAACTGTAAGAAGAGGTGTGGGTGGGCTGGTGCAGCCACTGCTGGTGGTGATAGTGGTGGGGTGCTGCCGCTGGTGGTAGTGGTGGTGAGGAGAACTTCACGGGAACTAGAAGAGTAGAAAATTCTACTTGGGTGGTAGTGGTAGAAGCTCAGCTTCTGGATTAGCTGCTCCTCAGTAAACTTGAAGAAAAGGGGTGTGTGGGCTGGTGCAGCCACTGCTGGTGGTAGTGGTGGGGTGCTGCTGCTGCTTCTGGTGGTGGTAGTGGTGGGGTGCTGCTGCTGGTGGTAGTGGTGGGGTGCTGCTGCTGCTGGTGGTAGTAGTGGGGTGCTGCTGCTGCTGGTGGTAGTGGTGGGGTGCTGCTGCTGCTTCTGGTGGTGGTAGTGGTGGTGGGGTGTTGCTGCTGGTGGTAGTGGTGGGGTGCTGCTGCTGGTGGTAGTGGCGGGGTGCTGCCGCTGGTGGTAGTGGTGGGGTGCTAGTGATAGTGGTGGTGAGGAGAACTTCACAGGACCTGAAAGAGTAGAAAATAATTAAGGTAGAAGCTTCTGGATTCACTGCTCCCCAGTAACCTAGAAAAGGGGTGCTAGTTCCTAGCGGTGGGGTGCTGGTGCTGCTGGTGGGGAGAACATTACAGGACCTGCAAAAATCACAGGAGAAATAAGGCAAAAATGTAGAACTTTCCAAAAAAAACAAAAAAACTGGATTCCAACAGCTGGAGAAGGGCATGAAGAGCAGGATCTTTAGAGTAGGGGCTGCTCCTCTTCACCAGGGGGGTGGAGGGGGGAGAAAATCAGAGGACCTGGCAAGGGATGGAAAAGTGGTGGGCAAAGGGCACAAGGGACCCCCTTCCTTCACCTGAATGGGTGGCATGTGTAACAAAGTAGCCAGAGAGAAGTGACTTTGCCCAAAGCCCAGGCATCCCTCCTCGTGTGCGCCCCCCACCTTTGGATCCTTGATTGATCAAGCAGTGTAATTGGAATCATTCAGTAAAAAAAAAAAAAAAAAGGGGGGGTTGGAATGGGAAGGTGGAGCTGCCCTGGACTCCATTAGCATATTCGTGTTTACTCGTCCTAGGAGGGGGGCTTCTCTTTTCATTTTGTAAAGGGAGGAGAGAGGAGGGGGCTAAGGGGACAGTGTGGGCTTCAAGCTTCTGTTATAAAGAAGGCTAAAAAAAAAAAAGAAAAAAAAAATGTTTAGCTTGAGCATCCTTTAAGAGAGAGAGGAGAAAAAAAAAAGTGGGGGGGTCAGGGTGGGTGGTTGGGGTGGGGGGTCCGTGGAAATGATCCTTTAAATGGGGAGATTGGCTTGAAGTGGATATTTTTTTTTCTCTTTTAAGTTTCTTTTGTATTTACAAAAATAAAGAAAAGGGAAATTGGTCCAAATATTGGATGAAGAGACCCAACTGATCAAGAAAAGAAAAAAAAAGTCAAGTGCCCCCCCCCCCCCCCAAACTCACCCCCCCCCCCCCCCAAAAAAAAAAAAAAGGAAGGAGAGCCTAAAGCTGGCCGATCGGGAGATCCTCCAGGGCAGCAGGGGGGGGACCGCTGCCGGAGATGCTGCTGTTGCGTTGGCTGCTGCCTGCTGTCGGGCTCCTCTCCGCAGCCCTGGCCGGCGGTGCCACCAAGTGCGGCATGGACGAGAGCCTCCAGCGTGCCCGGAGGACGGTGCGGAAGGGTCGCAGCCTCCGCAGTGCCCAGGAGGGCTCCTGCGCCACCAGCTTAGCCCGGGGGCGCCGCTCCGCCGACGGACACCTGAGGAGCCACCAGCGGGAGGCTAGCCCCCAAGCGCCGGGGGCTGCCCTCTATTTTACCGGACGGGGGGACCAGCTGAGGCTGAATGCCACCGGCGGCACCGAGCTGCCCAGGGACACCTTCACCTTAGAAGTTTGGCTCAGAGCCGAAGGAGGACAGATGTCCCCCGCAGTCATTGCAGGTAAGTCGCCTCTGGCTAGGAGGCTACCATTCTACTACTAGTTATTTATGTTGGTGGGTTGGCAAGTTTAGGCAGAGATACCTGCTGGGTGACTTTGGATTTAGGATGCTTTTGGATCAATTCTGGTGGTCCTGTTGGTGGAAGGAGGACAGATCCCCTTGCAGCATTTTAAGGCTAATCGTCTCTAGGAGGCTACTATTCTACTACTACTACTACTATTTTTTTGGTGGTTGGCATGTTTGGGCAGAGATACCTGGGTGGCTTTCTATTTAAGACACATTTGGGTCAATTGTGAAGCTCCTGTTGGAGGAAGGAGGACAGATCCCCCTTTGTAAGGTTAATCGTCTCTGGCTGGGAGGCTACTATTCTATTACTACTACTACTACTATTTTGGGTGGCTGGTATGTTTGGGCAGAGTTATAGGGCAACTTTGTATTTAGGATGCATTTGGGACATGTTTGGATTTAGGATGCATTTGGGTTAATTCTGGAGCTCCTGTTGGGAGGAAGGAGGACAGAACCCCCTTGCAGCATTGTCAGGTTAATCGTCTCTGGCTGGGAGGCTACTATTCTACTGCTACTATTTTTTTTTTTAAGTGGTTGGCATGTTTGGGCAGAGATACCTGGGTGGCTTTCTATTTAGGACACATTTGGGTAAATTTTGAAGCTCCTGTCATTCCAAAATCAGAAGAGATCCCCCTTTTTCAGGTCAATCGTCTCTGGCTGGGAGGCTGGTATTCTACTACTACTACTATTTTGGGTGGCTGGTATGTTTGGGCAGAGTTATAGGGCAACTTTGTATTTAGGATGCATTCGGGACATGTTTGGGCAGAGATACTTGAATGGCTTTGGATTTAGGATGCATTTGGGTTAATTCTGGAGCTCTTGTTGTGGGGAAAGAGGACAGATGCCCCTTGCAGCATTTTCAGGTAAATCGTCTTTGGGAGGTTACTATTCTTCTACTACTACTTTTTTTTCTTTTTTTAGTGGTTGGCATGTTTGGGCAGAGCTACCTGGGTGGCTTTCTATTTAGGACACATTTGGGTCAATTTTGAAGCTCCTGTCATTCCAAAGTCAGGAGGAGAGATCCCCCCTTTTCAGGTTACTCGTCTCTGGCTGGTTACTATTCTATTACTACTACTATTTTGGGTGGTTGGTATGTTTGGGCAGGGTTATAGGGCAACTTTGGATTTAGGATGCATTTGGGACATGTTTGGGCAGAGATACTTGAATGGCTTTGGATTTAGGATGCATTTGGGTTCATTCTGGTGGTCCTGTTGGGAGACGGAGGACAGAACCCCCTTGCAGGTTAGTCATCTCTGGCTGAGAGGCTACTATTCTGCTAATACTACTATTTTGGGTGGCTGGTATGTTTGGGCAGAGTTATAGGGCAACTTTGAATTTAGGATGCATTTGGGTTAATTTTGAAGCTCCTGTTGAAGGAAGGAGGACAGATCCCCCTTGCAGCATTTTTTTAGGTTAATCATCCCTGGGAAGCTACTATTCTACTACTACTACTACTTTTTTTTAGTAGTTGGCATGTTTGGGCAGAGCTCCCTGGGTGGTTTTGGATTTAGGACACATTGGGGTCAATTTCGAAGCTCCTGTTGAAGGAAGTAGGGCAGATGTCACTTGCGGGTTAGTTATCGCTGGCTGGGAGGCTACTTACTAATCTATTATTACTACTATTTTGGGTGGTTGGTATGTTTGGGCAGAGTTATAGGGCAACTTTTGGATTTAGGATGCATTTGGGTTAATTTTGAAGCTCCTGTTGGAGGAAAGAAGACAGATCCCCCTTGCAGCATTTTCCGGTAAATCGTCTCTAGGAGGCTACTATTCTACTACTACTACATTTTTTTTAGTGGTTGGCATGTTTGGGCAGAGCTACCTGGGTGGCTTTGGATTTAGGACACATTGGGGTCAATTCCCGAATCTCCTGTTGAAGGAAGTAGGGCAGATGTCACTTGCAGGTTAGTTATCTCTGGCTGGGAGGCTACTTACTAATCTATTATTACTACTATTTTGGGTGGTTGGTATGTTTGGGCAGAGTTATAGGGCAACTTTGGAATTAGGATGCATTTGGGTTAATTCTGGAGCTCCTGTTGGAGGAAGGAGGACAGATCCCCCTTGCAGCATTTTAAGGCTAATCGTCTCTAGGAGGCTACTATTCTACTACTACTATGTTTTTGGTGGTTGGCATGTTTGGGCAGAGTTACCTGGGTGACTTTGGATTTAGGACACATTTGGGTCAATTCCGAAGCTCCTGTTGGAGGAAGGAGGACAGATCCCCCGTGCAGCATTTTCAGGTTAATCGTCTCTGGCTGGGAGGCTACTATTTTACTACTACTACTACTACTATTTTGGGTGGCTGGTATGTTTGGGCAGAGTTATAGGGCAACTTTGGATTTAGGATGCATTCGGGACATGTTTGGGCAGAGATACTTGAATGACTTTGGATTTAGGATGCATTTGGGTTCATGTTGGAGGAAGTAAAACAGATCCCCCTTGCAGCATTTTAAGGCTAATTGTCTCTAGGAGGCTACTATTCTACTACTACTACTACTACTACTACTACTACTTTTTTTGGTGGTTGGCATGTTTGGGCAGAGTTACCTGGGTGGCTTTGGATTCAGGACACATTGGGATCAATTCCGAAGCTCCTGTTGGAGGAAGGAGGACAGATCCCCCCTGCAGCACTTTCAGGTTAATTGTCTCTGGCTGGGAGGGTACTATTCTATTACTACTACTATTTTGGGTGGTTGGTATGTTTGGGCAGAGTTATAGGGCAACTTTGGATTGTAGGATACATTTGGGACATCTTTGGGCAGAGATGACTTTGGATTTAGGATGCATTTGGGTTAATTTTGATGCTCCTGTTGGAGAAAGGAGGACAGATCCCCCTTGCAGCATTTTCAGGTAATCGTCTCTGGGAGGCTACTATTCTACTACTAATCCTTTTTTTGGTGGTTGGCATGTTTGAGCAGAGCTACCTGGGTGGCTTTGGATTTAGTACACATTGGGGTCAATTCCGAAGCTCCTGTTGAAGGAAGTAGGGCAGATGTCACTTGCAGGTTAGTTATCGCTGGCTGGGAGGCTACTTACTAATCTATTATTACTACTATTTTGGGTGGTTGGTATGTTTGGGCAGAGTTATAGGGCAACTTTGGAATTAGGATGCATTCGGGACGTGTTTGGGCATGGATACCTGGTTCTGTTGGAGGAATGAGGACAGATCCTCTTGCAGCTTTTTAAGGTTAATCGTCTCTGGCTGGGAGGCTACTACTCTACTACTACTACTTTTTTTGGTGGTTGGCATGTTTGGGCAGAGATACCCGGGAGGCTTTTGGATTTAGGATGCATTTGGGTCAATTCTGGAGCTCATGTTGGAGGAAGGAGGAAGGATGCTCCTTGCAGCACTTTCAGGTTAGTCATCTCTGACTGGCAGGCTAGTATTCTACTACTACTACTACTTTTTTGGGTGGTTGGCATATTTGGGCAAAGTTTGGATTTAGGATGGATTTGTGTCAATTCTGGAGTTCCTGTATAAGGAAAGAGGGCAGATGCCGCTTGCGGGTTAGTCACCTCAGACTACCATGCTATCATCCTACTACTACTACTACTACTATACTACTACTACTCTTTTTGGTGGGTGGGTAATTTTCATGTTTGGGCAGAGATAAATGGGTGACTTTGGATTTAGGACATTTGGGTCAATTCTGAAGCTCCCTTGGAAGGAAGGAGGGCAAATGCCCCTTGCAGATTAGTCACTCCTGACTGGGAGGCTACTATTCTACTACTACTACTACTTTTTGGGTGGTTGGCATGTTTGGGCAGAGCAACGGGGCAACTTTGGGTTTAGAATGCATTTGGAACAATTTGGGACATGTTTGGGCAGATGCCTGGGTGACTTTGGATGTAGGACACATTTGGGTCAATTCTAGAGCTTCTGTTTGGAGGAAGGAGGGCAGATGCCCCTTGCAGGTTAGTCATCTTTGGATGGGAGGCTACTATTCTACTACTACTATTTTTTTTTTTGGGTGGTTGGCATATTTGGGCAGAGATACCTGGGTGACTTTTGGATTTAGAATGCATTTGGGTCCATTCTAGTGCTCCAGTTGGAGGAAGAAGGATAGATACCCTTTGCAGTATTTGAAGGTTAGTCATCTCTGGCTGGGGGGCTACTATTCTACTACTACTACTTTGTTGGGTGATTGGCATGTTTGGGCAGAGCTACAGGGCATCTTTGGATTTAAGACATGTTTGGGCAGAGATAACTGGGTGACTTTGGATTTAGGACGCATTTGGGTCAACGTGTGAGCCCCCGCATTGCAGTACTAGAGTCTTTGGTTTAAATCCCAACTAGAATATCTCCAATCAAGGAAAATTCTCTTCAATAACAGGTGTCCCCATTGAAAGATTTCCCTTTGCTTCCTGACCTTTAGACTGATCAGGAAGTGAGAAAAATACCTCCAATGTAAGGAAAATACTCTCTTAGTTGTCATTGGGAATAGGTGTCCCTATTGAAAGATCTCCCTTGACTTCCTGTCCTCTAGACTCAACAGGAAGTGAGAGAAAATACCTAGGGAAAATACTCTCTTAGTTGTCACCAGGAATAGGTGTCCCCATTGAAAGATTTCTCTTCACTTCCTGTCCTTTAGACTCAACAGGAAGTGAGAAAAATACCTCCAATGTAAGGAAAATACTCTCTTAGTTGTCATCAGCAATAGGTGTCCCCAGGGCTGTCTTAATGCATGGGCACCCCAGGGCATTGCCCATGATACTATTAAGATGGCCCTGGGTGTCTCCATTGAAACATTTCCCTTGGCTTCCTGTCCTCTATACTCAGCAGGAAGTGACAGAAAATCCCTCCAATGTAAACAAAATACTCTTTTAGTTGTCATCGGGAATTGGTGTCCCCATTGAAAGATTTCCCTTCACTTCCTGTTCTCCAGACACAGCAGGAAGTGAGAAAAAAAACTCCAATGTAAGGAAAATACTTTTAGTTGTCACCAAGAACAAGTGTCACCTTTGAAAAGTTCCCCTTCACTTCCTGTCCTCTAAACCCAACATGGAATGAGAGAAAATACCTCAAATGTAAGGAAAATACTCTCTTAGTTGTCATCATTAACAAGTGTCTCCTGAAACATTTCTCTTGGCTTCCTGTCCTCTAGACTCAGCAGGAAGTGACAGAAAATACCTCCAATGTAAGGAAAAAAAACTCTTAGTTGTCACCAAGAACAGGTGTTGTTGTAATATTAAATTAATATTACAACAGGTGTCCCCTTTGAAAAGTTCCCCTTCACTTCCTGTCCTCTAAACCCAACATGAAGTGACAGAAAATACCTCAAATGTAAGGAAAATAGTCTCTTAGTTGTCACCATTAACAAGTATCTCCATTAAAACATTTCCCTTGGCTTCCAGTCCTCTATACTCAGCAGGAAGTGACAGAAAATCCTTCCAATGTAAGTAAAATACTCTCTTAGTTGTCATCGGGAATAGGTGTCCCCATTGAAAGATTTCCCATCACTGTATGTCCTCTAGACTCAACAGGAAGTGACAGAAAATACCTCCAATGTAAGAAAAAAAAAACCTCTTAGTTATCACCAAGGACAAGTGTTCCCTTTTGACAAGTTTCCCTTCACTTCCTGTCCACTAGAGTCAACAGGAAGTGACAGCAAATATTTCCAATGTAGGGAAAATAGTCTTTTAGTTGTCACCAGGAACAGGTGTCCCCATTGAAAGGTTTCCCTTCACTTCCTGTTCTCTAAACTTAACAGGAAGCAAGAAGGAATAACTCAAATGTAAGGAAACAACTCTTTTAGTTGTCACCATTAACAAACGTCCCCATTGCAAGTTTTCACATATTTTCACATGATCATGATAAATCCCAGTCATTGCCATGCCAAGGTTGGCCCATTGCACACTGGGGGCCAGATTGGCTTGGCATGCATGCAGAGAAAGGATAGGCCATCACCCACAGGTGGCCAGGTTGGCTTGGCATGCATGCAGAGAAAGGATGGCCCATTGCCCACTGGGGGCCAGATTGGCTTAGCATGAATGCAGAGAAATGTTGGCCCATTGGCCACTGGAGGCCAGATTGACTTGGCATGAATGCAGAGAAAGGTTGGCCCATTGGCCACTGCAGGCCAGATTGGCTTGGCATGAATGCAGAGAAAGGATGGTCCATTGCCCACCAGTGGCCAGATTGGCTTGGCATGAATGCAGAGAAAGGATGGTCCATCGCCCACCAGTGGCCAGATTGGCTTGGCATGAATGCAGAGAAAGGACGGCCCATCACCCACCGGGTGAATGCAGAGAAAGGATGGTCCGTTGCCCACCAGTGGCCAGATTGGCTTGGCATGAATGCAGAGAAAGGATGGCCCATCACCCACCGGTGGCCAGATTGGCTTGGCATGCATGCAGAGAAAGGATGGTCCGTCGCCCACCGGTGGCCAGATTGGCTTAGCATGAATGCAGAGAAAGGTTGGCCCATTGGCCACTGGAGGCCAGATTGGCTTAGCATGAATGCAGAGAAAGGATGGCCCATCACCCACCGGTGGCCAGATTGGCTTGGCATGAATGCAGAGAAAGGTTGGCCCATTGGCCACTGGAGGCCAGATTGGCTTGGCATGCATGCAGAGAAAGGATGGTCCGTCGCCCACCAGTGGCCAGATTGGCTTGGCATGAATGCAGAGAAAGGATGGTCCATCACCCACTGGGGGCCAGATTGGCATGGCATGTTTTCAGAGAAAGGATAGCCCAATGCCCACTGGGGGCCCCATTTGCTGCCCACTTAAACACATTGGAGTGAAGGGGCCAGATCTTGAGAAGTTCCTGCTAAAGGTATTTTTTTTTAAAACTGAATTAGCAGCCTTTATGTGATTTTAGTGATTGGTTTGGGAAATCCACAGAAGTGATTGGCTGAAATGAAAAAAAAAATCATGATAAATCACACTTATTACAATATAAAAAAAAAGATTGTCGGGCAGCCGATAGTCACTTGTGTAGCTCAAGCTCTTGGATTGCATTTATAATGATTGGCTTGGCATGCTTGCAGAGAAAGGATGGCCCATTGCCCACTGGGGGCCAGATTGGCTTGGCATGCATGCAAAGAAAGGATGGCCCATCATCCAGTGGAGGACAGATTGGCTTGGCATGCTTGCAGAGAAAACATGGCCCATCACACCACTGGGGGCCAGATTAGCTTGTCGTGCTTGCAGAGAAAGGATACCCCATAGCCTACTGGGGGGGGGGGGGCAGAATGGCTTGGCATGTTTGCAGAGAAAGGAAGAGAAAGGATGGTCCTTAGCCCACTGGGGGCCAGATTGGCTTGGCATGCTTGCAGAGAAAAGATGACCCATTGCCCACTGGGGGCCAGATTGGCTTGGCATGCATGCAGAAAGGAGTTGTCCCATAGCCCACTGGGGGCTAGATTGGCTTGGCATGTTCACAGAGAAAGTATAGCCCACTGCCCATTGCCCCATTTGCTGCCCACTCAAACATATTGCATGCAGAAACGAGTAGGCCCATCGCCCACTGGGGGCCAGATTAGCTTGGTATGTTTGCAGAGAAAGTATTGCCCATTGCCCCATTTGCTGCCCACTCAAACATATTGGCATGCTTGTAGAGAAAGGAAGGTATATAGCCCACTAGGGGCCAGATTGGCTTGGCATGCTTGCAGAGAAAATATGGCCCATTGCCCACTGGGGGGCAGATTGGCTTGGCATGAATGCACGAATAGATGGGCCATCATCTAATGGGGGCCAGATTGGCTTGGCATGCTTGCAGAGAAATTATTGTCTATAGCCCACTGGGGGCCAGATTGGCTTGGCATGATGGCAGAGAAAGGATAGCTCATTGCCCACTGGGGGCCAGATTGGCTTGGCATGCTTGCAGAGAAAGGATGGCCCATTGCCCACAGGGGGCCAAATTTTCTTGGCATGCATGCAGCGAATGGATGGGGGCCAGATTGGCTTGGCATGCTTGCAGAGAAAGGATGGCTTTTTGCCCACTGGGGGTGCCCCTTTGCTGCCTATTCAAACACGTTGGAGAAAGGGGGGCAAATCTTGAGGACCTCCTGCTGAAAGACATTGCATTAACAGCTTATATACAATTCTAGTGATTGGGTTGGGAAATGTGTGGGGTTAATTGCCTGAAACCCCCCCAAAAAAATCATGATAAATCACAAAAAAAAGATTGGTTGGGCAATCAGCAGTCGCTTGTGTAGCTCTAGCTCTCGGCTTGCATCTGTAATGATTGGCTTGGCATTCATGCAGAGAAAGGATGGCCCATCGCCCATTT
Source organism: Rana kukunoris (assembly GCA_029574335.1). Classification (NCBI taxonomy): domain Eukaryota; kingdom Metazoa; phylum Chordata; class Amphibia; order Anura; family Ranidae; genus Rana; species Rana kukunoris. The sequence continues at coordinate 6,905,953 of CM056057.1, read as the reverse complement.
GGGGTCAGATTGGCTTGGCATGCATGTACAGAAAGGATGGCCCATCGCCCACTGGGGGCCCCCTTTATTCAACGTGTGTGAGTGGGCAGAAAAGGGGGCCCCCCCAGTGGGCGATGGGCCATCCATTCTGTACAAGCATGCCAAGCCAATGTGACCCCAAATGGGCGATGAACCATCCTTTTTCTGCATGCATGCCAAGCCAATCTGACCCCAAACGGGTGATGGGCCATCCTTTCTCTGCATGCATGCCAAGCCAATCATTACAAGTCTTGTGAAGCTCCTGCTGAAAGTCATTGCATTAACAGCTTACATACAATTATAGTGATTGGGTTGGGAAATGTATGGGATTGATTCGTGTAGCTCGTGTAGCTCTAGCTCTTGGCTTGCATCTCTAATGATTGGCTTGGCATGCGTGCAGAGAAATTATGGCCCATCGACCACTAGGGGCCCCCTTTATCCTACGTGTGTGAGTGGGCAGCAAAGGGGGCCAGATTGGCTTGGCATGCTTGCAGAGAAAATATGGCCTATTGCCCACTGGGGGGGGGGGCAGACTGGCTTGGCATGCTTGCAGGGAAAAGATGTCCTATTGCCCACTGGGGGCCAGATTGGCTTGGCATGCATGCAGCGAATGGATGTGCCATCATCTAATGGGGGCCAAATTGGCTTGGCATGCTTGCAGGGAAAAGATTACTTATTGCCCACTGAGGCCCCTTTGCTGCCCATTTAAACACATTGGAGAAGGGGGCAAAGTCTTGTGAAGCTCTTGCTGAAAGACATTGCATTAACAGCTTATATGAAATTAAAGTGATTGAGTTGGGAAATGTGTGAGGTTGATTCGTGTAGCTCGTGCAGTTCTATGCTCTCGGCTTGCATCTGTAATGATTGGCTCGGCATGCGTGCAGAGAAAGGATGGCCCATCGCCCACTGGGGGCCCCCTTTATCCTACGTGTGTGAGTGGGCAGCAAAGGGGGCAGCAAAGGTGGGCGATAGGCCATCCTTTCTGTACAAGCATGCCAAGCCAATCTGACCCCCAAACGGGCGATGGGCCATCCTTTCTCTGCATGCATGCCAAGCCAATCATTACAAGTCTTGTGAAGCTGCTGCTAAAAGTCCGGTGCAAGTGCCGAGTGCGTGCCGACAGGTAGATCCACGGAAAAGCTAGCCCTCCGATGGGTCATGGATACAATGAAGGGGGGGAATGCAGGAGACACAAGAGCATTGACAACTCTTACTAGAAACGTGAGAAATCCGAGAGGACTTTTGCACTAATTTAGGGGAATGTCTGGAATGCTGAACTTTTGCAACGGGCTCTTACTCACTTCCAATCTCCCCAGCCAGTGTGGTAATGTACTCTTGTGCATTGTTTTTCTTGGCCGCCTTCAGGAAATGCAGGTGGATTGAGCCGTAAAAAAAAGCTCTCCTGCCAATAAAAAAGTGTGCCGATTGTAAATAGAGATTCTGTAGTAACTCGCTTTCACGCAGCCTGCGTCACAGTGATGCCCTTTCTACAAGCAGCGAAGCTCCTCCACTATCCCCGGAGCTTCCAGGCAGTGCCATGGACAGTAGTTCAGCGTCCTGATGAAAGGAGATCTGTTATGCAAGTAATTAGGAAAGAAAAAAAAAAGAGAGAGAAAAGGAAAACAAGCCTGCCGAATCTTTGATGTGTGCGGCATTTCATGTGAAAGTAAAAGAATGTGCAGAGCCTCCACATGGGCTGTTATTTTATTTACAATGTAAACATACAGGCGTTGTGTGTACACTATCCGACACAGTATTTCGAAGAAAGAGCGGGGGGGGGGGGAGGCTTAGAAAATACAAGCTCAAGACCTTCTAGCAAGATCCCAGCGTGTGTTTTTTTCCCTTATGAGGATTAGTTGTTTGCATTTTTCCCCGTTGCATAATGACTTCACTATATCGAGCTTTAGTTGGACCTCATTTAGAAGACCGTGTTTGATTTTGTAGACCTCGTTGGCACAAAAAAAAAAAAAAAAGTTAAATGAAAGAACGGGGCAACTCGGATTTAGAGAAGAGCGTGATGGACGGAAAAGGGGAAGCAGCTGACTGAAAGCTTTAAATACGGGTGTGAATAAGGCTCAGGAGGCCAGTGTTTTCAGTAGGAAGCTAAGGTCAAAAACAGGGGGGGCATGACCTCATACTATATCCAGGTCTGAAGACCTTGTTTACAAAAAGGTTTTTGGAAGAAAGAACGAGGTAACTTGGACTTGGAGAAAAACGTGAAGGATGAAAAGGGAAATGGGGGCATGACTGAAACCTTTAAATACGGGTGTGAATAAGGCTTAGGAGGCCAAGTGTTTTTAGTAGGAAGCTAAGGTCAAAAACAGGGGGGGCATGACCTCATACTATATCCAGTTCTGAAGACCTTGTTTACAAAAAGGTTTTTGGTAAGAAAGAACGAGGCAACTTGGACTTGGAGAAGAACGTGAAGGATGAAAAGGGAAATGGGGGCATGACTGAAACCTTTAAATACGGGTGTGAATAAGGCTTAGGAGGCCAAGTGTTTTCAGTAGGAATCTAAATTCAAAAACAGGGGGGGCATGACCTCATACTATATCCAGTTCTGAAGACCTTGTTTACAAAAAGGTTTTTGGAAGAAAGAACAAGGTAACTTGGACTTGGAGAAAAACGTGAAGGATGAAAAGGGAAATGGGGGCATGACTGAAACCTTTAAATACGGGTGTGAATAAGGCTTAGGAGGCCAAGTGTTTTTAGTAGGAAGCTAAGGTCAAGAGCAGGGGGGCATGACCTCATACTATATCCAGTTCTGAAGACCTTGTTTACAAAAACGTTTTTTGTAAGAAAGAACAAGGGAATTTGGATTTGGAGAAGAATGTGAAGGATGAAAAGGAAAACGGGGGGTTGGGGGGCATGACTAAAACCTTTAAATACAGGGATGAATAAGGCTCAAGAGACCATTTTTTTTTTTTAGTAGGAAGCTAATGTCAAGAGCAGGGGGGCATGGCCTCATACTATTTAGAATACCTTGTCCAGTTCTGGAGATCTCGTTTACAAAAATAAATATATAAGAAAAAACGAGGCAACTTGGACTTTGGGAAGAGCATGATGGATGGGAAGGAGAGGCATGATTGAAACCTTTAAATCCTGGTGTAAATAAGGCTCAGAAGGCAAGTGTTTTCAGTAAGAAGCTAAGGTCAAGAGCAGAGGGGCATGATCTCATACTATTTAGAAGACCATGTGCAGTTCTGGAGACTTTGTTTACAAAAAATATATTTGTAAGAAAGAACGAAGAAGGGGGAGGATGAAAAGGGGAAGCAGCTGACTAAAACCTTTAAATACGGTTGTAAATAAGGCTCAGGAGGCCAAGTGTTTTTAGTAGGAAGCTAAGGTCAAGAGCAGGGGGACATGACCTCATAATATATCCAATTCTGAAGATCTTGTTTACAAAAAGATTTTTGTAAGAAAGAACGAGGCAACTTGGACTTTGAGAAGAACATAGAGGATGAAAAGAAAAAGGGGGCATAACTGAAACCTTTAAATACCGGTATAAATAAGGCTCAGGAGGCCAAGTGTTTTTAGTAGGAAGCTAAGGTCAAGAATATTTGGCATGACTGAAAGCTTTAAATATGGGTGTATAAAGGATCAGGGGGCCAGTGTTTTTAGTAGGAAGCTAATTTCAAGAACAGAGGGGCATGACCTCATACTAGTTAGAAGACCATGTCCAGTTCTGGAGACCTTGTTTACAAAAAGATATTTGAGAAAGAACGAGGCAACTTGGACTCGAAGAAGAACGTGGAGGATTAAAAGGAGAAGGGGGGCATGTCTGAAACCGTTAAATACAGGTGTGATTAAGGCTCAGGAGGCCAAGTGTTTTCAGTAGGCAGCTAAGGTCAAGAACAGGGGGGCATGATCTCATAATATATCCAATTCTGAAGACCTTGTTTACAAAAAGGTTTTTGTAAGAAAGAACGAGGCAACTTGGACTTGAAGAATGTGGAGGATTAAAAGGAAAAGGTGGGCATGACTGAAACCTTTTTATACGGGTGTGAATAAGACTCGGGAGGCCAGTGTTTTCAGCAGGTAGCTAAGGTCAAGAGCAGGGGGCATGACCTCATACGATTTAGAATACCGTGTCCAGTTTTGGAGATCTTGTTTTCAAAATAAATATATAACAAAGAACAAGACAAATTGGACTTCGGGACGGGCGTGATGGATGGGAAGGGAGGCACGGTTGAAACCTTTAAATAAGGGTGTAAATAAGTTTCAGGAGGCCAGTGTTTTCAGTAGGAAGCTAAAGTCAAGAACAGGGGGGGGATGACCTCATACTATTTAGAATACCATGTCCAGTTCTGGAGACCTTGTTTACAAAAAAGATATTCGTAAAAAAAAGAACGAGGCAACTTGGACTTGAAGAAGAACGTGGAGGATGAAAAGGAAAAGAGACTAAAACCTTTAAATACGGGTGTGATTAAGGCTCAGGAGGCCAAGTGTTTTCAGTAGGGAAGCTAAGGTCAAGAACAGTAGGGCATGACCTCATACTATATCTAGTTCTGAAGACCTTGTTTACAAAAAGGTTTTTGTAAGAAAGAAGGAGGCAACTTGGACTTGGAGAAGAACGTGGAGGGTGAAAAGGAAAAGGGGGGCATGATTGAACCCTTTAAATACAGGTGTAAATAAGGCTTAGAAGGCCAGTGTTTTAAGTAAGAAGCTAAGGTCAAGAACAGGGGGGCATGACCTCATACTATTTAGAAGACCATGTCCAGTTCTGGAGACCTTGTTTACAAAAAGATGTCATCCCCCAAGTTAACATTTCACACAATTATTTGCCCTCCCTGCTACTTAGAATTTGGGGTACCCAAGTTAAGCCCTTATTTCCCACACTCCCAGGCCCTGGCATACAGTTGTTCTAACCAGTTATGTTTAAGTATTACTTGGAATTACTCCACTATTTGTACACTACTAGTCTAACGAATGTTCAACAAACTATCCTTCATGTGATTGTTTCACCATGTTCTACTGATGCTAAGATTGTTCCCATTCTTGTTCCAAAACTGTATGACTGTAACGATTTTTTTTTTAAGCCACAAAATTTCATTGTGACATGTTCTTTGTTTTTCGTTCTTCTCCGTTTCAATAAAATATTTGAACAAGAATACCATGTCCAGCTCTGGAGACCTCGTTTTACAAAAATAAATACTGTGTTTAAGTAAGAACAAGGCAACTTGTACTTAGAGAGGAGCGTAGAGAATGGAAAGGGGAGGCACGATTGAACTCTTTAAGTATGTGAATAAGGCTCAGGAGGGCAGTATTTTCAGTAGGAAGCTAAGGTCAAGAACAGGGGGGCATGACCTCATACTATTTAGAATATCATGTCCCGTTCTGAGGACCTCGTTTACAAAAAGATATTTGTAAGAAACATCGAGGCAACTCCAAGTTGGAGAAGAACGTGGAGGATGACAAGGGAGGCATGATGAACCCTTTAAATACGGGTGTGAATAAGGCTCAGGAGGCCAGTGTTTTCAGTAGGAAGCTAAGGTCATGAACAGGGGGGCATGACCTAAAACCATTCATAATACTATATCCAGGTTTGTGTCTAAATTACTTTGCATGAACAATAAAGTTGTCCGCATTAGCTTAACGTTGGACATCCTTGTTGACGTAATCGTGTCGTTCTGACCAAACATTTTTGCCGGCGTAATTACGTTGTCTCTGTGAGTTTCCCTCAGACGACCACAGACTATATTAAGGCAGGTTAGTGATGTACAAGGCCCCGCCCCGCTGAGGAAGTTGCTACAACGTAACGCGTACGGGGGAAGGAACCTGAAGTCGCTTGCTGCCATCTCTGAGAAGACACATGTTGTGTGTATTTCCTTTCTTCGTTTTGCCTTTCGGGCAAGCTTCCGTCTGCAGCTACAGACTTTTTTTTCTGCCGGCGGCCAACTTTTTTGTAAAGCCAATCCTAGCGGCTAATTAGGTGATGGATTGCTTTTAGAGGCCCCTCCAGGAGACCAGAGAGGAGACCAGTGAGGAGACCAGAGAGGAGACCAGTGAGGAGACCAGAGAGGAGACCAGGGAGGAGACCAGAGAGGAGATCAGAGAGGAGACCAGAGGGGAGACCAGAGAGAAGACCAGAGAGGAGATCAGGAAGAAGACCAGGGAGAAGACCAGAAAGGAGACCAGAGAGTAGACCAGGGTAGAGACCAGAGAGAAGACCATAGAGGAGACCAGAGAGAAGACCAGAGAGAAGACCAGAGAGGAGACCAGAGAGAAGACCAGAGAGAGAGAGAAGACCAGAGAGGAGACCAGAGAGAAGACCAGAGAGGAGTCCAGGGAGGAGACCAGAGAGAAGACCAGGGCTGAGATAGGTAAAAAGAAAAATCCGGAGATGAACTTGGATAGCCTCGTCCTCCTGTTCTCTATTCTCCCCTAGGGCTATGTTGATATGAGATGTCTTTCATTGATGACAGGAGACCCCTTTGTCTGCTTTCATCTAAGCTTGCCTGTAGAATGCAAATATTCAGTGTTTTTGTGATAGAAGTGTGAGGTTTCGCTGTGGATATTATGAAGTCTTGTCATTGTGTGGGAGATCAGGGTGGTGCCTGTGTGGGTGGGAGGTGAAGGTGGTGTGGAGGAAGAAGTCATACCTCATGAGGGGGAGTAGGTTCCACTATGGTGACCAGGCATAGACTGGCCATTGGGACTTCCGGGAGTTTCCCGGTGGGCTGATGGCTCAGTGGGCCAGTCAGATACAGTCGCTTTGCTTTGTGCCGTGGGTGCATTCGCCTGTGCAGTGTAAGGACGCTGTGTATTTCTGGGTACAGCTGCCTGTAGTTCCTATAATGTAGTGCACAGAGGTAATCTCCTCAACGCACACTATGTATACCTGTGAGCTGTTTTTGGGCTGTCTCTTTGCTGGAGGGGATGTCTCTTTGCTGATTGGGGAGGTCTCTTTGCTTGATTGGGTGGTCTCTTTGCTAAATAGGGAAGACTCTTTGCTGAAGGGGATGTCTCTTTGCTGTATTGGGCGGTCTCTTTTCTGGATTGGGTGGTCTCTTAGCTGGAGGGGATGTCTATTTTCTGTATTGGTGGTCTCTTTGCTGGAGGGATGTCTATTTGCTTGATTGGGTGATCTTCTTTTCTGGCTGAGGAGGTCTCTTAGCTGGAGAAGATGTCTCTTTGCTGTATTAAGCAGTCTCTTTGCTGGAGGGATGTCTCTTTGTTTGATTGGGCGGTCTTTTTGCTGGATTGGGTACTCTCTTTGTTTGATTTGGCGGTCTTTTTGCTGGATTGGCTGCTCTCTTTGCTGGATGGGATATCTCCTTGCTGGATTGGGTGTTCTCTTTGTTGGATTAGATGTCTCCTTGATGGATTGGGCTCTCTTTCCTGGAGGGGATTTCTCTTTGCTGGATTGGGTGGTCTCTTTGCTGGAGGGGATGTCTCTTTGCTGTATTGTTGGATTGGTCGGTCTTTTTGATGGATTGGGTGCTCTCTTTGCTGGATGGGATGTCTCTTTGCTGGATTGGGTGGTCTTGTTGCTGGAGGGGATGTCTCTTTGCTGGAGGGGATGTCTCTTTGCTAAGGGGGATGTCTCTGTGCTAAGGGGGGTGTCTTTTTGCTAAGAGGGATGTCTCTTTCCTGAAGGGGATGTCTCTGCTGGATTGGGAAGTGTCTTTGCTGGAGGGATGTCTTTTTGCTGGATGGGGAAGTGTCTTTGCTGGATAGGGAAGTGTATTTGCTGGATGGGGAAGTGTCTTTGCTGGATGGGGATGTCTCTTTGCTGGATGGGGATGTCTCTTTGCTGGATGGGGAAGTGTCTTTGCTGGATGGGGAAGTGTCTATGCTGGATAGGGAAGTGTATTTGCTGGAGGAATGTCTCTTTGCTGGATGGGGACGTGTCTTTGCTGGATGGGGAAGTGTCTTTGCTGGAGGGATGTCTCTTTGCTGGATGGGGAAGTGTCTTTCCTGGATGGGGAAGTGTCTTTGCTGGATGGGGAAGTGTCTTTGCTGGATGGGGAAGTGTATTTGCTGGAGGAATGTCTCTTTGCTGGATGGGGAAGTGTCTTTGCTGGAGGGATTTATCTTTGCTGGATGGGGATGTCTCTATGGATGGGGAAGTGTCTTTGCTGGATAGGGAAGTGTATTTGCTGGATGGGGATGTCTCTTTGCTGGATGGGGAAGTGTCTTTGCTGGATGGGGAAGTGTCTTTGCTGGACAGGGAAGTGTATTTGCTGGATGGGGATGTCTCTTTGCTGGATGGGGTAGTGTCTTTGCTGGATGGGCAAGTGTCTTTTCTGGATGGGCAAGTGTCTTTGCTGGAGGAATGTCTCTTTGCTGGATGGGGAAGTGTCTTTGCTGGGTGGGGAAATGTCTTTGCTGGAGGGATGTCTCTTTGCTGGATGGGGAAGTGTCTTTGCTGGATGGGGAAGTGTCTTTGCTGGATGGGGAAGTGTCTTTGCTGGATAGGGAAGTGTCTTTGCTGGATGGCGAAGTGTCATTGCTGGATGGGGAAGTATCTTTGCTGGATGGGGAAGTGTCTTTGCTGGATGGGGAAGTGTCTTTGCTGGATGGGGAAGTGTCTTTGCTGGATGGGGAAGTGTCTTTGCTGGATAGGGAAGTGTCTTTGCTGGATGGGGAAATGTCTTTGCTGGAGGGATGTCTCTTTGCTGGATGGGGAAGTGTCTTTGCTGGATGGGGAAGTGTCTTTGCTGGATAGGGAAGTGTCTTTGCTGGATAGGTTAGTGTCTTTGCTGGATAGGGAAGTGTCTTTGCTGGATAGGGAAGTGTCTTTGCTGGATGGGGAAGTGTCTTTGCTGGATGGGGAAATGTCTTTGTTGGATGGGGAAGTGTCTGTGTTGGATAGGGAAGTGTCTTTGCTGGAGGGATGTCTCTTTGCTGGATGGGCAAGTGTCTTTGCTGCATGGGGAAGTGTCTTTGCTGGATGGGGGAGTGTCTTTGCTGGATAGGGAAGTGTCTTTGCTGGATGGGGAAGTGTCTTTGCTGGATAGGGAAGTGTCTTTGCTGGATAGGGAAGTGTATTTGCTGCATGGGGAAGTGTCTTTGCTGGATGGGGAAGTGTCTTTGCTGGATGGGGAAGTGTCTTTGCTGGATGGGCAAGTGTCTTTGCTGGAGGAATGTCTCTTTGCTGGACGGTGAAGTGTCTTTGTTGGACGGTGAAGTGTCTTTGCTGGATAGGGATGTCTCTTCGCTGGATTGGGAAGTGTCTTTGCTGGATGGGGAAGTGTCTTTGCTGTATGGGGAAGTGTCTTTGCTGGATGGGGAAGTGTCTTTGCTGGATGGGGAAGTGTCTTTGCTGGATAGGGAAATGTCTTTGATGGATGGGGAAGTGTCTTTGCTGGATGGGGAAGTGTCTTTGCTGGATAGGGAAGTGTCTTTGCTGGATAGGGAAGTGTCTTTGCTGGATGGGGAAGTGTCTTTGCTGGATGGGGAAGTGTCTTTGTTGGATGGGGAAGTGTCTGTGTTGGATAGGGAAGTGTCTTTGCTGGAGGGATGTCTCTTTGCTGGGTGGGGAAGTGTCTTTGCTGCATGGGGAAGTGTCTTTGCTGGATAGGGAAGTGTCTTTGCTGGATGGGGAAGTGTCTTTGCTGGATAGGGAAGTGTCTTTGCTGCATGGGGAAGTGTCTTTGTGGATGGGGAAGTGTCTTTGCTGGATAGGGAAGTGTCTTTGCTGGATAGGGAAGTGTCTTTGCTGGATGGGGAAGTGTCTTTGCTGGATGGGGAAGTGTCTTTGATGGATGGGGAAGTGTCTGTGTTGGATAGGGAAGTGTCTTTGCTGGAGGGCAAGTGTCTTTGCTGGATGGGGAAGTGTCTTTGTTGGATGGGGAAGTATCTGTGCTGGATGGGGAAGTGTCTTTGCTGGAGTGATGTCTCTGTGCTGGATGGGGAAGTGTCTTTGCTGGACGGGGAAGTGTCTTTGCTGGATGGGGAAGTGTCTTTGCTGGATGGGGAAGTGTCTTTGCTGGATGGGCAAGTGTCTTTGCTGGAGGAATGTCTCTTTGCTGGACGTGGAAGTGTCTTTGCTGGACGGGGAAATGTCTTTGCTGGAGGGATGTCTCTTCGCTGGATGGGGAAGTGTCTTTGCTGGAGGGATTTATCTTTGCTGGATGGGGAAGTGTCTTTGCTGGATGGGGAAGTGTCTTTGCTGGAGGGATGTATCTTTGCTGGATAGGGAAGTGTCTTTGCTGGAGGGATATCTCTTTGCTGGATGGGGAAGTGTCTTTGCTGGATGGGGAAGTGTCTTTGCTGCATGGGGAGGTGTCTTTGCTGGATGGGGGAGTGTCTTTGCTGGATAGGGAAGTGTCTTTGCTGGATGGGGAAGTGTCTTTGCTGGATAGGGAAGTGTCTTTGCTGGATAGGGAAGTGTCTTTGGTGCATGGGGAAGTGTCTTTGCTGGATGGGGAAGTGTCTTTGCTGGATAGGGAAGTGTCTTTGCTGGATGGGGAAGTGTCTTTGCTGGATGGGCAAGTGTCTTTGCTGGAGGAATGTCTCTTTGCTGGACGGGGAAGTGTCTTTGCTGGATAGGGAAATGTCTTTGCTGGAGGGATGTCTCTTCGCTGGATTGGGAAGTGTCTTTGCTGGATGGGGAAGTGTCTTTGCTGGATGGGGAAGTGTCTTTGCTGGATAGGGAAGTGTCTTTGCTGGATGGCGAAGTGTCATTGCTGGATGGGGAAGTATCTTTGTTGGATGGGGAAGTGTCTTTGCTGGATGGGGAAGTGTCTTTGCTGGATGGGAAAGTGTCTTTGCTGGATGGGGATGTCTCTTTGCTGGATGGGGAAGTGTCTTTGCTGGATGGGGAAATGTCTTTGCTGGAGGGATGTCTCTTTGCTGTATGGGGAAGTGTCTTTGCTGTATGGGGAAGTGTCTTTGCTGGATGGGGAAGTGTCTTTGCTGGATGGGGAAGTGTCTTTGCTGGATAGGGAAATGTCTTTGATGGATGGGGAAGTGTCTTTGCTGGATGGGGAAGTGTCTTTGCTGGATAGGGAAGTGTCTTTGCTGGATAGGGAAGTGTCTTTTCTGGATAGGGAAGTGTCTTTGCTGGATGGGGAAGTGTCTTTGCTGGATGGGGAAGTGTCTTTGTTGGATGGGGAAGTGTCTGTGTTGGATAGGGAAGTGTCTTTGCTGGAGGGATGTCTCTTTGCTGGATGGGCAAGTGTCTTTGCTGCATGGGGAAGTGTCTTTGCTGGATGGGGAAGTGTCTTTGCTGGATGGGGAAGTGTCTTTGCTGGATAGGGAAGTGTCTTTGCTGCATGGGGAAGTGTCTTTGTGGATGGGGCAGTGTCTTTGCTGGATGGGGAAGTGTCTTTGCTGGATAGGGAAGTGTCTTTGCTGGATGGGGAAGTGTCTTTGCTGGATGGGGAAGTGTCTTTGATGGATGGGGAAGTGTCTGTGTTGGATAGGGAAGTGTCTTTGCTGGAGGGCAAGTGTCTTTGCTGGATGGGGAAGTGTCTTTGCTAGATGGGGAAGTGTCTTTGTTGGATGGGGAAGTATCTGTGCTGGATGGGGAAGTGTCTTTGCTGGAGTGATGTCTCTGTGCTGGATGGGGAAGTGTCTTTGCTGGACGGGGAAGTGTCTTTGCTGGATGGGGAAGTGTCTTTGCTGGATGGGGAAGTGTCTTTGCTGGATGGGCAAGTGTCTTTGCTGGAGGAATGTCTCTTTGCTGGACGGGGAAGTGTCTTTGCTGGACGGGGAAGTGTCTTTGCTGGATAGGGAAATGTCTTTGCTGGAGGGATGTCTCTTCGCTGGATGGGGAAGTGTCTTTGCTGGAGGGATTTATCTTTGCTGGATGGGGAAGTGTCTTTGCTGGATGGGGAAGTGTCTTTGCTGGAGGGATGTATCTTTGCTGGATAGGGAAGTGTCTTTGCTGGAGGCATATCTCTTTGCTGGATGGGGAAGTGTCTTTGCTGGATGGGGAAGTGTCTTTGCTGGATGGGGAAGTGTCTTTGCTGGATAGGGAAGTGTCTTTGCTGGATAGGGAAGTGTCTTTGCTGGATGGGGAAGTGTCTTTGCTGGATGGGGAAGTGTCTTTGCTGGGTGGGGAAGTGTCTTTGCTGGATGGGGAAGTGTCTTTGCTGGATGGGGAAGTATCTTTGCTGGATGGGGATGTTTCTTTGCTGGATGGGGAAGTGTCTTTGCTGGATAGGTAAGTGTCTTTGCTGGATAGGGAAGTGTCTTTGCTGGATAGGGAAGTGTCTTTGATGGAGAGATGTCTCTTTGCTGGATGGTGAATTGTCTTTGCTGGATAGGGAAGTGTCTTTGCTGGATAGGGAAGTGTCTTTGCTGGATGGGGAAGTGTCTTTGCTGGATGGGGAAGTGTCTTTGTTGGATGGGGAAGTGTCTTTGCTGGATGGATGTCTCTTTGCTGGATGGGCAAGTGTCTTTGCTGCATGGGGAAGTGTCTTTGCTGGATAGGGAAATGTCTTTGCTGGATAGGGAAGTGTCTTTGCTGGATAGGGAAGTGTCTTTGCTGGATGGGGAAGTGTCTTTGCTGGATGGGGAAGTGTCTGTGTTGGATAGGGAAGTGTCTTTGCTGGATGGGGAAGTGTCTTTGCTGGATAGGGAAGTGTCTTTGCTGGATGGGGAAGTGTCTTTGTTGGATGGGGAAGTGTCTGTGTTGGATAGGGAAGTGTCTTTGCTGGATGGGGAAGTGTCTTTGCTGGATGGGGAAGTGTCTTTGCTGGAGGGATGTCTCTTTGCTGGATGGGAAAGTGTCTTTGCTGGAGGGATGTCTCTTTGCTGGATGGGAAAGTGTCTTTGCTAGATGGGGAAGTGTCTTTGCTGGATGGGGAAGTGTCTTTGCTGGATGGGGAAGTGTCTTTGCTGGATGGGGAAGTGTCTTTGCTGGATGGGCAAGTGTCTTTGCTGGAGGAATGTCTCTTTGCTGGACGGGGAAGTGTCTTTGCTGGACGGGGAAGTGTCTTTGCTGGATAGGGAAATGTCTTTGCTGGAGGGATGTCTCTTCGCTGGATGGGGAAGTGTCTTTGCTGGAGGGATTTATCTTTGCTGCATGGGGAAGTGTCTTTGCTGGATGGGGAAGTGTCTTTGCTTGAGGAATGTATCTTTGCTGGATGGGGAAGTGTCTTTGCTGGATGGGGAAGTGTCTTTGCTGGAGGGATATCTCTTTGCTGGAGGGGAAGTGTCTTTGCTGGATGGGGATGTCTCTTTGCTGGATGGGGAAGTGTCTTTGCTGGATGGGGAAGTGTCTTTGCTGGATAGGGAAGTGTCTTTGATGGAGGGATGTCTGTTTGCTGGATGGGGAATTGTCTTTGCTGGATGGGGAAGTGTCTTTGCTGGGTGGGGAAGTGTCTTTGCTGGATGGGGAAGTGTCTTTGCTGGATGGGGATGTTTCTTTGCTGGATGGGGAAGTGTCTTTGCTGGATAGGGAAGTGTCTTTGCTGGATAGGGAAGTGTCTTTGATGGAGAGATGTCTCTTTGCTGGATGGGGAATTGTCTTTGCTGGATGGGGAAGTATCTTTGCTGGATGGGGAAGTGTCTTTGCTAGAGGGATGTCTCTTTGCTGGATGGGGAAGTGTCTTTGCTGGATGGGGAAGTGTCTTTGCTGGATAGGGAAGTGTCTTTGCTGGAGGGATGTCTCTTTGCTGGATTGGGCGTTTTTTTTTCCCTGGATGGGGATGTCCCTTTGCCTAATAGGGAAGTCTCCTTGTTGGATGGGATGTCTATTACACTTTGGAAGAAAAGAAAATGGCCCCAGGAATGGGCCATGGAGGCAATAGACAGAACCAACAACAAAGAGACAGCCTCATATAACAAAGACATCCTCATCAAGCAAAGAGACAGCTCCATATAACAAAGAGATAGCTCCGTATTGCAAAGAGACAGCCCAATCCAGCAAAGAGACATCCCCATATATTCAGCAAAGAGACAGCCCAATCCAGCAGAGACGTGCCAATATATTCAGCAAAGAGACAGCCTAATCTAGCAAAGATGCATTCTCATATAGCAAAGAGACAGCCTAATCCAGCAACGAGACATCTCCTCCAGAAAAGAGACAGATCCATATAGCAAAGAAACATCCCCTCCAGCAAAGAGACAAAACCATATAGCATAGAGACAGCTCCATATAGCAAAGTGACAGCCTAATACAGCAAAGAGGCGGCTCCATATTGCAAAGAGAAAGCCCAATCGAGAAAATTGACATCCCCTCCAGCAAAGAGACATCCCCTCCAGCAAAGAGACATCCCCTTCCAGCAAAGAGACATCCCCTTAAGCAAAGAGACCTCCCCATTCAGCAAAGAGGCAGCCAAATCTAGAAAAAAGACATGCCCAATCCAGCAAAGAGACAGCCCAAATACATCAGCTCAGCTTACAGGTATAGGAATTATGCAGCAGCAATGTAGCATTCAATGGACAGGCTGGTCCACGAAAGCTCCTCCTACCTCTTCACCATCACTGACCAACTAAGCTCCACCACCAGTCATGTGACTCCCAATGCCAAGGCCACCCGCTGCCACCAGCCAAACAAAAGAAGTGCTCAGGAAGCCAGATGTGAGAGCGCACAGCACACTCGGGAGTCGGAACAGCGGGCACAAAACAATGAATGGGCTGGCAAAAGCCCAGGCTCCAGGACACAATTTTTTAAATTGCAATTGCGACCTGTCACCTGTGATTTGTCAAACTCTGCAAAAAAAGAACGCATCCCCGGACTGCGTTCCTTTGGTGTGACCCGCCCCCCTTAATCTGCATCCAAAAGGCATTCGCAGTTCACAACGCACATGGAAGGGACGCGAAGCGGCCTTCATAGCAGTAAAAACTGGAGAAAAATGACTTCTCAGCGAAACCTATAATCACATGAACTAGAAAGAAAACAAGACAGTGTGTCAGAAAGGAAGCGTCCCATACACAGGATATCAGCACATGGACAGCAACACGGCAAGCCGGAGAAGAGCTGATGCAACAAAGATTCCGAGGAAATGTGGAAGCGCGATTTCCACCGTCCAATCCTGTTCTAGGTGTCCTCTGCGAAGCCTAGAAAAACAAGGATCTGACCCATAATGACTGATAGCACTTTCCCTTTTTTAACCCTTCTGCTGCCTGCAATGCTGCAACTAGACATGTGCACTGCCGAAAAATTTGTTTTTTGTTTCGTTTTAGTTTCATTCGGTTTTTTGCTTTTTTTCGGAAATTCTGGCAATTCAAAAAACATTTTTTGGGGGTTTTTGTTTCATTCGTTTTTTGCTTTTTTCAGAAATTCGAAAAAAATGTTTTTTCCATATTTTTTTGCTTTATTCGGAAATTCGGAATCCCGAATTTCCGAATTTCAGAAAAAGCAAAAAACAAATAAAACGAAAAAAAAAGAAGAATTTTTGGAATTTCCAGAATCTCGGAACAAAGCAAAAAAAAAAAAAGTATGACATTTCCCATTTTCGAAGCTTAGATTTTCAAATTTTGCAATTTACAATTTTGGAATCTCAAATTTTTTTGATTTTGAATTTTTTTTAATTTTCAAATTTTTTATAATTTTCTTAATTTTCGAAATTCCGAATTTCCGAAATTCTGAAATACGAAAATTCTGAAATTGGGTTGGGGAGCAACATGACATAACGTACAGAAGAGTGGAGGTCTACTTTAGGATTACTGAATGTCCAAAGCCTGTTCGCAGTCTTTGGCTCTTCCTCATTCTACTCAGATTGTTTGTATCACTCGATCCCCTTTGGAGAGATATTCCTGTCATGTCCTGTTTCATTGATTTGTCCTCTGCTGCCGAGACAAAGACAATAAAAGATAAACCTGAAAGACAATCTAACCCTTCCCCACTCCATTAACCACTTAAGGACCTTGGGTGTTTTTCAGATTTGGTGTTTACGAGACTAAAACAGTTTTTTTTTGCTAGAAAATTACTTAAAACCCCCAAACATTATATATATTTTTTTCTAACACCCTAGAGAATAAAATGGCGGCCGTTGCAATACTTTTTGTCACACTGTATTTGTGCAGCGGTCTTACAAGCACACTTTTTTTGGAAAAAAATCACTTTTTCGAATTAAAAAATAAGACAACAAAAAATTTGGACCAATTTTTTTCATATATTGTGAACGATAATGTTACGCCGAGTAAAATGATACCCAACATGTTACGCTTAAAAATTGCTCCCCCTCGTGGCATGGTGTCAAACATTTACCCTTAAAAATCTCCATAGGCGACGTTTAAAAAATTCTACAGGTTGCCTCTTTTAAGCTACAGAGGAGGTCTATGGCTAGAATTATTGCTCTCGCTCTAACGATCGCGGTGATACCTCACTTGTGTGGTTTGAACACCGTTTTCATATGCGGACGCTACTCACGTATGCGTTCGCGAGCTCGTCGGGACGGGGCTCTTTAAAAAAAAAATTTTTGTTTTCTTATTTATTTTATAATTTTTTACACTGAAAAAAAAAATGATCACTTGTATTCTTATTACAAGGAATGTAAACATCCCTTGTAATAGAAAAAAGCATGACAGGTCCTCCTAAATATGAGATCTGTGGGGGTCAAAAAGACGTCACATCTCATATTTAGGCTTAAATGCAAAAAAAAAGGAAAATTTGTCATTTGAAAAAATGACAACAAAAAATATCCCTTTAAGACGCATGGGCGGGACTGACGTTTTGACTTCACTTCCACCCTGCTAGGCTATGGGGACGGGTGGGGGCCATCTTGCCCTCACTCGAATCCCCACACAGCAAGCAGAAGGACCCGAGGGCCTCCGCCGATACCGACGGCTCCGGTAAGCGTCGGAGGACGCGGGAGAGCGGCTGCCGTTACCGAGATATCCATCTTTTAAGTACCGACGTATATGTACATGAGCGGGTCCTTAAGTGGTTAACCAGCTAAGTACCAGTCTGTATATACCTCTTCCTTACTACTCCGTTTGCTCAGTTTTTAGTGCTGTGATAGTTTGGCTGACAGTTACCCATTCGTGCACCCTTGTACCTGAAACCTTATTTTATCACCAGGCATTGCTGGCTTTTTGTTTCCCTTAACAGCTCATTACCATCCAGCAGTGTTGGGACAAGGTCACTTAGAGCCCAGGGCGAACGTGCCAAAGTCATCCTGGACGAGCCCCCAACCCATAGCCGGACAGTGAAGGGAGAGGAGTTGCACAGTGATCAGCGTGTCTCTCTTTCACTCTGCTCTATCCTCTTATTAGTATTTTCTTTGCTAGCACATGATCAGTGCAGCCAGTGTTGGGACAAGGTCACCTAGAACTCAGGGCGAACGTGCCAAAGTCATCCCGGACGAGCCCCCAACTTATAAAGTCATCCCGGACGAGCCCCCAACCTATAAAGTCATCCCGGACGAGCCCCCAACCTATAAAGTCATCCCAGACGAACCCCAAACCTATAAAGTCATCCCGGACGAGCCCCAAACCTATAAAGTCATCCCGGACGAGCCCCCAACCTATAAAGTCATCCCGGACGAACCCCAAACCTATAAAGTCATCCCGGACGAGCCCCAAACCTATAAAGTCATCCTGGACAAGTTCCCAACCACCTATAAAGTCATCCCACACGAGCCCCCAACCTATAAAGTCATCCCGGACGAGCCCCAAACCTATAAAGTCATCCCGGACTAGCCCCAATCTATAAAGTCATCCTGGACAAGTTCCCAACCACCTATAAAGTCATCCCGGACGAGCCCCCAACCTATAAAGTCATCCTGGACAAGCCCCCAACCTATAAAGTCATCCCGGACGAGCCCCTAACCTATAAAGTCATCCCGGACAAGCCCCCAACCTATAAAGTCATCCCGGACGAGCCCTAACCTATAAAGTCATCCCGGATGAGCCCCAACCTATAAAGTCATCCCGGATGAGCCCCAACCTATAAAGTCATACCGGAAGAGCCCCCAACCTATAAAGTCATCCCGGACGAGCCCTAACCTATAAAGTCATCCCGGATGAGCCCCAACCTATAAAGTCATCCCGGACGAGCCCTAACCTATAAAGTCATCCCGGATGAGCCCCAACCTATAAAGTCATCCCGGATGAGCCCCAACCTATAAAGTCATCCCAGAAGAGCCCCCAACCTATAAAGTCATCCCGGACGAGCCCCCAACCTATAAAGTCATCCCGGACGAGCCCTAACCTATAAAGTCATCCTGGATGAGCCCCAACCTATAAAGTCATCCCGGATGAGCCCCAACCTATAAAGTCACCCCGGAAGAGCCCCCAACCTATAAAGTCATCCTGGACGAGCCCTAACCTATAAAGTCATCCCGGACGAGCCCTAACCTATAAAGTCATCCCGGATGAGCCCCAACCTATAAAGTCATCCCGGAAGAGCCCCCAACCTATAAAGTCATCCCGGACGAGCCCTAACCTATAAAGTCATCCCGGATGAGCCCCAACCTATAAAGTCATCCCGGAAGAGCCCCCAACCTATATCCGGACAGTGAAGGTAGAGGAGCAGCACAGTGATCAGCACATCTCTCTTTCACTCTGCTATCTCCTCTTATCAGTATGTTCTTTGCTAGCACATGGTCAGTGCAGCCAGTGCTGGGACAAGGTCACCTAGAGCCCAGGACGAACATGCCAAATTGTGCCCCACGCCAAGACTCATAAACATGTGTCAGCATACCCCCCCCCAAAAAAATAGATCTGCATGCTTAGCTAAATTCCTTTCATTTCACATATGCATCCAGCACAGATCCTCTTTCCCTCAAAGTTCCCCCCTGAGAACAAATCCTCCCCCTCCCACTGCAAATCTCCCCTGCCAGCACAAACCCCCCTAAAAAAATTGATCTGCATGCTTAGCACCCCCCCAAAAAATCCCCTTCCTATCACAAATCCTCTACCCCTCATATTTCCCCTTTGAGCACAAATCTTCTCACCCCACTGCAAATGTTCCCTTCTAGCACAAATCCCCCCCAATCTCCCATCTTAGCACAAACCCCCCCAAATTTTCCCTCCTAGCACACATGTCCCCCAACTATTCCTACTAGCAAAAATTCTCCCCCCCCCCCCAAAAAAAAATCCCCTCCTAGCACAAATGTCCCCAACTATTCCTACTAGCAAAAAGCCCCCGCCCCAAAAAATGTCCCTTCCTAACACAAATATCCCCAACTATTCCTACTAGCACAAATCCCCCCCACCCCCAATCTCCTATCTTAGCACAAACCCCTCCAAATTTCCCCTCCTAGCACACATGTCCCCCAACTATTCCTACTAGCAAAAATTCCCCCCCCCCAAAAAAAATCCCCTCCTAGCACAAATGTCCCCAACTATTCCTACTAGCACAAATCCCCCCCCCCCAAAAAAATCCCCTCCTAGCACAAATGTCCCCAACTATTCCTACTAGCACAAATCCCCCCCCCCCAAAAAAATCCCCTCCTAGCACAAATGTCCCCAACTATTCCTACTAGCACAAATCCCCCCCCCAAAAAAATCCCCTCCTAGCACAAATGTCCCCCAACTATTCCTACTTGCAACAAAAAGCCCCCCCCCCAAAAAAAAAAAAAAAAAATTCCCCTCCTAGTACAAATGTCCCCCAAATATTCCTACTAGCACAAATCGCCCCCATTCCCCTCCTAGCACAAATGTCCCCCAACCATTCCTACTAGCATAAATCCCCCCCCAAAAAATTCCCCTCCTAACAAAAATGTCCCCCAACCATTCCTAATAGCATAAATCCCCCTCCCAGCACAAATTCCCATCCCCTCATCCTAGCACAAATCCCCCCTCCCCCAAAAAAATCCTCTTCTAGGACAAATCCCCCACCGGAAAAAATGTTTACCTCCTCTCACAACCCCCCTGCCCCCCACCATATTATATTTTCTAGCACAATTCCCCAAACCCCCTCCTATCAGCATGCTCTTTGCACATCACATGTGTCATGTTTCTTTCTTCTTGTCCCCAGAGTATCCGGAGAGCCCCCAACCTATATCAGTGAATGGAGAGGAGCAGCACAGTGATCTTCTCTCTCATGCTTCTCCTCCTATCACTATGTTCTTAGCTGCCTGCCACAGTGCTGGTGCACAAGGTCATCTAGAGGCCAGGGCGAACATGCCAAATTTCGCCCCCCCCCCTTCCCAAGATGTATGAGTATTATGTGTCAGAAAAAATCCCACCTTCCTAGCACAAATCCTCTACCCCTGAAATTTCCCCTCCCAGCACAAATCCCACTGATCAAACCCTCCCCCCACACCATATTACCCTTTCTAGCACAGACCCCCAGGACAAGGTCCTTTAGAGCCCAGGACGAACACACCGCAAATCCTCCCTCCCAGCACAATTTCCCCTCCCACAATTCCCCATCCCCATCCCTCCCCCCTAATTTCCCATCCTAGCACATATGCCCCCCAATCATCCCTACTAGCACAAATCCTGGTCCCAAAAAAGTCACCTCCTTACCAAATTACCTTTTCTAGCAGAAACCCCCAAATCCCCCATCCTAGCACAAATCCTCTTCCCCATCTCCCCTCTTAATAAAAATCCCCCCACAAATCACCACTCCTAGCACAAATCCCCTTCCCCCAATCTCCTTATGGTGACCCCAAACCTCACATGATTTCACAGTGCCCATAGCAGCTACCCCTCCTACCCACCCCTTCTCCCGGTCCTGCCGGCCGATAATGGCTGATGATGTCAAGAGTCTGTCAGCATCGAGGGGCCGGCATTCATGGAGAATCCATGACCCATAGACCTACCGTGTTTCCCCGAAAATAAGACCTACCCCGAAAATAAGACCTAGCGTTATTTTCCAGGAGGGCTCCAATGTAAGCCCTACCCCAAAAATAAGCCCTAGTTTAAAATGCTAGTAAAATCCAATAATCCACTCTATTACAGTAGTATATAATGTAGAATGTGTGTGTTTCTGTAATATAATTGTGGGGAAGAGAGCGCCGGCGGGTCACAGGAGCGCTATAATGAAGGTATTTGGCACAATTATTTTACAGAAACACACACATTATACATTATATAATTTTACAATAATTTTAACTCAGTTCACTCTGGGCATTCCTGACAGGCAGGGAGGGAGAGGGGGAGAGAAGACAGCACATTACATGGTAAGACCTACCCCGAAAATAAGCCCTACCCTGTCTTTTTTTGCCAAAATTAATTTAAGACCCGGGCTTATTTTCAGGGGAAACACGGTAGATGAGCAAGGGAGAATTTTCAAACTTCCTGGGCTTCAGCTTTAATTACTTCCCTACTGGACCAATTCTGACACTTTTACATAAAAAAATACTTTTGTGGTAGCGTGGGCCATGACAGGTCCTCTTTATAGACAGATCAGGCATCTTTTCGATCCAAAATCTCTCCTCTGGCACAGGTCAGTCTCATTGGCTGCTTCACTGGCCAGTAAAAGGCAAGTAAACAGAAACCAGAAATGATGAAGTCCTCGGTTTTTGGGGTCAGAGAGAGAGAGAGAGAGAGAGGTGAGAGAGAGAGGGGCTGAGAAAGAGGGGGTGAGAGAGAGGGGTGAGTGAGAGAGAGAGGGGTGAGTGAGAAAGAGAGGGGTGAGAGAGAGGAAGTGAGAAAGAGGGTAGGAAGAGGTAGGGGTATATAGAGAGGGTGAGAGAGAGGAGGAAAGAGGAGGGGGAGAAAGGGGGGTGAGAGAGAAAGGAGAGAAAGAGTTAGGGGGATAGATCGGGGGTGAGAGAGAGGGGGGGAAAAAGGTGGGGTGAGAGAGGGAGGGTAGAAAAAGGTGGGGTGAGAGAGATAGGGGTTGTGAGAGAGAGGAAGGGTAGAAATAGGTAGGGAATAGAGAGGGTGGAGAGAGAGAGGGGAAAGAGGAGGGGGGGGAGAAAGGGGGATGAAAGAAGAAGAAGAGAAAGAGTTAGGGTGATAGAGAGGGGGTGAGAGAGAGAGAGGGGGGGGGAGAGAGGTGGGGTGAGAGATAGAGGGAGGGTAGTAAGAGGTAGAGGGATAGAGAGGTTGGGTGAGAGAGATAGGGGGTGAGAGAGAGGGAGTGTAGAAAGAGGTTGGGTGAGAGAGATAGGGGGTGAGAGAGATAGGGGGTGAGAGAGAGGTAGTGTAGAAAGAGGTAGGGGGATAGAGAGGTGGGGTGAGAGAGAGAGAGGGTAGAAAGAGGTGGGGGATAGAAAGGGGGTAGGGAGAGAGAGAGGGGGAAAGAGGTCAGGGAGAGAGTGGGTGAGAGAGGGAGGAGAGACAGTTAGGGGGGATAGAGAGGGGGTGTGAGAGAGAGGCAGAAGAGGTGGGGGAGAGAAGGGGGTGTGAGAGAGAAAAGGGGGATGAAAGAGATGGAGGGGGAATAAGAAAGAGAGGGAGGTGAGAGAGGTGGGCTCCCCTATCCCCCCATACTCCACCAGGAGTTTTTTTTCATCCCCCAAAATTGCACCGAAATCTCATCTTCCCGCAACTTGCCGGTTCCTTTTTACCAGCTGTGTGTAGTGAGGCTGCCAAGGCACGATCACAGCCTGGGACTCCGACCTGCGGCTGACCCGGTGTTACCCTTCTGGCGTGTATCACCCAGATGTGGTCCGCACCCCCCGCACTGCTCGTAGTGTCCCTTCTGTCTCGCGGTGGATGTGCCCCTGATAAGAATGATAGATCGCCGTATGAGTTGGACAGGAAACCTTACCTCTTGAAGATGCCCTCAATGCAGGTAGACCCAACCATATCTCATCTCTGTTGAATAAGTTAGGAATTGGTGGTGATTATAGTCTTTATTGGGGTATACAAGACCCCCCAAACGTTATCCCTCTAGATGGCATTGAAGAGCCTCCTAATAATAATTTTCTTGATGAATAATGAATATTTTCGGAATGGTTTGAGAATTGTTCATCTGACCGAGAGGGACTATTCATGTTTTTTTCCATGGCCTTCATACTTTCTCGAGATCAACTACTTCCAACCTCTCGAAACATTTTTTCCATATTATATCAACTGAGATCCTGGAATTGCTACGTTCAGATCATGTACCCCCATTACTGACATTGACGGTCTCCAAGGGGAAGGCCCAAAATAGAAATTGGAGATTCCGAGTTTCCTTAGCAGTCCCAAGTTTATAGAGGAACTGGGAAAATACGTGGGAAGGAGGACAAGTGATCTTCTTCTGGAAACCCATCAAGATTCAGCGATGTGCGTAAAGCTGTGGAAATGGGTCATACTATTGCGTGCTGACATAGACTTAAAGCGGTATTAAACCTAAAAGCAAACATTTATTATATTGCGGCTTAACGATCCTTAGATGTGATGGCTGCATTCGTTTTTTTTTTGATCGGGCCAGTAAATCTGTTGTTTTTCAACAGTCTAAGCAGATATAGGGGGTTAAGGGAACATGGAAAAAATGGGGAGGGTCTAGCCAGAGTCCCGGGACAAGGTCACCTAGAGCCCAGGGAGAACATGCCAAACTGTGCCCCCCCAAGATGTATGAGTACTATGTGCCAGCAAAACCACCCCCCCCCCCCAAAAAAAATGGGCACTAATCTGCATGATTATCCTCCAAGAACAAATAGTTCCTCCTCCCAGTACAAATCCGCCCCCTGCTAAAATTCCTCCTCCCAGCACAAATCTCTGACACCCCCCCCCCCTCATCCACCTCTCAAATTCCCCCAGCATAATTTTTTTTTCTGTCACACGATTTTAGAGCAGCAATTTTTCAATGCAACTTTTCATGAAAAAAATACTTTCTTTAACCACTTAAGGACTCCTTCACAGCGATATACGTCGGCAGAAGGGCACAGGCGCGTACCTGTACGTTGCCTTTAAGAGCCCAGCCGCGGGGTCGCGAGCGCGCTGCCCGAAGTTTCGTGACCATGCCTGTGAACCTGATGGTCACCAGTGTCCCGCGATCGGTCACAGGAGCTGAAGAACAGGGAGAGGCGAGTGTAAACACACCTTCCCCGTTCTGTGTGGCAGTGACACTGACCGTCTGTTCCCTGATATAGGGAACGACGATCAGTGATGTCACGCCTACAACCACGCCCCCCCACAGTAAGAATTACTCCCTTAGGGCACACTTAACCCCTTAGCGCCCCCTAGTGGTTATCCCCTTCACTACCATTGTCATTTTCACAGTAATCAGTGCATTTGTATAGCACTTTTTGCTGTGAAAATGACAATGGTCCCAAAAATGTGTCAAAAGTGTCCGCCATAATGTCGCAGTCATGAAAAAAATCGCTGATGGCCACCATTACTAGTAAAAAAATATATATTAATAAAAATGCCTAAAACTATCCCCTATGTTGTAAACGCTATAAATTTTGCGCAAACCAATCGATAAACGCTTATTACGATTTTGTTTACCAAAAATAGGTAGAAGAATACGTATCGGCCTAAACTGAGGGAAAAAATAATGTTTTTTATATCTTTTTTGGGGGATATTTATTATAGCAAAAAGTAAAAAATATTGCATTTTTTTCAAAATTGTCGCTCTGTTTTTGTTTATAGGGGAAAACAATAAAAACCGCAGAGGTGATCAAATACCAGAAAAAGAAAGCTCTATTTGTGGGGAAAAAAGGACGCCAATTTTGTTTGGGAGCCACCATGCACGACCGCGCAATTGTCAGTTAAATCAACGCAGTGCCCAAAAAAAGTGCTCTGGTCTTTTTGCAGCCAAATGGTCCGGGGCTGAAGTGGTTAAAGTGTATTTTTTCCAAAGCGATGTGCAAATACCGAATGACATTAAAAAATTAGCAACGATCGCAATTTTTTTCTCTAGAAGAAAAAGCCCAATGGGTGCATTTTTGGGCTGTTGTCTGAGCAGTGCTACTGATGGGGTGACACTCGATCAGTACAATGTGTACGCTTTACCAGTGGGTGCCCGGGGGGCAGTGTCTTGGATACGTTTTCCCGGAGACAGAAACCACAAAATGGGGACTGTTTCTGGTAAATCGGGCGGTCGGCTCTCTTGTAATAGCAATCCTAGCGGCTAACTAGCCGCTGAATTGCTTTACAAAGAGCTTGAGGGGACGTGCCCCTCCTCCCGCCGCCTTCTGTGGCTGCTCAGTCCAAATGACAGCCAAGAAACCTTAAGGATTTAGAGAACATGTGTAAAGATCTCCTGAGATGTGTGCAAACCTGATCACCAACTACAAGAAACTTCTGACCTCTGTGCTTCCCAACAAGGGTTTCTTCACCAACGACTAATTGGATCAAATACTTATTTTACGCTCTGAACTGCAACTCCATTTATAACATCATGTGTTTTTTTTCTTGATTTTTTGTTGATATCATAAAATTTACACCTGTGATAAGAATTATAGACCCTTCATTTCTTTGTAAGTGGACAAATGTACTATAGCTGCAGGGGATCAACTAATTTTATTTTTCCACTGTATGCTGACTCTGTTTTTCCTAACTGGCTATGGGTTGCAGTCATAGATGAAGATTTGGGTCACCTGTATTTTAGAAGCATACCCTGTGTTGGTTACATCAGCACCAGCAGTCTCCATTGACAAAAAAAAAACAATTGACTTTTGTTGAATGGAACCGGCTCACCCAATGAGCGAATTTAATCAGGCTGCTCAAATCTTCATAATATATGTAAAATATAGAATGACTTCTTCTTTGACATCTTTGAAGCTTATCTGTCAAAATCAGACAACTGCCTTTGACATATCCAACACCACCACAAATATAGACAATGTGTAATGTTTCCACTTATTGGATGACTTTATCCTGGTTTGCAGGGGTTCATCGTTGACCTTCTTGGATACATTGGAGTTTATACGCCAAGGCTTGGTTGTGTGGCTTAATGTTCTTCTAAAGGATTTGGTGGTAGTTTTCCATAAATGCTAAAAATATTGTTGGAGAAGACTTCAAGAAATATCGGGCATTGCAATTGGTTGTTCTCTATAAATGCTGATGGGAGCAGCTAGGAGTCTAAGAAGACTTGTTACCCCACAGCTGGTGGAGCACCCAGGAATTTCATGATATATGTACAATTCAGAATGGCTTCTTCTTCGACATCCTTGAAGATTATCTGGCCAAACCAGACAACTGTCTTTGACATATCTAACACCACCATAATCACGTGTAATGTTTCTGCTTTATCCTGGTTTGCAGGGCCTCACCGTTGACCTCCTTAGATACAGAGTTGATTCTTCAAGCTTTGGTTGTGTGTCTTAATGTTCTTTTAACGGATTTGGTGGTAGTTTTACTTAAATGCTAAAGATATTGTTGGAGAAGACCTAAAGAGAGCTGGTGGAGCACCCAGGAATTTCATGTTATATCTAATATTCAGAATGGCTTCTTCTTCGATATCTTTAAAGATTATCTGGCCAAACCAAACAACTGTCTTTGACATATCTAACACCACCATAATCATATACAACGTGTAATTTTTCCACTTTATCCTGGTTTGCAAGGGTTCAACGTTGACCTCCTTGGATACATTGGAGATGATTCTTAAAGCTTTCGTTGCGTGGCCTAATGTTCTTCCAAAGGATTTGGTGATAGTGTTCCATACATGCTAAAGATATTGTTTGGGAATACTTAAAGAAATATCAGGCATGCCAAGTGGTTGTTCTCCATAAATGCTGATGGGAGCATCTAGGAGTCTGAGAAGACTTGAAACCCCACAGCTGGTGGAGCACCCAGGAGTTTCATAATATATCAAATATTCAGAATGGCTTCTTCTTCGACATCTTTAAAGATTATCTGACCATACCAGACAACTGTCTTTGACATATCTAACACCACCATAATCATATACAACGTGTAATGTGTACACTTTATCCTGGTTTGCAAGGCCTCATTGTTGACCTCCTTGGATACATTGGAGTTTATTCTTCAGGTTTTGAGTGTGTGGCTTAATATTCTTCCAGGGGGTTTTGCTTAAGTGCTGAAGATATTGTTAGAGAAGACCTAAAGAAATACCAGGCATTCCAATTGGTTGTTCTCCATAAATGGTGAAGATATTCTTGTAGAAGACCTAAAGAGATTACGAGAATTCCAGGTGGTTGTTCTCCATAAATGTTAAATATCTTGTTTGAGAAGACATAAATATTGGGCATGACAACTGGTTGTTCTCCATAAATGTTAAATATATTGTTTGAGAAGACCTAAATATTGGGCATTCCAATTGGTTGTTCTCCATAAATGTTAAATATATTGTTTGAGAAGACCTAAATATTGGGCATTCCAATTGGTTGTTCTCCATAAATGTTAAATATATTGTTTGAGAAGACCTAAATATTGGGCATGACAACTGGTTGTTCTCCATAAATGTTAAAGATTTTGTTGGAGGAGACTTTATGAAATATTGGGCATTCCAAGTGGTTGTTCTCAATAAATGCTGATGGGAGCAGCTTGGAGTCTGAGAAGACTTGTTACCGCACAGTTGTTGGAGCACCCAAGAATTTCATAATATATATATATATATAATATTGGCTTCTTCTTCTTCTTCGCCATATATATATATATATATATATATTATATATATATATATATATATATATATATATATTTTAGGGCTGTGCAAATTAACTTTTAATTAATCGATTAATCTTTAATTTTTTTGATGGATCAAAATCTTTTTGATCAATTAAAATTCTTTTGATTGGTACTCTCCGCAAGCTTCTGGGCCTTCAGGGAGTTCCGTCGGAGATCCGGTGACGTTACGGACACCGGCGGGGCTTCCCGTGTCCATCTGAAGGGCTCCTTTGCTGTGCCTTCATATCTGCATGCCGGAGGGACCTTACTATCTGCCACACACAAGGGCTGTTACACTTCCCTCTATCACTTCCCTCTATCAACCTGGGATTCTACAGCCATGGGAGTTGTGATAGTTCCCTTCATGGGACATCTACATGCCGACGGACTGATGTTAACCTCTCCTCATCTGCATTCAGCAGTGGTATCGTTGTACACATTTTTATACCAGTATCCTACGTAGCTACATGTTTTTATGACTGCTTTTTCTACAGAATGGTATTACTCGCACCATTTTTACAGTTTATGTAGCTACATCGATTTTATTTCCAGTGCAATATTTATTTGGTTAACTACATGAAGACTATAAAAGTTTTTTGTAACCTGCTATCTATTTTCCCAGTGGTTGGAGCTGCACTGGGAATCGGCCTGCAAGGAGATCAGCTAAAAGTAGTTGGATCTGTATGTGCGTTATAATTAATCGAAATTAGTCGATTAATCGATAAAAAAAAAAAAAATGATTAATCGAACACAAAAATTTTGATCAGTAACAGCCCTAATATATTTATATATATATATATATATATATATATATATATATATATATATATATATATATATATAATAATATATATATATATATATATATATATATATATATATATATATATATACATACACATATATATATATATATATATATATATATATATATATATATTATATATATATGATATTGTCTTCTTCTTCAACATCTTTAAAGATTATCTGACCAAACCAGACAACTGTCTTTGACATATCTAACACCACCATAATCATATAAATCGTGTAATTTTTCCATGCCCTCACTTTATGCTGGTTTGTTAGGGGTTTATCATTGACCTCCTTGGCAACATTGGAGTTGATTCGTCAAGCTTTGATTGTGTGTCTTAATGTTCTTCCAGGGGGTTTTACTTAAGTGCTGAAGATATTGTTAGGCCTCGTACACACAATCAAATCTGTCTGCTGGAAACGGTCTGCTAGATTTGGCCACCCGACAGATTGGAAAGCATGGTTACCAATTTGTCGGCTGGGAACCCGTCCGCCCGACATGTCTGCTGGTTGGTACGCTAACCAGCAGACATGTCTTCTCGCACACGCGCCGAATGGTTTCGACGCATGCGCGGAAGGGTTTTACTTCCTGGTGTGGTGACGTGGCGGCATCAACGTCACCGCCACGTCACCGCGCCATCTGGCGGCGGGGATTTTGGTTTGATCGTGTGTACACGATCAAACCAATATGTCCCCAGCAGACAGATTTGTTCAAATCGGTCGGCCCGACCGATTTGAACAAATCTGTCTGCTCGTGTGTATGGGGCCTTAGAGAAGACCTAAAAAAATGTGGGCATTCAAAAGAACTGCTCTCCATAAATGCTAAAGATATTGTTGGAGAAGACCTAAAGAATTATCCGGCATTTCAGTAGGTTGTTCTCCATAAATGCTAAAGATATTGTTTGAGAAGACCTAAAGAGATATTGGGCATTCCAAGTGGTTGTTCTCCATAAATGTTAAAGATTTTGTTGGAAAAGACCTAAAGAGATATTGGGCATGCCAAGTGGTTGTTCTCTGAAAATGCTAAAGATATTGTTTGAGAAAACTTAAAGAAATATCGGGCATTCCAGTTGGTTGGTCTCTAAAAATGCTAAAGTGATTGTTGGATAAGACCTAATGAAGTATCTGGCATTCCAGTGGTTTACGTATTCATATAACTACAATTGTGCATATATGCATATCTAGATATATATATATATATCTGTATGGATGTCTTCTTTTGGCTTCAAATAGAGGAATAAATAATTGAGAGATATGGTTTGTAGTACTTGGTTTGACCTAAAAATTTCTAGTTGATAAAGTCTTTATTTAGTCATATATAGAAGATAGGGTCTGATTACTATTATAATGATTACGTATATACATTTGTGAAACCATCCTGTTCTAATTACATAATCCCTTCATCCACAAAGTGTTAATTGTTTAAATTCCATGGCTGACGGTGTGAATTTTTAAATTGCCAGGGTGGAGATGTTCAGATGTCATTATATGTGGTTGACAGATGGTGTCAAAAGCCCCATTCTTATTTAGGGATGTTGTTCCAGTTTGATGTAGGCGGCCTCCTTCACATCTAACGCAAGGCGTTACGTTTCTTTCAGGATGATTAGACAGACACTCTCCATTTAGAGAAAAAGGGCAATTGAAGACTTCATTGCCATTCCAGGAAAGTGGTTCCATTGAAAGCATTTAACTCAGTCTAGTAAGGGGAAATTGGATACCGGAAATTGGTTATGGTCTTTCTCTGTTCTTTCGTTTTTGTCAGTGATATCTTTCTGGATTGGGGATGGGTGAGTATAAATCTGGCAGGGATGGCTGGGGCCCTGGGGGGGATTGAGGGTGGGGGACTACTATATGGCAGTCTCAGGGATAAATTCACTTATTCAACTTTAGTCCAAGTCAGGTTTAGGGCTCTCCACGTGGATGTCTAATTAATGCTGCGTAGAGTTGCATACATCGTATTGTTTTGTACACAGCATTTTTGAAGTCTGTGGGCCCATTCAGACGTCTGCGCCTGGCAGCGTAATGTTCCACTGTGTTCAGTAACATTAAAATAAATTGGCAACAGCTGCATCTGGGGCTGTATTTTGGGCCGTATTTTATGCTGTACTCATGTAAATGCTTGTGCTGACATTTACTTGAGTACATTGTCAAGCTTATTTGTATGTTATTAGGTGATGACCCTTTCCACCTAGCATCTTTGGTTGCTAGAATGCAGGCAGTCTCTGCCACCTAGTATCCTTGGTTTCTAGGATGCAGATTAACACCTGATGTAGGTGGTGTCTTCCACCTAGTGTCCTTGGATGTTGGATTTGGACAGCTCCTGACGCTGGTTGTCCATGTCACCTAGCAGGTGACCACTGCCAGCTGGTGTCCTTGGTTTCTAGAATACAGGCTCATTTCTGATACAGGTGGCACCTGCCAACTAGCATTTTTGGTTGATAGGATGCAGATGACCTCTGATGCAGATGACCCCTGCCAGCTAGTGTACTTGCTGGGATATAGGATACCCCCTGTTTCTGGTGACCCCTGTCCCCTCATGTCCTTGGTTGCTAGGATGCAGACTTGGTTTTTAGGATGCAGGCAAACCCTGCTGTAGGTAGCCAATGTCACTTAGTGTTCATGGTTGCTAAGTTGCAGGTGGCCCCTGATGCAAATGGCCCCTACCAGATGGTTTCCTTGGTTTCTAAAATGCAGGTTCACCCCTGATGCAGGTGTCCCCTACCAGCTGGTGTCTTTGGTTGCTAGGATGCAGGCTTATGCCTGATGAAGGTGGCACCTGCCATCTAGCATCTTTGGTTGCTAGGACTCAGGTGGCCTCTGATGCAGATGACCCCTGCCAGCTAGTGTCCATGGTTGCTGGGATATAGGATACCCCTGATGCTGGTGACCCCTGTCCCCTCATGCCCTTCGTTGCTAGGATGCAGTCTTGGTTTATGGGATGCAGGCAACCCCTGCTGTAGGTGGTAATTGCCACCTAGTGTCCTTGGTTGCTAGGTTGCAGGTAGCGAATGATGCATTTGGCCTCTACCAGCTGTTGTCTTTGGTTTCTAGGATGCAGGCATACCCCGGATGCAGGTGACACCTGCCACCTCGCATCTTTAGTTGATAGGATGCAGGCCATTTTGATAATACCCAATTACATTTTTTGTAAAATATAAAAAAAAATTCAGCTCTAAAACTGAAAGTGATGAAATCCGTGTCGCTCCGGGGTTCATTCATTACAGTGGAGATGGGGGAACAGATGTTTCTCCATCTCCTCTGTGGGAAGCTCTCCTGGTTGCTTCTGCAGTCCCAGGCCCCCTGGAGGAATAGGGGAGAACAGGAACCGCCGCCATGGTGGTCAACAAGTGGTTAAGTAAGAGCAAAAATACGTTTGTCTATGAGGAATGTTTGGAGCCAGTGATCTCTGCCATGGAAGGGAGGCGGAGGGCAGCGGAGGGGGGGGGGGGGTGCTAAGTGCTAACAAGGTGTCTAAACATTTGCACATGCCGAATTTTATGTTTTGTTTTTCCAGTCTGCTAAGTTTAGTAAATAGCCCATCTCCACAAGCATGTCGTGTTTGTATTTGTTCCATACAGAAGTCGCGTTGGTTTATTTACACTTAGAAAATTAGGAAAACATGGAAATTGATGGAAAGAGAACATCTGGGCAGAATGAGAAGAAAAATTAGAACATCTCTCCTCTTAAAAAAAAAAGGGTGAAAGTGCCGAAAAATAGCTGTTCATCTGCTAGGAATCCATTGAGCTCCTAACTTCCTGTTTGGGGGTGACAACATAGTGCCCCCTGCTGCACTGAAATCCCAACCAGCATTGTCAAGCCCTGCCTACTGGACTTTAGAACTCTACTCCCTGCCCCGTTCCATCCCTCTCCAACCCATCTCCCCTGCCCCATTCCATCCCTCTCCAACCCATCTCCCCTGCCCCATTCCATCCCTCTCCAACCCATCTCCCCTGCCCCGTTCCATCACTCTCCAACCCATCTCCCCTGCCCCATTCCATCCCTCTCCAACCCATCTCCCCTGCCCCATTCCATCCCTCTCCAACCCATCTCCCCTGCCCCATTCCACCCCTCTCCAACCCATCTCCCTTGCCCCCATTACATCCCTCTCCAACCCATCTCCCCTGCCCCGTTCTATCCCTCTCCAACCCATCTCCCCTGCCCCGTTCTATCCCTCTCCAACCCATCTCCCCTGCCCCGTTCTATCCCTCTCCAACCCATCTCCCCTGCCCCATTCCATCCCTCTCCAACCCATCTCCCCTGCCCCATTCCATCCCTCTCCAACCATCTCCCCTGCCCCGTTCCATCACTCTCCAACCCATCTCCCCTGCCCATTCCATCCCTCTCAACCCATCTCCCCTGCCCCGTTCTATCCCTCTCCAACCCATCTCCCTGCCCCATTCCATCCTCTCCAACCCATCTCCCCCTGCCCCATTCCATCCCTCTCCAACCCCATCTCCCTGCCCCGTTCCATCACTCTCCAACCCATCTCCCCTGCCCCATTCCATCCCTCTCCAACCCATCTCCCCTGCCCCATTCCATCCCTCTCCAACCCATCTCCCCTGCCCCATTCTATCCCTCTCCAACCCATCTCCCCTGCCCCATTCCATCCCTCTCCAACCCATCTACCCTGCCCCATTCCATCCCTCTCCAACCCATCTCCCCTGCCCCGTTCCATCCCTCTCCAACCCATCTCCCCTGCCCCATTCCATCCCTCTCCAACCCATCTCCCCCTGCCCCGTTCTATCCCTCTCCAAACCCATCTCCCCTGCCCCATTCCATCTCTCTCCAACCCATCTCCCCTGCCCCCGTTCTATCCCTCTCCAACCCACTCTCCCCTGCCCCATTCCATCCCTCTCCAACCCATCTCCCCTGCCCCATTCCATCTCTCTCCATCCCATCTCCCCTGCCCATTCCATCCCTCTCCAACCCATCTCCCCTGCCCCATTCCATCTCTCTCCAACCCATCTCCCCTGCCCCATTCCATCCCTCTCAAACCCATCTCCCCTGCCCCATTCCATCCCTCTCCAACCCATCTCCCCTGCCCCGTTCTATCCCTCTCCAACCCATCTCCCCTGCCCCATTCCACCCCTCTCCAACCCATCTCCCTTGCCCCCATTACATCCCTCTCCAAACCCATCTCCCTGCCCCGTTCTATCCCTCTCCAACCCATCTCCCCTGCCCCGTTCTATCCCTCTCCAACCCATCTCCCCTGCCCCGTTCTATCCCTCTCCAACCCATCTCCCTGCCCCATTCCATCCCTCTCCAACCCATCTCCCTGCCCCATTCCATCCCTCTCCAACCCATCTCCCTGCCCCGTTCCATCACTCTCCAACCCATCTCCCCTGCCCCATTCCATCTCTCTCCAACCCATCTCCCCTGCCCCGTTCTATCCCTCTCCAACCCATCTCCCCTGCCCCATTCCATCCCTCTCCAACCCATCTCCCCTGC
The DNA here is from genome assembly GCA_029574335.1 of Rana kukunoris. NCBI lineage: Eukaryota > Metazoa > Chordata > Amphibia > Anura > Ranidae > Rana > Rana kukunoris. The sequence continues at coordinate 6,872,368 of CM056057.1, read as the reverse complement.
CCCATTCTATCCTCTCCAACCCATCTCCCCTGCCCCATTCCATCCCTCTCCAAACCCATCTACCTGCCCCATTCCATCCCTCTCCAACCCATCTCCCCTGCCCCGTTCCATCCCTCTCCAACCCATCTCCCCTGCCCCATTCCATCCCTCTCCAACCCATCTCCCCTGCCCCGTTCTATCCCTCTCCAACCCATCTCCCCTGCCCCATTCCATCTCTCTCCATCCCATCTCCCCTGCCCCATTCCATCCCTCTCCAACCCCATCTCCCCTGCCCCATTCCATCTCTCTCCAACCCATCTCCCCTGCCCATTCCATCCCTCTCAAACCCATCTCCCCTGCCCCATTCCATCCCTCTCCAACCCATCTCCCTGCCCCGTTCTATCCCTCTCCAACCCATCTCCCCTGCCCCATTCCCCCCCTCTCCAACCCATCTCCCTTGCCCCCATTACATCCCTCTCCAACCCATCTCCCCTGCCCCGTTCTATCCCTCTCCAACCCATCTCCCCTGCCCCGTTCTATCCCTCTCCAACCCATCTCCCCTGCCCCGTTCTATCCCTCTCCAACCCATCTCCCCTGCCCCATTCCATCCCTCTCCAACCCATCTCCCCTGCCCCATTCCATCCCTCTCCAACCCATCTCCCCTGCCCCGTTCCATCACTCTCCAACCCATCTCCCCTGCCCCATTCCATCCCTCTCCAACCCATCTCCCCTGCCCCATTCTATCCCTCTCCAACCCATCTCCCCTGCCCCATTCCATCCCTCTCCAACCCATCTACCCTGCCCCATTCCATCCCTTCTCAACCCATCTCCCTGCCCCGTTCCATCCCTCTCTAACCCATCTCCCCCTGCCCCATTCCATCCCTCTCCAACCCATCTCCCCTGCCCCGTTCTATCCCTCTCCAACCCATCTCCCCTGCCCCATTCCATCCCTCTCCAACCCATCTCCCTTGCCCCCATTCCATCCCTCTCCAACCCATCTCCCCTGCCCCATTCCATCCCTCTCCAACCCATCTCCCCTGCCCCATTCCATCCCTCTCCAACCCATCTCCCCTGCCCCGTTCTATCCCTCTCCAACCCATCTCCCCTGCCCCATTCCATCTCTCTCCATCCCATCTCCCCTGCCCCATTCCATCCCTCTCCAACCCATATCCCCTGCCCCATTCCATCTCTCTCCAACCCATCTCCCTTGCCCCATTCCATCCCTCTCAAACCCATCTCCCCTGCCCCATTCCATCCCTCTCCAACCCATCTCCCCTGCCCCGTTCTATCCCTCTCCAACCCATCTCCCCTGCCCCATTCCATCCCTCTCCAACCCATCTCCCTTGCCCCCATTACATCCCTCTCCAACCCATCTCCCCTGCCCCATTCCATCCCTCTCCAACCCATCTCCCCTGCCCCATTCCATCCCTCTCCAACCCATCTCCCCTGCCCCATTCCATCCCTCTCAAACCCATCTCCCCTGCCCCATTCCATCCCTCTCCAACCCATCTCCCCTGCCCCGTTCTATCCCTCTCCAACCCATCTCCCCTGCCCCATTCCATCCCTCTCCAACCCATCTCCCTTGCCCCCATTCCATCCTCTCCAACCCATCTCCCCTGCCCCCATTCCATCCCTCTCCAACCCATCTCCCCTGCCCCCATTCCATCCCTCTCCAACCCATCTCCCCTCCCCTGCCCCCATTCCATCCCTCTCCAACCCAACATTCCATCTTCCCTGCCCGTTCTATCCCTCTCCAACCCATCTCCCCTGCCCCATTCCATCTCTCTCCAACCCATCTCCCCTGCCCCATTCCATCCCTCTCCAACCCATCTCCCCTGCCCCATTCCATCTCTCTCCAACCCATCTCCCTTGCCCCATTCCATCCCTCTCCAACCTATCTGTCCTGCCCCATTCCATCTCTCTCCAACCCATCTCCCCTGCCCCATTCCATCCCTCTCCAACCCATCTCCCCTGCCCCGTTCTATCCCTCTCCAACCCATCTCCCCAGCCCCCATTCCATCCCTCTCCAACCCATCTTCCCTGCCCCGTTCTATCCCTCTCCAACCCATCTCCCCTGCCCCATTCCATCTCTCTCCATCCCATCTCCCCTGCCCCATTCTATCCCTCTCCAACCCATCTCCCCTGCCCCATTCCATCTCTCTCCAACCAATCTCCCCTGCCCCATTCCATCCCTCTCCAACCCATCTCCCCTACCCCATTCCATCCCTCTTAAACCCATCTCCCCTGCCCCATTCCATCCCTCTCCATCCCTCTCCATGTGCATACATTGATTTCTATCCCAGCCTCAAGCATTCGCACAGCTGTCACGAAAAAAAAATTTGCCGTAATGTGTCTAGTATGTTTATTTCCTATGAATGTCATCTCCATCTAGTGGCTGTAATGTGGTACTTTCCTGAAATACCTCACTGCATTATGGCCACTAGATGGAGCTGATGATCATAATAAATAAATATACTGAGAACATTACGGTGAATATTTATGTATATAGAATTTTGTTTTTGAGTAGGGAGGGTTTTTCACCCCGTCAGTTTATATTTAGGTGCCTCTGTCCCTGCTGGGGGGTTATTCACTTCTTGTGCCTGGAGACTGGACAATAAATTATAAGAAATTCAAAGTAAACCTAATTCTCAGGTCAGGGCATAGGAATTTTCCCCAACTATTTTATTTGTTTAATAGATTAAAGTAAATTGAATGTATTTGTTTATATTCATATTTAATATTAGTTATTTAACTTTATTTATTTACTTATTGTATTTGTTTAATTTAAATTATATTTATATTTAATATTAGTTATTTAATTTTATTTATATACTTATTGTATTTTTCATTTTATTTATTACATTTAATTTATTTGTTTATATTCGTAGTGAATATTCGTTTTTTTTTTTTACTTTATTTACTTATTGTATTTGTTTAATGTAATTAAATGTATTTGTTTATATTCATATTTAATATTAGTTATTTAATTTTATTTATATACTTATTGTATTTTTCATTTCATTTATTAAATTTAATTTATTTGTTTATATTCGTAGTGAATATTCGTTTTTTTAACTTTATTTACTTATTGTATTTGTTTAATTTAATTAAATGTATTTGTTTATATTCATATTTAATATAAGTTATTTAATTTTATTTTCTTACTGTATTTGTTTAATTTAATTGATTTAATTACATTTATTTGTTTATATTAGTATTTAATAAAATGTATTTAATATGTATTTATTTATTTAAAAAAAGGAGCTCCAGTCTGGGGAAAAAAATAAAATTAAAAGTCAGGATCTCCAAATTTTGTAGCTGCTGACTTTCAGTATGAAGACACTTATCTGTCCAGGGACCAAGGGTTGTCGGCACCCTGAGCTGATTTTTCAATCGGCTTCAGGTGCAGGCGAAATAAGGGAAATGGACGTTGACCTCTTCAGGCTTTAAGGCTTCCCAGCTGGGTTCCTACTGTGCATGCTTGAGGCACACTGTGCTTTCTGAATGGTTACGTCACCTTCTGGGACCTGTGTGTGTCCCAGAAGGAAGCGGGCGGAAGGATCAGGGCCCCTGGACGTACTTGGGAGATCGCTGCTGAGAACTTACACAGAAGTGGGAGTGGGTACCTGTCAAAACCTTTCCTGCAACCCCCATTGGCAAATGTGACAGTGGAGAGAGTGGAGGGAGTGTGAACAAGCGGAAATTCCCCTTTGGGGTGGAACTTTGCTTTAAATATTTATTTTTATTGATCTCTTTGTTTATTTATCTTATTTGTTTAATGGAATGTATTTAATTGCAGTTATTTATTTGTTTATATTTGTATTTATTATTTTTCATGTATTTTTATTTAATTTGATGTATTTATTTATATTTATTTATTTGATTATTTCATTTGATTTATTTATTGTCATTTTTTTTTTCATTTCATTAATTGGTTTATATTCGTATTTAATATTATTTATTTGATTTTTGTTTACGTATTTATTTAATTTGATTTATTTATTGTATTTGTTTATTTTTTGTTTCCATTTGATTTATTTGTTTATATTAATATTTAATATTATTTATAACATTTTTGTTTATGTATTTAAAGCTGGGGTTCACCCTAAAACATTTTCTACCCTTACATTGTGCTCGCTTGCAACAATGACAGTATGCGTTTGTTTTTTTCGCTGTACATACCTTCGTACAGCTATTTTCCCCCACGGCTTTTGGGTAGTGAATCCTGCGGGACTGGGCCTTCCTATCCAGCAGGTGATTGACGTGATGACAAAAACTACCTCCCCCGTCGCATAAGGAGCGTCACGAGTTGCCGAAAGAAGCTGAACGTCGGTGCGCAGGCGCCGTATAACGGCTTCTTTCGGCGAGGCACTACCCGGTAGCCGGGGAAGAAAATAGCTGTACGAGGTATGTACAGCAAAAAAAAAAAAACGGCATACTGTCAATGTCGAGAGTCAGGTCAATGTAATGTTAGAAAATAGTTTTTAGAGTGAACCATTAATTTGATTTATTTATCGTATTTGTTTATTTATTTTCATTGTATTTATTTGTTTATATTCATATTTAATATTATTTATTCATTTATTTAATTTGATTTATTTATTTTATTTTTCATTTGATTTATTTGTTTATATTCATATTTAATATTATATTATTTATTTGATTTTTGTTTATATATTTATTTAATTTGAATTATTCGATTTTTTTTTTGTATTTTTTTTTTCATTTGATTTATTTGTTTATATTCGTATTTTATTTAATAATATTTTTTTTAATGTATTTATTTACTTTGATTTATAAAAAAAAAAAGATTTATCGGATTGTTTATTTAATTAGATGCATTTATTTGTTACATTTTATTTATTTTATTCTGTTTATTTAACAGTTGATCTCCTTTAGTACTTTGTGTGCCTATCCTGCAGAATCTCACCATTTTCTCTGTACTCTACTAATTTGGTCATACACCCCGGAGACACCAAGCCATGAGCCATTTAATAGAAGTATTTGTGCCTACCCTCAACTTTTTTTCCTCTGTATTTCACATAAAATCCCGCACATAGCTCTGTCCGGCGGTCCCGCAGCTCTTCCACTCTCAGTTCCACTCTCAGTTTTCATTATTAGGCTCCTCCCTAAAAAAAAAATGAAAGAGCCACCATCCTTCCATTCTTGCATTCAGAAGCGAACACAATCGTAAGTCGCGCCCCGCATCTGTAGACGGTGTTTGCACCACACATGTGAGGTATTTCCGCGATCGTTAGAGTGAGAGCAATAATTCTAGCGCTAGACCTCTGTACCTCTAAACAGGTGATGTTTAAGCGTCGACTATGGGGATTTTTAAGTACTTTAGTTTGTTGCCATTCCACGAGTGCGTGACATTTTAGAGTATGACATGTTAGGTATCTATTTACTCAGCCTAACATTATCTTTCACATAAAAAAAAAATAATTGGGGTAATTATTATGTTTTTTTTTTTTTTTTAACTCATGAAAGTGTCATTTCCCCCCCCCCCCCCCCCCAAAAAAAATGTGTTTGCAAAACCACTGCACAAATACCATGTGACATAAAAAAAAAATGCAATGATCGCCATTTTATTCCCTAGGGTCTCTGCTAAAAAAAATATAGCCTCTATTGTAATGGGGAACTGTATATTGAAAGGGGGGCTCGGATATAAAGGGGGGTTCTATTGTGACGGGGGCCTCTAATATGAAGGGGTGACTTCTGATGTGATGGGGACCTCTGAAGGAGGGGCTCTTATGTGAAGGGGGGCTCTGTTCTGAGAGGGATCTCTGATGTGAATAGGGGGCTCTTATGTAAAGGAGGACCTCTGATGTGAAGGGGGAGGGGCTCTGTTGTGATAGGACCTCTGATGTGATGTGGGACATCTGATGTAAATGGGGGCTTCATTTGTAATAGGGACCTCTGATGTGAAGGGGGGGGGGGCTCTGATGTGAAGAGGTGGCTGTGATGTGATGAGGGGACCTCTGATATGAAGGGTGGCAGTCCTGTGGAGAGAGGACCTCTGATGTGATGAGGGGAACACTGATGTGAAGGGGCACTCTGTTGTGATAGGGACCTTTGATGTGAGGGGGGCTCTGTTGTGATGGGGACCTCTGATGTGAGGGGGGGCTTTGATTTGTAGGGGGCTCTGTTGCGATGGGGAACTCTGATGTGAAGGGGGCTCTGATGTGATGGGGATCTCTGATGTGAGGGGGGGCTCTGATTTGAAGGGGGAGCTCTGTTGTGATGGGGGCTACTTTTGTGTGAAGTGGGGGCTCTGATCTGATGAGGGGACCTCTGATGTAAAGGGGTTGGGCTCTGTTCTGATAGGGAATTCTGATGTGAAGGGGCACGCTGTTGATATAGGGACCTTTGATGTAAAGGGGGGGCTCTGTTGTGATGGGGAACTCATGATATAAAGGGGTAGACTTTTGTGTGAAGCGGGGGCTTTAATGTGATGAGGGGACCTCTGATGTGAAGGGGGCTCTGATGTGAAGGGGGGCTCTGATGTGAAGGGGGGCTCTGTTGTGATGGGGACCCCTAATGTGAAGAGGGGGGACTTTTGTGGGAAGTGGGGGCTCTGATGTGAATGGGGTACCTCTAATGTGAAGGGGGGACTTTTGTGTGAAATAGGGAGCTCTGATGTGAAGGGGGGACTTTTGTGTGAAGCAAGGGCTCTGATGTGAAGGGGGGACTTTTGTGTGAAGTGAGGGGCTCTGATGTGAATGGAGGGGACCTCTAATGTGAAGGGGGGGACTCATCTGTGAAGCGGGGGCTCTGATGTGAAGGGGGAGGACTTTTGTGTGAAGTGGGGGGCTCTAATGTGAAGGGGGGGACTTTTGTGTGAAGCAGGGGCTCTGATGTGAAGGGGAGCACTTTTGTGTGAAGCGGGGGGCTCTGATGTGAAGGGGGGACTTTTGTGTGAAGCGGGGGGCTCTGATGTGAAGGGGGGAATTTTGTGTGAAGCGGGGGCTCTGATGTGAAGGGGGAGGACTTTTGTGTGAAGCGGGGGCTCTGATGTGAAGGGGGGACTTTTGTGTCAAGTGGGGGGCTCTGAAGTGAGGGGGGAGACTTTTGTGTGAAGCAGGGGGCTCTGATGTGAAGGGGGGACTTTTGTGTGAAGCGGGGGGCTCTGATGTGAAGGGGGAGGACTTTTGTGTGAAGCGGAGGCTCTGATGTGAAGAGGGACTTTTGTGTGAAGCGGGGGCTCTAATGTGAAGGGGGGGACTTTTGTGTGAAGCAGGGGCTCTCATGTGAAGGCGGTGACTTTTGTGGGAAGCGGGGGCTCTGATGTGAAGGCGGGACTTTTGTGTGAAGCGGGGCTCTGATGTGAAGGGGGGACTTTTGTGTAAAACGGGGGCTCTGATTTGAAGGGGGGACTTTTGTGTGAAGCGGGGGCTCTGATCTGAAGGGGGGACTTTTGTGTGACGTGGGGGTTTGATGTGAAGGGGGAACTTTTGTGTGAAGCGGGGGCTCTGATGTGAAGAAGGGAATTTTGTGTGAAGCTGGGGCTCTGATTTGAAGGTGGACTTTTGTGTGAAGCGGGGGGCTCTGATGTGAAGGGGGGACTTTTGTGTGAAGCGGGGCTCTGATGTGAAGGGGGGACTTTTGTTGTGAAGCAGGGGCTCTGATGTGAAGGGGGGACTTTTGTGTGAAGCAGGGGCTCTGATGTGAAGGGGGGACTTTTGTGTAAAACGTGGGCTCTGATTTGAAGGGGGGGACTTTTGTGTAAAATGTGGGCTCTGATTTGAAGGGGGGGACTTTTGTGTGAAGCGGGGGCTCTGATTTGAAGGGGGGACTTTTGTGTGAAGTGGGGGCTCTGATTTGAAGGGGGTGACCTCTGACATGATTGAGACCTTTGTTGTGCCTTGGGATTTACAGGTTTGAAGGCGTCCATGACTGAAAAAAAGTTGACAAAAGCTGCTCTACGGTATAAAAGTGTAAAAATCACATTTAAATGAAGGGAACGGAATTTTAAACGGGAGAAGAAGAAAAACTCTCCAGAACTTGGCCCCGATTCCGGCCCAAGGAGAGGAACATTTATTTTGGAAACAAAAACAAATCGTAACTTTCATGCCATGCCTCTGCGTGTTTTCTTTCCTTTTTAAGGCAACCAAAACATTAGAATTTTACACATTTAGGCCTCGGTCACACAGGCGGCGGGGGGGGGGGGGGGGCTAAAACAGGTGGATGAGCCACATTTTCTACCTCGCCTAACTGTCCACCAAAACTGTACCGGAGGGGGAAGAACATTGAAATGGCCGTCATCACGTTTGCCCACTAAATGCAACCCAATTTAATGAGGCTACAGCACAACCGCAAGTCAAGCCATTTATTACTGTATTTCAAAAGAGAAAGTTCCTTACATTGGTGATCAGTGGAAAGAATGTTCCTTACATTGGTGATCAGTGAGAAGAATGTCCCTTACATTGGTGATCAGTGAGAAGAATGTCCCTTACATTGGTGATCAGTGAGAAGAATGTCCCTTACATTGGTGATCAGTGAGAAGAATGTTCCTTACATTGGTGATCAGTGAGAAGAATGTCCCTTACATTGGTGATCAGTGAGAAGAATGTCCCTTACATTGGTGATCAGTGAGAAGAATGTCCCTTACATTGGTGATCAGTGAGAAGAATGTCCCTTACATTGGTGATCAGTGGGAAGAATGTCCCTTACATTGGTGATCAGTGAGATGAATGTTCCTTACATTGGTGATCAGTGGGAAGAATGTCCCTTACATTGGTGATCAGTGGGAAGAATGTCCCTTACATTGGTGATCAGTGAGAAGAATGTCCCTTACATTGGTGATCAGTGAGAAGAATGTCCCTTACATTGGTGATCAGTAGGAAGAATGTCCCTTACATTGGTGATCAGTGAGATGAATGTTCCTTACATTGGTGATCAGTGAGAAGAATGTTCCTTACATTGGTGATCAGTGGGAAGAATGTCCCTTACATTGGTGATCAGTGAGAAGAAGGTCCCTTACATTGGTGATCAGTGAGAAGAATGTTCCTTACATTGGTGATCAGTGGGAAGAATGTCCCTTACATTGGTGATCAGTGAGAAGAATGTTCCTTACATTGGTGATCAGTGAGAAGAATGTCCCTTACATTGGTGATCAGTGAGAAGAATGTTCCTTACATTGGTGATCAGTGAGAAGAATGCTCCTTACATTGGTGATCAGTGAGAAGAATGTCCCTTACATTGGTGATCAGTGAGAAGAATGTTCCTTACATTGGTGATCAGTGAGAAGAATATCCCTTACATTGGTGATCAGTGAGAAGAATGTTCCTTTTAACTGCCTCCAATGAAAGCTGTAATTATATGGGTATGTGTATTATGCCACAGGACACTGGTCACTGCCACTACAGCATCTTAGCATAAGGAGATGGAAATCCCCAGATCGAATTTAGGAAGCTAGGCCGCTGACCAACTAGACCCGGAAAAGAAAGAAAGAGAGAAAAAAAAACTGTTGCCAAAAGCACCTGGGACGAAGCCTCCCATCCATAAATTGGGAGTGGAGTCGTACAACCACTACTAAAGATAACCGAGGAGCGTATTGCTTGACCACCGGTAAGATCTCATTGGCGCCCCCTTCAAGAATGCCACTTTTAACGGACGGCTAAAGCAAATCATTGGTGCCTTGCTGCTGTCTCTGCCAAGTGGTGGTGTTTGCCCCAGAACTAGTCAGACACCATCGAATGAGAGGTCAATCAACTGGTTGACCAAAGTGGTCAGAGGGAAGAATTACCCATTCATTGGTGATCAATGGGAAGAATGGGGCCAACACAAGTAGTGTTGCCCCCAGAACTGACCAGGCACCACCAAATGAGAGGTCATATAATTGGTTGACCAATGTAGTCAGAAGGAAGAATGACCCATTCATTGGATGTCAGTGGGAAGAATGCCCCTTATATTGGTGGCCAATGGGAAGAATGCATCACAACAAGTAGTGTTGGCCCAAGAACTAGTCAGGCACCACCAAATAAGAGGTCAACTAACTGGTTGACCAAAGTGGTCAGAGGAAACAATGACCCATTCATTGGTTGTCAGTGGGAAGAATGCCCCTTATATCGGTGGCCGATGGAAAAAATGCGTCACAACAAGTAGTGTTGGTCACAGAACTATGTGGGCACCACCAAATGAGAGGTCAGTCAATTGGTTGACCAAAGTGGTCAGAAGGAAGAATACCCATTCATTGGTTGTCAGTGGAAAGAATGCCCCTTATATTGGTGGCCAATGGGAAGAATGCGTCACAACAAGTAGTGTTGGCCCCAGAACTATGTGGGCACCATCGAATGAGAGGTAAATCAACTGGTTAACCAAAGTGGTCAGAAGGAAGAATAACCCATTCATTGGTTGTCAGTGGAAAGAATGCCCCTTATATTGGTGGCCAATGGGAAGAATGCATCACAACAAGTACTGTAGTGTTGGCCACAGAACTACTTCGACACCACCAAATGAGAGGTCAACCAACTGGTTGACCAAAGTAGTCAGAGGAATGAATGACCCATTCATTGGTTGTCAGTGGAAAAAATGCCATTTGTATTGGTGGCCAATGGGAAGGATGCGTCACAACAAGTAGTGTTGGCCCCAGAACTAGTTTGGCACCACCAAATAATAGGTCAACCAACTGGTTGACCAGAGTGGTCAGAAGGAAGAATAACTACATTCATTGGTTGTCAGTGGGAAGAATGCCCCTTATATTGGTGGCCAATGGGAAGAATGCGTTACAACAAGTAGTGTTGGCCCCAGAACTAGTCCGGTACCACCAAATGAGGGGTCAATGAGCCACAGCTGAAGGGATCCCAAGCAACCTCTGGAGGAGCCCTAGGGTAAGGTCACCAGATTTATAAAATTAAATCAGGGGACATGTTTTTTTTTTACTAGTAATGGCGGCAATCAGCCACTCTCTGCCCGTCACTGCCCCCGCCCGCCGGCCTCACAGCCTGTCAAGTCTTACTCTCCGGGCCCCGGCTACTACTGAGTGGGGAGCAGAGGAAGATCACTCCACAGGGGAAGTCAAGGAGATAAGCAGGCGGCTGGATGGGCATACCCCCGAAACGAAAGAAATATTCCCTCCACTCCGACATCCGATCATCAGAAAGGGGCAAAGATAATGGAAAAAATACACCTCCCTAAGCTAGTAGGAGGGGCGGGGGGGGTGGTGTAATCCAGACTTTTTGAAATTGCTGTTGTAATGGTTGTAATCTAGTCTTCTGGTGCTACCAACATCACATCCAAGATGGGGGCACCCAACAGCTGTCCCAAGGCTTTGGCTGGCCAAGACTAGAGCCAAGGCAGAAGTACATGCGAGCGGAGCTGGATGGGCATACACCCGAAACGGAAGAAATATTCCCTCCGCTCCGACCAGCACATGATCATCAAAAAGGGGCAAAGATAATAGAAAAAAATGCACCCCCCCCCGCAAGCTAGTAGGAGCGGCGGAGCGGGGGGGTGTAATCCAGACTTTTTGAAATTGCCCCAGCCCCTGTTCAAATTCAATCCGTGGACAAAACCGGGGACAGACTTGGTTCTGGGAGGGGACAGTGTCTTCAATCCAGTGACTGGAAACCAGGTATGTTTGGTCACCCTACCCTATATTTCCACAGAACCCTGGTTAAAAATGGTTGTAATCTAGTCTTCTGGGGCTGCCAACATCACATCCAAGATGGCGGCACCCAACAGCTGTCCCAAGGATTTTGGATGTCTACACAAGGGATGCTTTTATAGGTAAATAACATGCATAAAGTTCATTAAATACTGACATTTTATGGAAAGATTTTTGTTTTATTGGATGGTCTTTGCATACCCAACTATACATTTTTTGCCCCGCGTTTTTGCTTGCTACATCGACCACCGCCAATAAAAGAAGACCAGTTTGTTTTGTTGGAGCATTACTTTTTCCAGCCAGATGCTCGCTTTGTGCTATAAAATCCTATAGAGTCCTATACAACCCTATTTTATCGAAGGGAACTAAGACTCTGTTACCGTTAATCCCCCACCCCCCCCTTCCCGGACATAGCTTGTGCCACATTGAGCCCAGAGCAGCCCCGGCTTGTCTAAGCGTATTACTTTCCACCTGACAGATAAAAGCTTTTCATATAGATTCTTAGAGAATATCAGCTCTGTGGAGCATTTGTCTACCGCTTTGATACTTGACAATTAAAGCCAGGAAAGGCTAGGCACGCCTACCAACCCCCCACCTCTCCCCAACCCCCCCTCCTTCCCTACCCCAGCCTGCGCTGTGTGTGCTGTGGCTACGGATTGACCTTGAATTCCCTCTTCTGGATGAAATCACCTCACCTGCCCCCGATTTTCTGTGTTCAGCGTAGAACAGAGCACAGACTGTACACACTTCCTCCGCTGTAAGCCAGGCGCTGCGGGGTTTGAGATCAACGTGAAAAACTATAGTGCCTGGGCTGGCATTGGGTAGAATGGCATTACTGTGCGTCATATTACTGCCCTCACAGATAGGCATGGCTCCCTTGTGCGTTCCCCCCCCCCCCAACCCTGCACTTTCATTAATCATCCTTACGAGGCGTTTCCAAGGATTACTGCTGGATGAAAGGGATAGACCACATGTTGCGTGGGTAACTTTTTCTTTTTTTTTTCTTTTGAGTGGCAATAAATATTTCCTTTACCATATTACCCTTTACGTCTTTCCATGCATTTTCTTTTCTATGTCTTACACATTATAGCTTTTCTGAATGCTGCACATTTTTTTTTTTTATTACTACAGCTGTGAAATAAGGTTTGGCCAGAATCAGACCCGATTTGTTGTGGCAACATGTAAAATTTACGGTAATATATATTGAACAAGATCTTAATGCACCTAGGCTAGGGGGGTCCTCGATATAGAGAACCTTGGGTCTTGGCATCCTCAACGGGCACTCACTGCATTATATGAGATTGTCAGAGACTGCGGACTGCTCTAGGAGATGGTTAGAAACTGCAGACATGCTACAAGAGATGGACAGAGACTACGGGCATGCTACTATAGATGTTCAGGGACTATAGGCATGCTACTAGAGATGGTCAGAGACTATATGAATGCCACATGAGATAGGCAGAGACTATGAGTCCACTACAAGGGCTAGTCAGAGACTGTAGACATGCTACATGAGATGACATAGACTATGCGCACACTACAAGAGAGAGTCAGAGCCAGCAGACTTACTACAACATGGACAGAGACTATGTTCATGCTATAAAAGATTGTCAGAGACTATAGAGATGTCACATGAGATAGGCAGAGACTATGGGCAGGCTATAAGAGATGGTGAGAGCCGGCAGACGTGCTACAACATGGACAGAGACTATGGGCATGCTACTAGAGATGGTCATAGACTATAGGAATGTTACATGAGATAGGCAGAGACTATGGGCAGGCTACAGGAGATGGTCAAAGACTATAGGCATGGTACATGAGAATGGCAGAGACTATGGGTCCACTGCAAGGGCTAGTCAGAGACTGTAGACATGCTACATGAGATGACATAGACTATGCGCACACTACAAGAGAGAGTCAGAGCCTGCAGACTTGCTACAACATGGACAGAGACTATGTGCATGCTACAGAAGATGGTCAGAGACTATAGGCATGCTATTAGAGATGGTCAGAGCCTGAAGACTTGCTACAACATGGTCAGAGACTATGGGCATGCTATAAGAGATGGTCAGAACCTGTAGACTTGCTACAACATGGACAAAGACTATGGGCAGAATACTAGAGATGTTCAGAGACTATAGGGATGTTACATGAGATAGACAGAGACTATGGGCAGGCAACAAGAGGTGGTCAAAGACTATAGGCATGATACATGAGAATGGCATAGACTATGGGCCCACTACAAGAGCGAGTCAGAGCCTGCAGACTTGCTACAACATGGACAGAGACTATATGCATGCTACAGGAGATAGTCAGAGACTATGGGAATGATACAAGAGATAGTCAGACACTACGAGCATGCTACAAGAGACGGTCAGAGACAATGGGCATGCTACAAGAGATGGTGGGAGGCTATGTGCATACTACATGAGATGGTCAGAGACTATGTGCATGCTACATGAGATGGTCAGAGACTACAGTCATGCAGCAGGAGATGGTGAGAGACTTCAGCCATATAACAGGATATGGTCAGAGACTACAGACTGTTGCAAGGGATGGTCGAAGACTTAGGGGTCAAACTCAGAAAATATAATGCAACATGCTTTCTGAAGCAAGTTCATAGAAGAAAGGACACACACAATGTAAATCTTTTATGACCATAGTTGATGTAGTCATGTTCAATAACCAGTTGGCCTTTAGCAAACCTCAAATTAATCCTTTTATGACCACAGCTCATGTAGTGATCTTCAACATCCAGTTGGACTTTAGCAACCGTAAAAATAGTCCTTTCATGACCATAGGTTATGTAGTAATGTTCAACATCCAGTTTGACTTTAGCAAACCTCAACATAAGCCTTTATGACAATAGTTGATGTAGTGATGTTGAACATCCAGTTGGACTTTAGCAAACCTCAACGCAAGTCTTATATGACCGTAATTCATATAGTGATGTTGAAAATCCAGTTGGACTTTAGCAAAGCCCAACTAAAACCTTTTATGATCATCGTTCATGCAGTGATTTTCAAGATCCAGTTGGACTTTAGCAAGCCTCAACAAAAATCTTTTATGACCATAGTTCATGTAGTGATCTTCAACATCCAGTTGGACTTTAGCAAACCTCAACTCAAGTCTTATATGACCCTTTTATGACCATGTTGATGTTCAACATCCAGTTGGACTTTAGCAAACCTCAACTCAACTCTTATGTGGGTGTAATACATATAGCGATGTTGAAAATCCAGTTGGAATTTAGCAACGCTCAACATAAGCCTTTTACAACCATAGTTCATGTAGTGATGTTGAACATCCAGTTGGACTTTAGCAAACCTCAACACAAGTCTTATATGACTGTAATTCGTTGAGTGATGTTGAAAATCCAGTTGGACTTTAGCAAAGCCCAACTAAAACATTTTATGACCATCGTTCATGCAGTGATCTTCAACATCCAGTTGGACTTTAGCAAGCCTCAACTTAAACCTTCTATGACCATAGTTCGTGCAGTGATCTTCAACATCCAGTTGGACTTTAGCAAGCCTCAACTTAAACCTTCTATGACCATAGTTCGTGCAGTGATCTTCAACATCCAGTTGGACTTCCGCAAAGCTCAACATGAGCCTTTTACGATCATAGTTCATGTAGTGATGTTTAACATTCGATTGGTTTTTAGCAAACCTATAACAGATACTGATGGTATTTTTACATGCCTTTGGTTCTTCCATGGTAACTTTTCATGAACACTCATTCAGTTCATTTATTACGGTAGGCATGTTAACATAACCATCATCTTTGTTACCAAAGTCAGCAGATTTTATGGTGTGTCCTTGGCTTTCTTTCACCTTAATAGGGGCCCAACTTTCAGGAGAATAGCCACAAGGCTGAAGTTCTCCCAGCTATCTACTTAACTGTGGATTAATGGAGGCGCAATTCTTTTGCAACCCGTTCCAGATTTATGAGTGGCAAAAAAAATGCTTTTATGAGATCTACAAAATCTCTCACTGGGCCATAATGTAGGGAAGGGGTGTCAAACTCAATTTAATCGTGGGCCGCATCAGCATTATGATTGCCCTCAAAAGGCCCGGGTGTATCTGTAAGATTAGATGTCCAGTGCATCCTCTCCCCTTACATTAGATGTCAAGAGCCCCCCCACCATCAGAAGTTGAGTCCCCCACCCTCCCTTACATCACACTGCACCCCCCTTTCCTTATGCTGCTGCTGGAAAAAAGCTGGATGCATTGCTTGAAAGCAGAAAGTAGGGGTTTGGAGGAGCACCAGAGGAGGGCAACTGCAGGAGAGGTGCGAGGGCCACATGAAAGGCCCTGGAGGGCCAGATTTGGCCCATGGGCCTTGTGTTTGACACCTCTGATGTAGGGTGTAAAGTGCATGTAAGGCAGTTGGGTGATTTCTTGTACATTTGGGCATGTCAAACTCCCTCTGGAATTGTGATTGGTGATAAAGAGTGCGCTGTAAAGTGATTAAATACATTTATTAAACTATAAATATAACAAAATATATAAATATATATAAAAATAATCACAAATTTCACCTCAATGAATCAAGTATAGTATAGTACTATACAATTAGTGATAATAAATCTATAAATTAGACCAATAGACACGTCAATGTAATAAATGTTCAATAATCAAGCAATTGTCAGTTAAAGCGCAGCAGTGGCGAATTGCAAAAAGGGGCAAGGTCCTTTACCTGCATAATGGTCCGGGGCTTAAAGCGGATCTCCACCCTAAAGTGAAGATCCGCTGATCCGAACACTCCCCCCCTCCGGTGTCACAATTGACACCTTTCAGGGGGGAGGGGGGTGCAGATAGACATGTATCTGCACCCACTTCCGGCCCAGCATTCACGGGCAAAAGACGGGCATTACATCACATCCCGTCTCCCGCCCGTTGTGTGCTGGGAACACTCGGCTCCCAGCACACAGCTGGAGCCAATTCGCGGGCGCAGCGCGACTCGCGCATGCGCCGTAGGGAACCGGGCAGTGAAGCCGCAGCGCTTCACTTCCTGGTTCCCTCACCGTGGATGGAGGGGGGAGCAGCAGGGTGACGAGCGATCGCTCATCCTCTGCTGCGGACGCCGCTGGACTCCAGGACAGGTAAGTGTCCTAATATTAAAAGTCAGCAGCTGCAGTATTTGTTGCTGCTGGCTTTTAATATTTTTTTTAAGCTGAACCATCCGCTTTAAGTTGTTAGGCAGCCTCTGAAAATCTTACATTAAACACGTTTTTCAGAGGGTGAGTTTTTTTTTTATTTCAAAGTGTATTTGATCTTTAACCTCTTATGGACCGCCGCATGTACATTTACGTCGGCAGAATGGCACCGACAGGCACATCAACGTATATATACGTTGGTGCCTTGAGGTGGGTCGGGGTCCGATCGGGACCGGCCCCGGTACATGCGGCGGTCCCCGTGGCTGGCCGAGCGATCCGGGACAAGGGGGCGGCTATTCGTTTTTGTCCGCCCCCTCCGGATCGCTCCCAGCCAATCCACGCGCTCCCCCGCCCTGCACTTCCTCCTACTGTGTAAACACAAGAAGAGGGAAGCGATGTGATCTCTCCCCTCTGCGTTTTTTTAACCACCGCTGAGGAGAGATCACATCTCACAGTAAGTCTGCACAACACTACACTGACACACACTACTTGCAGGCACATTAACCCCTTGCGATCACCCCCCCTCCCCCCCTGTCACAGTGTCACTGAATACAGTAATCATATATGTACTGATCACTGCAGTTAGTGTCAGTGTGACAGGCAGTTAGTGTTAGGTTCAGGGTAGCCCCCGTACCCCCCCTAATAAAGTTTTAACCCCTTGATCACCACCCTAGTTAACCCTTTCACTCCCTATTGCCAGCATCACTAAGCGATCATTTTTCTGATCGCTGTATTAGTGTCGCTGTTCCCGCTAGGTAGCTAATTTTTGTTTTTTATTGCGATTTTTTTTTTTACTAAAGACATGTGGCTAAATAAATTTTGGCCTAAATGTTTGACTAAAGTTTAGTTTATTTGATTTTTCTTATAACAAAAAGTAAAAAATATTGATTTTTTTCAAAAACGTCGCTCTATTTTTGTATATAGCGCAAAAAATAAAAATCGCAGAGGCGATAAAATACCACCCAAAGAAAGCTCTTTTTGTGGGAAAAAAAGGACGCAAATTTTGTTTGGGAGCCACGTCGCACGACCGCGCAATTGTCAGTTAAAGCGACGCAGTGCCGAATCGCAAAAAGGGGCCTGGTCATTTACCTGCATTTTGGTCCGGGTCTTAAGTGGTTAATTGGGTTTGTTGTTTTTTTTTTTTTTACGTACGGTTCCTAAATAGAAAGACGCTTTATAGCCCTCTTGGGCCATATAAAGCCCACCGCCCCTTTAAAAAACACTTACATTTAACTTTCTTAGTTGACTCCAATGCAAATTCTTATTTTTGGGAAATTCAAACTCTTAATTGTACCCATCCCTACACATAACAGACATATAGGCAAGATTAAAGCTGACATCATTTTATTATTTTTTTTTTGCTGTAAAGTGAAGCTAAACGATTGCTAGACGAAGATCCTGGAAAGGATCAATGTTCATGTTGTTTACAGAAGAGCTTTCCTAAGCAGTGTTTGTATCAAAACCGACCGTGCAAAATAAAATCTTTGTACTCTTAAAATAAATAAATTCAATTTTATACATATATATATATATATAGCCAGATTCACGTAGTGTGCCGTAAAGTTCTGCGGGCGTAGCGTATCTCGCTACGCCGCCGTAAATTAGAGAGGCAAGTGCTGTATTCACAAAGCACTTGCTCCTTAACCACTTAAGGACCTTAGGTGTTTTTCAGTTTTGGTGTTTGCAAGACTAAAATAGTTTTTTTCTGCTAGAAAATTACTTAAAACCCCCAAACATTATATATACATTTTTTTTTTTCTAACACCCTAGAGAATGAAATAGCGGTCATTGCAATACTTTTTGTCACACCGTATTTGCGCAGTGGGCTTACAAGCGCACTTTTTTTTGGAAAAAATTCACTTGTTTTAATTAAAAAATAAGACAACAATAAATTTGGCCCAATTTTTTTATGAATGAATGAAAACTTATATAGCTCGGCACATGCGAACTGAATCGCCTCTGGGCGCTTGTTGTTCCTGTCTCCTTTGGTATCAAAAGAGATGAGTCTTGATCTTTCTCCTGAATGCTAAGTAGTTCTCCTCCAACCGAATGCTGGTTGGTAAAGCGTTCCATAGTCTGGGACCTTGGACCGCGAATCTTCTATCTCCTTTGGATTTGTATCCGGCTTTCGGTATCTGCAGGAGATTTTGATTAGTGGATCGCAAGATGCGATTGGGGTTATGGGCTTTTATTTTTTCGCATAAATAATGGGGAGCATTCCCATGGATACATCTATGCGTAAGACAGAGTGCTTTAACCACTTCAGGCCCGCGCTACCGTCGGATGACGGCAACAGCGCGGGCCTGAATATCCAACATGCCGTCATTTGACGGCATGTCATTCTGGCGTTCCCAGCGCGCTGTAGTGCGCGCTGCGCGGAAGCCCTGTGTTGTCCGTGTCCACAGATCGCGGCAAACGGCCAATCAGAGTGGCCGTTTGCGATGCGATCTGTGGGCGAATGAGAGATGATCTCTCATAGATCATCTCTCATTGCCGTTTTACACAGAGACAGCGTCCTGTCTCTGGAGGGGAGGAGCCCGATCTGTGTTCCTTCCTACATAGGGACACAGATCGGTCACCCCCCCAGTCACCCCCCCTCCCCCACAGTTAGAACACACCTAGCATACACATTTAACCCCTTCCTCACCCCCTAGTGTTAACCCCTTCAATGCCAGTCACATTTATACTGTAATTAGTGCATATTTATAGCACTGATCGCAGTATAAATGTGAATGGCGCCAAAAATGTGTCAAAAGTGTCCGATGTGTCCGCCATAACGTCGCAGTACCAATAAAAATCGCAGATCGCCGCCATTGCTAGTAAAAAAAAAATAATAAAAAATAATAATTCTCTCCCCTATTTTGTAAGCGCTATAACTTTTGCGCAAACCAGTCGCTTATTGCGATTTTTTTTTTTTTTTTTTTAACCAAAAATATGTAGAAGAATACGTATCGCCCTAAGCTGAGAAAAAAAAATGTGTTTTTTTTTTAATTGGGATATTTATTATAGCAACAAGTAAAAAATATTGTATTTTTCTTCAAAATTGTCGCTCTTATTTGTTTATAGCGCAAAAAAAAAATCGCACAGGTGATCAATTACCACCAAAAGAAAGCTCTACTTGTGGGGAAAAAAGGACGTAAATTTTGTTTGGGAGCCACGTCGCACGACCGCGCAATTGTCAGTTAAAGCGACGCAGTGCCGGAAGCTGAAATTTTACCTGGGCAGGAGGGGGGTGTAAGTGCCCAGTATGCAAGTGGTTAAAAGTGATTCTGTCTTTTATTGGTAACCAGTGAAGGGCTCTCAGTGAAGGTGAGATTGATTCCCAGGGTTTTTCTCCAGTCACAAGTCTAGCGGCCGTATTTTGAACGACTTGTAGACGAGCGATTTGGTACTTTGGGAGTCCGAGGTAAAGGGCATTTGCATAGTCCAATCTTGAGTTTACAATTGCTCCCACCATGACCGCTATGTCTTCTTTGGGGATAAAAGGGATAAGCCTACGTAATAGGCGCAGAAGATGGTGAGATCCGCTGACTACTGACCCTATTTGTGCGTCCATTGTCATGTAGGAGTAGAAAATGACCCAGAGGCTTTTGACTTTGACGCTAGGGGTGATGATTTTGCCCAGAATGGGCGGGGGGGTCCAAGTTGTTGCAGGCAGATTCTTACGTTTGGCGTGAAACAGAAGGAGTTCTGTTTTCGCTCCGTTGAGTTTAAGATAACTCTTAGTCATCCAGTCCTCTATCAGAGAGAGGCATGTCTCTAAATTGAGGTGGTGATCCTTCTTATTGCAAATGCGGAAGTACAGTTGAGTGTCGTCTGCATATGAATGATAGAGCAGTTTTTGGCTGCTGATGATAAAGAGGACGATACTGTGCGTTTCTCAGAAGTGAAAGGTCCTAACTTCACTATTTGCGATCTGTTTTCCAAAAAAGAGGAGAACCAAGATAAATCGCCTTCTGCGACTCTGGCTACTTCGGCTAGCCGGGTCAATAAAAGCTTGTGGTCTACTGTGTCGAAAGCTGCGCTCAGGTCTAACAGAACCAGAAGACAAGATTCTCCTTTGTCTGCGGCCTCGATGGCGTCGTCCCATATCTTGATCAGTGCTGTTTCCGTCCCGTGTACGGGGCGGAAACCTGATTGAAATGGATCAAGTAGGTTGTGGGTATCTAGATGCTGTTGCAGCTGTTGTATATTGTGAAAGATAATGTTACAGCGAGTAAAACGATACCCAACATGTCACGCTTAAAAATTGCGCCCGCTCGTGGCGTCAAACTTTTACCCTTAAAAATCTTGACAGGCGACGTTTAAAAAATTCTACAGGTTGCATTTTTTTGAGATACAGAGGAGGTCTAGGGCTAGAATTATTGCTCTCGCTCTAACGATCGCGGCGATACTTCACTTGTGTGGTTTGAACACCGTTTTCATATGCGGGCGCTACTTGCATATGCGTTCGCTTCTGCGCGTGAGCTCGGCGGGACGGAGCGCTTTAAAAAAAAAAAAAATTGTTTTCTTATTTATTTTTATTTATTTTATTATTTTTTACACTTAAAGAAAAAAAAAATGATCACTTTTATTCCTATTACAATGAATGTAAACATCCCTTGTAATAGAAAAAAGCATGACAGGTCCTCTTAAATATGAGATCTGGGGTCAATAAGACCTCACATCTCATATTCAGTCTTAAATACAAATAAAAAAAAAAATTCAACTGTAATTTTTTCAAATGACAAAAAAAAATAATGTTTCTTTAAGACGCTGGGCGGGACTGACGTTTTGACGTCACTTCCGCCCAGCGCAGCTATGGGGACGGGTAAAGGACATTTTTCCCTCAGTCGCATCCCCGCTGAGGAGCCGTACGGACCCGATCGCCTCCGCCGCTACCGACGGCAACGGTAAGCGGCGGAGGGCGTGGGAAAGCGGCGGGAGGGGGGGCCCTCTCCCGCCACCGATAACGCCGATCTCGCGGCGAATCCGCCGCGGAGACCGCCATTATCGTACACAGGACCCTGCACTGAAAAAAAAGGATACCTCAGTTCCATCTTTATCCATCTTTAAAATTAGGACGTATATGTACAGTGCAGGGTCCACAAGTGGTTAAGTTACGGCGGCGTATCGTCAATGGGCCGGCGTAAGCCCCGCCGAATTCAAATGTGTTTCATGTGGCCGTGTTTTATTTAAATGAAGTGTGACGTTTTTTTTTAAACTACACATGCGCCGTCCGTGGACGTATCCCAGTGCGCATGCGCCAAATTACGACGCTAAGACGCATTGGTTTCGACGTGAACGTAATTGACGTCCAGCCCCATTCACAGACGAGTTACGCAAACAATGTAAAAAATTTAAAATTCGACGCGGCCCCGACGTCCATACTTAACAATGGCTGCGCCATCTTTTTGTTGGGATAACTTTACGCCTGAAAACGCCTTACGTAAACGGCGTATCTGTACTGCGACGGCCGGGCGTACGTTCGTGAATAGGCGTATCTCGCTGATTTACATGTTCTAGGCGTAAATCAGCGTACACGCCCCTAGCGGCCAGCGTAAGGCCAGGTCCTTCAGACCGTTCTCATCAGATGGACTGAGGGGTCAGCCTGAGGTCATCTAGCAGGACTTCATTTTCTGGCTAAAGTTCCACTTTAAGACTATTGATGAGCTTTGCTTAATCCGAACCCGGAAGTTAGCTGTCATTGGTGGGTGATATAAAGGGGGCACTCTGATAGGAACAATTGATTTAAAGGGGCACTCTGCTAAGGACAGTTGATGTAAGAGGGACTCTGATGAGACAGTTGATGTAAGAGGGACTCTGATGAAACAGTTGATGTAAGAGGGACTCTGATGAGACAGTTGATGTAAGAGGGACTCTGATGAGACAGTTGATGTAAGAGGGACTCTGATGAAACAGTTGATGTAAGAGGGACTCTGATGAGACAGTTGATGTAAGAGGGACTCTGATGAGACTTTTCCTGTAAGGCACACTCTAATGGGGAAAAGTGATGTAAGGGTGGACCCTGATGGGGGCAATTCATTCATCCATGAGTAAGGTCGCGTACACACGACCAAATAAATCCGATCAAATGGGGGCTGTTGATGCAAGGTTGACTCTGATTCGGCCGGTAATGCAAGGTTGACTCTGATGGTGGCTGTTGGTGCAAGGTTCACTCTAATGGGGGCTGTTGATGCAAGGTTGACTCTGATGGGGGCTGTTGATGCAAGGTTGACTCTGATGGGGGCAGTTGATGCAAGGTTGACTCTAATGGGGGCTTTTGATGCAAGGTTGACTCTGATGGGGACAGTTGATGCAAGGTTCACTCTGATGGTGGCTGTTGATGCAAGGTTTACTCTGATGGGGACAGTTGATGCAAGGTTGACTCTGATGGGGACAGTTGATGCAAGGTTGACTCTAATGGGGGCTGTTGATGCAAGGTTGACTCTGATGGGGGCTGTTGATGCAAGGTTGACTCTAATGGGGGCTGTTGATGCAAGGTTGACTCTGATGGGGGCTGTTGATGCAACGTTGACTCTGATGGGGGCTGTTGATGCAAGGTTGACTCTGATGGGGACAGTTGATGCAAGGTTGACTCTAATGGGGGCTGTTGATGCAACGTTGACTCTGATGGGGGCTGTTGATGCAAGGTTGACTCTAATGGGGGCTGTTGATGCAAGGTTGACTCTGATGGGGTCTGTTGATGCAACGTTGACTCTGATGGGGGCTGTTGATGCAAGGTTGACTCTGATGGGGGCTGTTGATGCAAGGTTGACTCTGATGGGGGCTGTTGATGCAAGGTTGACTCTGATGGGGACAGTTGATGCAAGGTGGCACACTGATGAGACTCTGATGAGACAGTTGAAGTAAGGGGGCACACTGATGGGAACTTTTCCTGTAAGGCACACTCTGATGGGGAAAATTGATGTAAGGGTGGACCCTGATGGGGGCAATTCATTCATACATGAGTAAGTCTGAGGAGGGCATTTGATGCAAGGGGGACTCTGATGGGGACATTTCATGTAAGGCACACTCTAATGGGTTCAATTGATATAAGGGGACACTGATTCTGATGGGCATCCTGATGTTAGGGTGGATCTTTGATAGGGAAATTTGATGTAAAGACAATTCTGATGGGTACAACTATGTTAAAGGGGCACTCTGATGGGGACAGTTGATGCAAGGTTGACTCTGATGGTGGCTGTTGATGCAAGGTTGACTCTGATGGGGGCTGTTATTGCAAGGTTGGCTCTGATGGTGGCTGTTGATGCAAGGTTGACTCTGATGGGGGCTGTTGATGCAAGGTTGACTCTGATGGGGGGCTGTTAATGCAAGGTTGCCTCTAATGGGGGCTGTTAATGCAAGGTTGACTCTAATGGGGGCTGTTGATGCAAGTTTGACTCTAATGGGGGCTGTTGATGCAAGGTTGACTCTAATGGGGGCTGTTGATGCAAGGTTGACTCTAATGGGGGCTGTTGATGCAAGGTTGACTCTGATGGGGGCTGTTGATGCAAGGTTGACTCTGATGGGGGGCTGTTAATGCAAGGTTGACTCTAATGGGGGCTGTTAATGCAAGGTTGACTCTAATGGGGGCTGTTAATGCAAGGTTGACTCTAATGGGGGCTGTTGGTGCAAGGTTGACTCTAATGGGGGCTGTTAATGCAAGGTTGACTCTGATGGTGGCTGTTGGTGCAAGGTTGACTCTAATGGGGGCTGTTGATGCAAGGTTGACTCTGATGGGGGCTGTTGATGCAAGGTTGACTCTGATGGGGGCTGTTGATGCAAGATTGACTCTAATGGGGGCTGTTGATGCAAGGTTGGCTCTGATGGGGGCTGTTGATGAAAGGTTGACTCTAATGGGGGCTGTGGATGCAAAGTTACATTAAATGATGATAGCAGTTGATGTAAGGGGGACTCTGATAAAGCATTTGACGTATTGGGGACTCTGATGAGGCAGTGGATATAAGGCGGCACTCTGATGGAAACATTTCATGTAAGGCACACTCTTATAGAAACAATTGATATAATGTAGCTTTCTAAAGGTGATTCTGATTTAAGGGGTACTTTGAAAAGGACCATTTATGTAAGTAGGCACTTTGATGGGCATCCTGATGTAAGGGTGCAATACATTCAACCATGAGTCAGTCTGAGGAGGGCGATTGATGTAAGGGGTACATTAATGGGGCAATTGATGTAAGGGAGCACTCTGATGAGGACATTTATTGTAAGGGGGACTCTGATCAAGACATTTAAGGGAGACTTTAAGGGGGACAATTGATTTAAGCGGGCACACTGAGGCCTCGTACACACGATCAAATCTGTCTGCTGGAAACGGTCTGCTAGACCGTTTCAGCAGACAGATTCGATCGTGTGTACGGGCAAACAGACGGATTTGGCCACCCGACCGCCCGACATGTCTGCTGGTTAGTGCGCTAACCAGCAGACATGTCTTCTCGCACACGCGCCGAATGATTTCGACGCATGTGCGGAAGTGTTTTACTTCCTGGTGCGGTGACGTGGCGGCGTCAACGTCACCGCCACGTCACCGACACGTCAGCGCGCTGTCTGCTGGCGGGGATTTTGGTTTGCTCGTGTGTACACGCGAGCAAACCAAAATCCAAGCAGACAGATCAGTTCAAATTGGTCTGTCCGACCGATTTGAACAGACAGATTTGATAGTGTGTACGAGGCCTGATGGAGACAGTTGATGTAAAGTTGATTCTGATGGGGGCATTTGATGTAAGAGGGCACGCTGATGGGGGACATTTCATGTAAGCCGCACTTTAATGGGGACAATTAATGTAAAGGGACACTTTGATATGCATCACAACGGAGACAATTGATGTAAGAGGGTACTCTGATGGGGAAAGTTTAATATAAGGGGCACTCTGATGGGGACCCTGATGTAAGGTGGGACTTTGATGGGGACCACGATGTAAGGATGGACCCTGAAGGGGTCATGAGTCAATCTGAGGAGGGCAATTCATGTAAGGGGGCACTCTAATGGGGGCATTTAATGTAGGGGGGACGCGGATCAAGTCATTTGATATAAGGGGGCACTGTGATGGAGACATTTGATCTAAGGGAGACTCTGAGGCCGCGTACACACGAGGAGACATGTCCGCTGAAACTGGTCTGCAGAACAGTTTCAGCGGACATGTTCGATCGTGTGTACAGGGTCTTAGGGGGACAATTGATATGAGGGGGCACCCTTATGGGAACAATTGATGTGAGTATGATTCTGATGGGGGCATTTGAATTAAAGGGGCACTCTGATGGAAACATTTCACGTAGGGCACACTCCAATGGGAACAATTGATATAAGGGAACACTCTGATGGGCATCCTAATGTAAGGGTGGGCTCTGATGGGGCAAATAATTGATCCATGAGTCAATCTGATAAAGGCAATCAATGTAAGGGTGCACTCTGATGGGACAATTGATGTAAGGGAGCTCTCTGTTGAGAGAACTTAATGTAAGGGGGACTCTGATCAAGACATTTCATGTAAGGGGCACTTTGATGGGGACATTTGATTTTAGGGAGACTCTGAGGGGGACAATTAATTTAAGGGGGCACATTGATGGGACATTTTATGTACTCTAATGGGGGCACTCTGATGGGCATCTCAATGTAGGTGTGGTACTCTGATGGGGACAGTCAATGTAAGGGGCACTCTGATGGTGACCCTGATGTAAGGGGAGACTTTGATGGGGACTCTAATGAGGACTCTTCATGTAAGAAGGGGTCCTGATAAGGACACCTAACATAAGGGGGCACAGGTTCTGTTTAACCATCCCAATCTAATGACAGCCCAGTACATACTGGCGTTCCCCTACTGCACCGCTTCTGCACTACCCGGCTGTCAGAAGTTACTGAATTGTGGTACAGAAGCATGCCAACCTTATGCCCCCCCCCCTCAACATTTTTACTGCACCCCCATATTAGATAAGCTAGATCCATCTCTGTGTTAACATACAGTTACATTCATTCTACAAATGAACTGTTAAAAATATAGAAGTTTAGGATTTTTTTTTTTTTACATTTTGGATGTTTTATGAATTATTTAGTATCATAGAGTGTATCATTGTAATAATTTTACATGAGCATATTAGGTTAGATCTTGTCATTGGTTGTAGTTGCTCTGTTGGAATCTACGTAGAGGGATTCAGAACACAAACGTTCTTCATTATTTTGGAGGCTCATTGTGAGTTAACTTTGAAAACGAATGCACAGTTATACATTATCCACTGATTGAATAATCTTTACGATGACGCACCATACATTATTTTGAGAAAACAATAGCCTTGGCCCCGGTGTCTGCTTGTCCATGGGTTGTTATGTGTTTCTTTGGTGTGTCATGTTTGGACTTAGGTAATCACATTACTTAGTGCACACACTGATTTCTTTGAACATTGAAAGTGCCGCTCCAGGAACGAAATAAAAAATAAAACGCTGTATTGCAAGCCTACCGTAATTCGAGTTTCATTCAAAGCAGGCTCTTATACATTACCCTTATGTAACATTAATAAATTATCTTGTGATTATATGTTTACAAGCTTACGGATTTAGTTCTGCTTCTGGCCCAACAACGCTTTATAAATGGCTTCATTTTTTTGGTGTTGTCAGACTGAGCTCCTCCCCAGCCTCCCGCCTTCACAAAGCAACCATAAGAGGAACCCAAGTTGAGAAACACTGGCCTAGGCAAAGTCACTTGACCAACCTTAGTGGTCAGTGTAGAAGTGGAAAATTGCCCCCCTTGCATTGATGTTCAGTGTAGTTAAAAGATCAATTCACCTATGCTCACTATCTAGGGAATACACATCAACCTTAAGAGGAACCCTATGGCTCCTTCCCTGATTAAGGGTAAGGCATGCAGATGGACACAGTGAGGCACAGTGAGGAATGCAGATGGACACAGATGGACACAGTGAGGCATGCAGATGGACACAGTGAGGCAGAGTGAGGAATGACGATGGACACAGTGAGGCATGCAGATGGACACAGTGAGGCATGCAGATGGACACAGTGAGGCATGCAGATGGACACAGTGAGGCACAGTGAGGAATGCAGATGGACACAGTGAGGCATGCAGATGGACACAGTGAGGCATGCAGATGGGCACAGTGAAGGTGAAAATGGGCACAGTGAAGGTGAAAATGGGCACAGTAAGGCTGCAGATGGGCACTGTGAGGCTGAAAATGGGCACAGTGAGGCTGCAAATGGGCACAATAAGGCTGCAGATGGGCACAGTGAGGCTGCAAATGGGCACAGTAAAGGTGGAAATGGGCACAGTAAGGCACATTGAGGAATGCAGATGGACACAGTGAGGCATGCAGATGGACACAGTGAGGCACAGTGAGGCATGCAGATGGACACAGTGAGGCATGCAGATGGACACAGTGAGGCACAGTGAGGAATGCAGATAGACACAGTGAGGCATGCAGATGGACACAGTGAGGCTGCAAATGGGCACAGTGAAGGTGAAAATGGGCACAGTAAGGCTGCAGATAGACACAGTGAGGCACAGTGAGGAATGCATATGGACACAGTGAGGCATGCAGATGGACACAGTGAGGCACAGTGAGGAATGCAGATGGACACAGTGAGGCACAGTGAGGAATGCGGATGGACACAGTGAGGAATGCAGATGTACACAGTGAGGCATGCAGATGGACACAGTGAGGCATGCAGATGGACACAGTGAGGCATGCAGATGGACACAGTGAGGCTGCCAATGGGCACAGTGAAGGTGAAAATGGGCACAGTAAGGCTGCAGATGGGCACAGTGAGGCTGCAAATGGGCACAGGGAGGCTGCAGATGGGCACAGTGAGGCTGCAAATGGGCACAGTAAAGGTGAAAATGGGCACATTAAGGCACATTGAGGAATGCAGATGGACACAGTGAGGCATGCAGATGGACACAGTGAGGCAAAGTGAGGCATGCAGATGGACACAGTGAGGCACAGTGAGGAATGCAGATGGACACAGTGAGGCTGCAAATGGGCACAGTGAAGGTGAAAATGGGCACAGTGAGGATGCAGATGGGCACAGTAAAGCTGCAAATGGGCCCAGTGAAGCTGCAAATGGGCACAGTGAGGCTGCAGATGGGCACAGTAAGGCTGCAAATGGGGACAGTGAGGCTGCAGATGGGCATTGTTGACCCTCTTACAGTAGATGCTGCATTTCTCACCCTAGGCTTATACTCGAGTCAATAGGTTTTCCCAGTTTTTGTGGTAAAATTAGGTCCATGGCTTATATTTGAGTGTATACGGGTATATTGACTGTTAATAAATGAGAGAATATTTAATTGGCAAAATGTTTCTGTAAAGTGGTGATATTATGTTGAACTTTCATTGACACATTTCTCTTTTCTGGGAATGCTTAGGACTTTATGACAAATGTACTTACACTTCTCATGATCGTGGATGGGTTCTTGGAATTGAGGCCATGAGCGACCAGGGTACAAGAGATCCTCGCTATTTCTTCTCCTTAAAGACAGATCGTGCTAGAAATTGGACCACCATAACTGCTAATCGCAACTACCTCCCAAACCAGTGGGTCCACCTAGCCATAACCTACAATGGTCGTACAATAAAACTTTACGTCAGTGGGGCACAAGTGGCAACAAGTAGCGAACAAGTTGGTTCCGTCTTCAGCGCATTCGCCAGAAGATGTAAAACCCTTATGATTGGTGGAAATGCACTTAATCAGAATTACAGAGGCTACCTGGAACAGTTCAGGCTCTGGAATACTGCTCGGACACAGAAGGAAATATTACTAGACATGGGCCAGACATTGCATGGGCTGAGTAATCCTCTACCTCAACTTGTTCTTCAGGATAGCTTTGAGAATGTGAAAGACATCTGGGCTCCCATGAAAGACGGAAAGGTCCCAAAAGTAGAACCCGTCAATTTCCATGTTTCGCCACTGGATACAAACTTGGACCTGCCCCAGTGCGGGCAAACGCTTTGCGACAATGTGCAGGTCATTTCAAACTACAACAAAGTCGCAGGCTTCCGGCGACCCAAAGTCGTCCGATATACAGTGGTCAACGTGTTTGACGACAACCACGAGAACCCAACGGTCACCAAAGAACAAATCGAGCTCCAGCATAAACAATTAAACAAGGCCTTTGGTCCGTACAACATCACGTGGGAACTGAACATGTTGGAAAGGAACGACTCCTTCCTACGGCAGCGGCTCATCCTCACCAACTGCGACATCACAAAGATTGGAAGCACCGAGTGCGATCCGGAATGTAACCATAAACTTACAGGATACGACGGCGGGGATTGTCGCAGACGCACCACTTGTTTGAACTCCAGTAGGAAAGAAAACAGCTTATGTGACATGGATTGCAATATTGAGGAATTGGATTACGATGCCGGAGCTTGCTGCAATCCAAATGTTACCGATGTCACAAAAACTTGCTTTGACCCAAATTCACCATACAGGTAGGACTTTTTTTTTTCTTCTCTGCTTTATTGTAACTTTATGGTAATGGATATTTGGGTTATTTGTAAACTGTGGTATACTTGAAGCTTGACATAAAAATAATGATTCACAAAGCAATTACGCCAACGTAAGTGGTAAGTGCAAATGTGCGCCGGCGTATCTGTGTGCCGGACCCACAAACCAACATACACCTAAAAACTACCCACCCTACGCCGCCGTAGCTTACATACGCCGGCGTAGCGTGGGCGCACTTTTCATCTGGACGCATGTTGCTTGTCCCATTGATTAGGCATTCAAATATGCAAATGAGGGAAATACGGCGATTCACGAACGTACGTGCGCCTGGCGCATGCTACGCGAGGTGCGTGTAAGTTTTACGCCCAGTGTAAAGTTATTCCCCATAGATGAAGCGCAACCCGGCAATAGACATGCAAAGGTCTGCCCCAGAGAACACAGGCCGGAGTATTGGGCGTACGTTACGTTCACGGCGTACGTGGTGATCCGGCGTAGCTTAGGCATTTGTCCCGGCGTGGTTGCGAGCATGCGCATAAGGGTGCTGTTTCATGCGTTCACGCCACGGCTACGTCACGGCGCATGCGCAGTTCGTGATACGCCGGGCGTAAAACACTGCACCATGCTCGGACCATCATTTGCATGCTCACCCCCACTTCCACCTACGCCAGCCTGCGCCTTCGAAACTTACGTCGCGCCGACGCAGCGTTGGGAGCAATAGCTTGCTGAATGCAGTACTTGCCTCTCCACACTGCGGCAGCGTAGCGTACAGCGTTTGCGCTATGATGGTGTAATGTGCGCCCAACTCTCTGGGAATCTGGGCCAATGTTTGCTTTGGGTGTTTTTGATTATTGTTGGGCTAGATTGGCCAAATGTATGTATGTGTAGCCAAAGCTTTTTCTTATTTTTAGGTAGAGTAGGGATGGATTACGACTTCTACAACGTTTTCATTACTAAGTCCAGAGCAGATATTGAAGAGACATTTGGAATGATAATAATTAGTGGTTTGCGGAAGGTCAAACCAATTTCTAAGCCCTTAATGGCCATGGACAGGCTAGGTTGGCCAAATAAATGTAGGTATGTGTAGCAAAAGTTTTGTTTTTGATACTTGCGTAGAGTAGGAATTGATTAGAACCCTTGAAAATTTTAATTGGCAAGTCCAGAGCAGGTATCGAAGAGATACTTGAAATGATGATAATCCGTGGTTTCGTATTTCAGAAGGTCAAACCAATTTCTAAGCCCTTAATGGCCATGGACAGGCTGGGTTGGCCAAATAAATGTAGGTATGTGTAGCCAACATTTTTTTTTCATAGTTGCATAGAGTAGGGATGGATTAGAACCTTTGCAAAGTTTTAATTGCTTAGTCCAGAATAGGTATCAAAAAGGTTCTTAGAATATTGATAATCCGTGGTTCAGTGTTTCAGAAGGTCAAACCAATTTCTAAGCCCTTAATGGCCATGGACAGGCTGGGTAGGTATGTGTAGCCAAAGGTGTTTTTTATACTTGCGTAGAGTAGGAATTGATTAGAACCCTTGAAAATGTTTAATTGCCAAGTCCAAAGCAGGTATCGAGGAGATACCGTACTTGAAATGATGATAATCAATGGTTTAGTATTTCTTAAGGTCAAATTTAATAAATTGCTAAATCCAGAATAGGTATCAAAAAGTTTCTTGGAATATTGATATTCAGTGGTTCAGTATTTCAGAGGGTCAAACCAATTTCTAAACCCTTAATGGCCGTGGACAAGCTAGGTTGGCCAATTAAATGTAGGTATGTGTAGCCAAAGGTGTTTTTTATACTTGCGTAGAGTAGTGATGTATTAGAACCCCTAAAAAGTTTTAATTGGCAAGTCCAGAGCAGGTACCGAGGAGATACTTGAAATAATGATAATCAGTGGTTTAGTTTTTCAGAAGGTCAAACCAATTTCTAAGCCCTTCATGGCCATGGACAGGCTTGGTTGGCCAAATAAATGTAGGTATGTGTAGCCAAAGTTGTTTTTTATACTTGCGTAGAGTTGGGATGTATTAGAACCCTTGCAAAGTTTTAATTGCTTAGTCCAGAATAGGTATCAAAAAGTTTCTTGGAATATTGATAATCAGTGGTTCAGTATTTCAGAAGGTCAAACCAATTTCTAAACCCTTAATAGCGGTGGACAGGCTAGGTTGGCCAAATAAATGTAGGTATGTGTAGCCAAAGGTGTTTTTTATACTTGCGTAGAGTTGGGATGTATTAGAACCCTTAAATTGGCAAGTCCAGAGCAGGTACCGAGGAGATACTTGAAATGATGATAATTAGTGGTTTATTATTTCAGAAGGTCGAACCAATTTCTAAGCCCTTAATGGCCATGGACAGGCTGGGTAGGTATGTGTAGCCAAAGGTGTTTTTTATACTTGCGTAGAGTAGGAATTGATTAGAACCCTTGAAAATGTTTAATTGCCAAGTCCAAAGCAGGTATCGAGGAGATACCGTACTTGAAATGATGATAATCAATGGTTTAGTATTTCTTAAGGTCAAATTTAATAAATTGCTAAATCCAGAATAGGTATCAAAAAGTTTCTTGGAATATTGATATTCAGTGGTTCAGTATTTCAGAGGGTCAAACCAATTTCTAAACCCTTAATGGCGGTGGACAGGCTAGGTTGGCCAAATAAATGTAGGTATGTGTAGCCAAAGGTGTTTTTTATACTTGCGTAGAGTAGTGATGTATTAGAACCCCTAAAAAGTTTTAATTGGCAAGTCCAGAGCAGGTACCTAGGAGATACTTGAAATAATGATAATCAGTGGTTTAGTTTTTCAGAAGGTCAAACCAATTTCTAAGCCCTTCATGGCCATGGACAGGCTTGGTTGGCCAAATAAATGTAGGTATGTGTAGCCAAAGTTGTTTTTAAACTTGCGTAGAGTAGTGATGTATTAGAACCCTTGCAAAGTTTTAATTGCTTAGTCCAGAATAGGTATCAAAAAGTTTCTTGAAATATTGATAATCAGTGGTTCAGTATTTCAGAAGGTCAAACCAATTTCTAAACCCTTAATGGCGGTGGACAGGCTAGGTTGACCAAATAAATGTAGGTATGTGTAGCCAAAGGTGTTTTTTATACTTGCGTAGAGTTGGGATGTATTAGAACCCTTAAAAACGTTTTAATTGGCAAGTCCAGAGCAGGTACCGAGGAGATACTTGAAATGATGATAATTAGTGGTTTATTATTTCAGAAGGTCGAACCAGTTTCTAAGCCCTTAATGGCCATGGACAGGCTGGGTTGGCCAAATAACTGTAGGTATTTGTAGCCAAAGTTTTTTTAAACTTGCGTAGAGTAGTGATGTATTAGAACCCTTGCAAAGTTTTAATTGCTAAGTCCAGAATAGGTATCAAAAAGGTTCTTGGAATATTGATAATCGGTGGTTCAGTATTTCAGAAGGTCAAACCAATTTCTTAACCCTTAATGGCCATGGACAGGCTTGGTTGGCCAAATAACTGTAGGTATGTGTAGCCATTTTTTTAATACTTGTCTAGAGTAGAGATGGATTAAAAAGTTTGAATTGCTAAGTCCAGAACAGGTATCTAAGACATGCTTGGAACGATGATAATCAGTTGTTCGATATTTCAGAAGGTCAATCCAATCTCTAAGCCCTTAAAGGCCATGAATAGGCTAGGAAACCTCTGTGGTGTCGGGGTCACTCATTTATGTCACCAGGTGGCCCCGCCCTCAGCTATATAACAGCTGTCAAAGCAAGAGAAGCGTCAGTCAGAGGGAGCCTCCCATATAGGCGGAGCTGTTGCGGCTTTTTTTTTTTTAGGCTTAGGTGGTGGAATAGAAGATGGGATGGACATCACACTTTTTTTTTAATAAAGGACTTATACAGAAGGGTCTCCTGTCTTTTTGACTATTTTTGACTATTTTTTACCCATTACCAATTCACATACGGGGACCGGGATCTGGGGGTCCCCTTGTTAAAGGGGGGTTCCAGATTTCGATAAGCCCCCCGACTGCAGACTCCCCACAACCACCAGGCAAGGGTTGTGGGGATGAGTCCCTTGTCCCCATCAACATTGGGGCAAGGTGCAGAGCCCCCCCCCCCCGCCCCAAAGCACCTATCCCCCCATGTTGAGGGAATGTCGCCTGGTATGGTTCAAGAAGGGGGATGCTCTCTCGTCTCCCCTCTTTTCCTGTGGCCTGCCAGGTTGCATGCTCAGATAAGGGTCTGGTATGGATTTTGGGGGGACCCCTACGCCATCTTTTTTACATTTTGGCGCAGGGTTCCCCTTAATATCCATACCAGACCTGAAGGGCCACGCATATAGATAAAAAAATTAATAAAAATATGTATATGAATTTAAAAAACATATATATACATGTATTTATTGGCGTATAACCTTTTTACCCTGAAAATAGAGGGTACACTGTGCCTGCATGTTATACACAGGAGGCTGTGGAAAGTTTTTTTCCTGAAACTTCCCTCTTAGGCCTCGTACACACGAGCAGACAGATTTGTTCAAATCTGTCTGTCCGACAGATTTGAACAAATCTGTCTGCTGGGATTTTGGTTTGCTCGCATGTACACACGAGCAAACCAAAATCCCCGCCAGCAGACGGCGCGCTGACGTGGCGGTGACGTTGACGCCGCCACGTCACCACACCAGGAAGTAAAACACTTCCGCGCATGTGCCGAATCCATTCCGCGCCGGTGCGAGACGACATGTCTGCTGGTAAGTGTACTAACCAGCAGACATGTCGGGCGGACGGATTCCCACCCGATAGATTTCAAAGCATGCTTTGAAATCTGTCGGGTGGCCAAATCCGTCGGCTCGGCCGTACACACGATCGAATCTGTCTGCTGAAACGGTCCAGCAGACCGTTTCCAGCAGACAGATTTGATCGTGTGTACGAGGCCCTAAAGTTAGGGAGCGTGTTATACGCCGATAAACACGGTATATATGAATTTAAAGAAAGAAAATATATATAAAGAAAATAATATACATAAATAAATAAAAAGAAAGAAAATATATATAAATAAAATAATATATAAATAAAAGTATATATTTATATGTATACTTGTATAATATATATTTATTTATATACATAGATAAAATACAAATAATATATATATATATATATATATATATATATAGATAGATAGATAGATAGATAGATAGATAGATATTCTTTTTATTTTATCTATGTATATAAATAAATATATATTAGATAAAAAAATATATATGGCCAGATTTAGGTAGAGTTATGCCGGCGTATCACTTGCACCGGCTTTGACTTTGCGCCGGCGTATCTGTTTTCTGTATTCAGAAAACAAGATACGCCGGTTTGCAGGAAAGATCCGACAGGCGTAATTGTATTACACCGTCAGATCTTAAATGCATTTTTAAAATGGCTGCCAGGGGCGTTCCTGCTGATTTACGGAATATGTAAATCAGCGAGATACGCCAATTCCCGAACGTACGCCCGCCCGACGCAGTGACTTTACGCCGTTTTCCGTAAGGGGTTTCCCGGCGTAAAGATAAAGCACCAAAAAGATGGCGCATCCTATGTTAAGTATGGACGTCGTGACCGCGGGAAATTTCGAAATTTTTACGTCGTTTACGTAACTCGTCCGTGAATGGGGATTCACGTCGATTACGTTCACGTCGAAAACACCGTCATAATTCGGAGCATGCGCACTGGGATTTTTCAATGGTCGACGCAGTACGTTCATCGCGGGGACGCGCCTAATTTAAATACCATACGCCCCCTACCCGCCCAATTTGAAATTGGGCTGCCCAATTTACGCTACGCCGCCGCAACTTTACACGCAAGCGCTTTGTGAATACAGCACTTGCGCGTAAAGTTGCGGCGGCGTAATGTAATTAGGAAAAGTTACGCTGCTGCAAAGAACCGCTCGCCATCCTGAATCTGGCCCATACCGTGTAGATAGATAGATAGATAGACAGACAGACAGACAGACAGAGAGAGAGATAGATAGATAGGTAGAGAGAAGGAGATAGAGTGAGAAGAGAGATAGATAGATAGATAGATAGATAGATAGATAGATAGATAGATAGATAGATAGATAGATAGATAGACAGACAGACAGACAGAGAGAGAGAGAGAGAGATAGGTAGAGAGAGGAAGATAGAGTGAGAAGAGAGATAGATAGATAGATAGATAGATAGATAGATAGATAGATAGATAGATAGATAGATAGATAGATAGATAGATAGATATAGATATAGATATATAAATAAAATACATATATATATATATATATATATATATATATATATATATATATATATATATATGAATTTAAAAAAAGAATATATATATAAATAAAATAATATTTAAAACAAATTAAAATATTAAAAATATATAAATAAAATAAAAAAATAAAAAATTAATAATTTTGCTAGCCTGTCAGATTATTATATGTATGTGTTCTCCCCCTACTCTCTCTCTCTCTCTCTCTCTCTCTCTCTCTGTTTCATGCTAGGCAGGAGCAAGGGATCTTCAATGTTAGACAGGAAAAATCAGATTGCCCGTAGATTTTTTTATTTTATTTTTTTAGAGAGAGAATGTAACAAATTTTTAGCATGTCTGCCAGTGGAGTCAAAACTGGGTCTGTTTTTGCTTTTTTTTTTTACGTTTTTTCCTTCAGTGACCGAGTTAGCAGAGATGGAAATACCCTCGTGCTTCACTCTATTTCTGAGCGTTCCTTACTCCTGTCTCCAGTTACAGGGGGCCTCCCTTTTCCGTTTCTTGAAGCTGGCAACAGTCTTATTTAATCAGTGTGCCGAGATGGACAGCCAATAGGGGCTCTGCTGTGTGATGTCGGCTCCCATGTGGGTTCAGTGGTCCGCAGCTGTTAGCTAGCAGGGGCCGTTCTCCTGACTACTGGGGCCGTCTTCTTCATCTTCGCTAAGCATTAGAAAGATAGGGTTCAAAACATGATAATGTGCAGCTATTGCGGAGAAATTATCATATATGGAATAAACAGCGTGTTGGAAAATTCTGCATAAAATCTTCTTTATAGGGAAGATTTTATTTTGGTATAATTTTATTGTTATTTATTATTATTATTATTTTTATATAATTGTTTTTTTTTTTGTATTTTCATAGTAGTAACTATTAGAATATCACATGATAGGCTTGTTACTTTTCTCCACCCCAAACTCGCTCACCCACGTCTGTATGGACCATGCTTTGTGCACTGGTGTGCAGTCATGTTGGAACAGGAAGGGGCCCTCCCCAAACTCCTCCCACAAAGTTTGGGGCATGAAATTGTCCAAAATGTCTTGGTATGCTGACACCTTAAGAGTTCCCTTTACTGGAACTAAGGGGCCAAGCTCAACCCCTGAAACTGGAACTAAGGAGCCAATCCCAACCCCTGAAACTGGAAGTAAGGAGCCAATCCCAACCCCTGAAACTGGAACTAAGGAGCCAAGCCCAACCCCTGAAACTGGAACTAAGGAGCCAAGCCCAACCCCTGAAAAACAACCCCCCACACCATAATCCCCCCCTCCACCAAATGATTTGGACCAGTGCACAAAGCAAGGTCCATAAAGACATGGGTGAGCGAGTTTGGGGTGGAGGAACTTGACTTGCCTGCACAGAGTCCTGACCTTAACTCGGTAGAACACCTTTGGGATAAATTAGAGCGAAGACTGCGAGCCAGGCTTTCTCGTCCAGTGCCTGACCTCACAAATGCGCTTCTGGAAGAATGATCATACATTCCCATAGACACTCTCCTAAACCTTGTGGACGTCCTTCCCAGACAGAAGAGTTGAAGCTGTTATAGCTGCAAAGGGGCGGGGCCAACTCAATATTGAACCCTACGCAATAAGACTGGGATGCCAATAAAGTTTATGTGAGTGTAAAGGCAGGCGTCCCAATACTTTTGGAAATATAGTGTGTGTGTGTGTATATATATATATATATATATATATATATATATATATATATATATATATATATATATATATATATTTTTTTTAAGTAAATAAATAAATAAGTATAATAAAATAAAATACATTTTTTTAAAATAGAATAACATTTAAAAAAACCCTATACAAAGTAAAATATAAAGAAACATAATAAGATATAAATAAATTAGTATAATACAATAAAAAAAAAATTAAAATAATAAGATATGAACATGTTATTATTGTATATATATATATATATATTTTAATTGTAAGTAAATAAATAAGTATAATAAAATAAAATAATTTTTTTTATATATATTTTTAAATAGAATACCATAAAAAAAAAATAACATATACAAAATAAAATATAAATAAACATAATAAGATATAAATAAATAAGTATAGTAAAAAAAAAAATTTTAAAATAAGAAGATATGAATGTTAATATTGGATATATGGATGACCAGGTTTGGGGCGGAGGAACTTTGTGGACGGCCTTCCCAGAAGAGTTGAAGCTGTTATAACTACAAAGGGGCGGGGCCAACTCAATACTGAACCCTCCGGACTAAGACTGGGATGCCATTAAAGTTTATGTGAGTGTAAAGGCCGGCGTCCCAATACTTTTGGTAATATAGTGTATACAGTATCTGAACATTTATTTTTAAATTAAAAATTGTAATTTTTCTCACAACGTTTTTGGACTTTTATGTTGGGATAGTGGAAGTTCACCTAAAAAAAAAAATTGTTATCATTGCATTTAGGCTATTTAGTAGAATGAGAATCGGCGTTTGTTTTTTAACCACTTAAGGACCGCCTACTGCACATTTACGTCGGCAGAATGGCACGGCTGGGCACATCAACGTATATATACGTTGGTTTTAGTACCCAGCCGTGGGTCACGGGCGCGCGCCCGTGACCCGGTCCGAAGCTCCGGGACCGCGTCCGCGGGACTCGCGGACCCGATCGCCGCTGGAGTGCGGCGATCGGTCCCCGGAGCTGAAGAACGGGGAGAGCCGTGTGTAAACACGGCTTCCCCGTGCTTCACTGTGGCCGCAGCATCGATCACGTCATCCCTGTTATAGGGGGACGCGATCGATGACGTCACACCTACAGCCACACCCCCCTACAGTTGTAAACGCACACAGGGAACACTCAATTCCTACAGCGCCCCCATGTGGTTAACTCCCAAACTGCAACTGTCATTTTCACAGTAAACCATGGGTCTTCAAACTACGGGCCTCCAGTTGTTCAGGAACTACAATTCCCATCATGCCTAGTCATGTCTGTGAATGTCAGTGTGTTACAATGCCTCATGGGATGTGTAGTTCTACAACAGCTGGAGGGCCGTAGTTTGAGGATCCCTGCAGTAAACAATGCAAATTTAATTGCATTTTTTGCTGTGAAAATTGTCCGAAGTGTCCGCCATAATGTCGCAGTCATGAAAAAAATCGCTGATGGCCGCTATAATAGTAAAAAAAAAAAAATAATTAAAGCGGATGGTTCACAAAACAAAAAATATTAAAAGCCAGCAGCAACAAATACTGGAGCTGCTGACTTTTAATATTAGGGCACTTACCTGTCCTGGAGTCCAGCGCCGTCCGCAGCAGAGGATGAGCGATCGCTCGTCTCTCTGCTGTTCCCCGCTCCATCCACGGTGAGGGAACCAGGAAGTGAAGTGCTGCGGCTTCACTGCCCGGTTCCCTACGGCGCATGCGCGAGTCGCGCTGCGCCCGCCGATTGGCTCCAGCTGTGTGCTGGGAGCCTGAGTGTTCCCAGCACACAACGGGGGACGGACGGGATGTGATGAAATGCCCGTCTATCTGCACCCCCCTCCCCCCTGAAAGGTGTCAATTGTGACACCGGAGGGGGGGAGTGTTCGGATCAGCGGATCTTCACTTTAGGGTGGAGATCCGCTTTAAGAAAAATGGAATAAAACTATCCCTTATTTTGTAAACGCTATAAATTTTGCGAAAACCAACCGATAAACGCTTATTGCGATTTTTTTTTTTTACCAAAAATAGGTAGAAGAATACGTATCGGCCTCAACTGAGGAAAAAAAAAAAATTATATATATTTTTGGGGGATATTTATTACAGCAAAAAGTAAAAAATATTGAATTTTTTTCAAAATTTTCGCTCTATTTTTGTATATAGCGCAAAAAATAAAAACCGCAGAGGTGATCAAATACCACCAAAAGAAAGCTCTATTTGTGGGGGGGAAAAAGGACGCCAATTTTGTTTGGGAGCCACGTCGCACGACCGCGCAATTGTCAGTTAAAACGACGCAGTGCCGAATCGCGAAAAGGGGCAAGGTCCTTTAGCAGCATTTTGGTCCGGGTCTTAAGTGGTTAAAAAATGCTAGCGGGACATACCTTTTTCTATGCAGACGATCAACGCGGCTTCCTGGTATGGTCGTCGGGGGTTGATTGACAGGCATCCCGACCGACGCCTACAGCGCGTCACGAGTAGCCGACAGAATCCGAACGTCGGTGAGCAGGCGCCGTATAGAGCCGCACCGACGTTCGGGTTTTTTCGGCAACCTGTGACGCGCCGGTCGGAAGCCTGTCAATCACAGGCAGTGCTTGGGAACGCCCAGTCCAGCGGGAGAGCCGGGGGGGGGGTGAAAATCGTGATAACGAGGTATGTGCTGAGAAAAAAAAAAAAAAACACCGGCATTCTGTCGGTAGGATGGCTCGACTCCATGTGATGTCAGAAATTTTTTTGAGGGTGAACCTCCACTTTAAGCTATTTTACGTGTGGTGTTAATGTATACAGGCCGCGCTACATCTCTTGTTTATGCAATTTCATTAAGGAGTGGAGCTGCAACTGACGGGATTTATTATTTGTGGTAGAAATAAAGAATGGCAGGTCCTCTTTATGGAGACATTTGGGGGGTCTGTAAAAACCATCGGTCTCAGGCTTTACCAAAAAAAAAAAATAAAAAAGTTTTTACATCTGCCTAACCGGAGGTGACGTCGTGACGTCACTTTCGGCCTCCTAGATCATAGAGTTGACCACGGACCCTCTGGTCCTTGGCCAGCTCTATCGTAACCAGTTGGCTCCGCCAGATTGGATACGGGGCTCCCCGATCACACAGGAGAGGCGGGAGAAGCGCCCGTATAAACAATCTAGCGGCTAATCAGCTGATAGGATTGCTTTTACATAAAAGAGCCTTGTCGACTTAAAAAATAAATAAAAAACTGCATGTACGTGATTTGACGTGGTTAAACCTCTCATGACATTTTTTGCGATCATTGTATTAATTTTCTGTTTAATTTACAAATTTGTTACTGTTTGCTTTTGCATTTTTTTTTTTTTTTCGGTTTGTTGTCACGTTAATAATAAAAAAATAAAAAAAATACAAATAAAATAATAAAAAAATACAAATATAATAATACAAATAAAATAATACCAATAAAATAAATACAAATAAAATAATGAAAATAAAATAAATACAAATAAAATAAATAAAAATAAAATAATAAAAAATAAAATAAGTAAAAATAAAATAAATACAAATAAAATAATACAAATAAAATAAATACAAATAAAATAATACAAATAAAATAAATATAAATAAAAGAAATACAAATAAAATAAATAAAAATAAAATAATAAAAAATAAAATAATAAAAAATAAAATAAGTAAAAATAAAATAAATACAAATAAGATAATAAAAATAAAATAAATGAAAATAAAATAATAAAATCTTATATTGTTAAACTGGAAAAGCTCAGCGAAATGAATGTATTCGCCATCCCGCTTAGTATGTGAACAAGGAGCTTTGAGGTGGTTAAACCTCTCATGAAATTTTTGCGATTATTGTATTAATTTTCTGTTTTCATTTAAAAATTTGTTACTGTTTCCTTTTTTATTTTTTTCGGTTTGTTGTCAAGTTAATTAAAAAAAAAAAAAAATGAAAAATAAAATAATACAAATAAAATAAATACAAATAAAATAATACAAATAAAATAAATATAAATAAAAGAAATACAAATAAAATAAATAAAAATAAAATAATAAAAAATAAAATAATAAAAAATAAAATAAGTAAAAATAAAAGAAATACAAATAAGATAATAAAAATAAAATAAATGAAAATAAAATAATAAAATCGTATATTGTTAAACTGGAAAAGCTCAGCGAAATGAATGCATTCGCCATCCCGCTTAGTACGTGAACAAGGAACTTTGAGGTGGTTAAACCTCTCATGAAATTTTTGCGATTATTGTATTAATTTTCTGTTTTCATTTAAAAATTTGTTACTGTTTCCTTTTTTATTTTTTTCGGTTTGTTGTCAAGTTAATAATAAAAAAATAAAAATAAAATAAATGAAAAATAAAATAATACAAATAAAATAAATACAAATAAAATACAAATAAAATAAATAAAAATAAAATAATAAAAAATAAAATAAGTAAAAATAAAAGAAATACAAATAAGATAATAAAAATAAAATAAATGAAAATAAAATAATAAAATCGTATATTGTTAAACTGGAAAAGCTCAGCGAAATGAATGCATTCGCCATCCCGCTTAGTATGTGAACAAGGAGCTTTGAGGTGGTTAAACCTCTCATGAAATTTTTACGATTATTGTATTAATTTTCTGTTTTCATTTAAAAATGTGTTACTGTTTCCTTTTTTATTTTTTTCGGTTTGTTGTCAAGTTAATAATAAAAAAATAATACAAATAAAATAAATGAAAAATAAAATAATACAAATAAAATAAATACAAATAAAATAATACAAATAAAATAAATACAAATAAAATAAATAAAAATAAAATAATAAAAAATAAAATAATAAAAAATAAAATAAATACAAATAAGATAATAAAAATAAAATAAATGAAAATAAAATAATAAAATCTTATATTGTTAAACTGGAAAAGCTCAGCGAAATGAATGTATTCGCCATCCCGCTTAGTATGTGAACAAGGAGCTTTGAGGTGGTTAAACCTCTCATGAAATTTTTGCGATTATTGTATTAATTTTCTGTTTTCATTTAAAAATTTGTTACTGTTTCCTTTTTTATTTTTTTCGGTTTGTTGTCAAGTTAATAATAAAAAAATAAAAATGAAAAATAAAATAATACAAATAAAATAAATACAAATAAAATAATACAAATAAAATAAATACAAATAAAATAATAAAAATAAAATAAATACAAATGAAATAAATAAAAATAAAATAATAAAAAATAAAATAAGTAAAAATAAAAGAAATACAAATAAGATAATAAAAATAAAATTAATGAAAATAAAATAATATCGTATATTGTTAAACTGGAAAAGCTCAGCGAAATGAATGCATTCGCCATTCCGCTTAGTACAGGAACAAGGAGCCGTACTTCACAGCATTTAATAGCTATAAATAAATCAAGCGATCGTTTTTTGTAGTAAACAGTGTGTTTTTAGAACATGACGTGAATGGGGGGGGGGGGGGGGGGGGTTGGAGCCAGCTGCTGGTAACGGAAATTTGTGATTTATACAGTCACAGTGTGATTAGCTTTTAGAGCATAATCCAAAGAAAAAAAAATATATATATATATAACAAAAAAATAAAAAAATTGTTTAAAAAAATAGCCTATTAAGAAATAAGAAAATAAATATTCAAAATTCATCTTTAGTGTTTTTGCCACTAGATGTCTACTTTTTCTGAGCCCAGGTCACCCCGGACCATTCCCCAACTTATGTCTGGGCACTGAAAAGAGAAGCAG
Source organism: Rana kukunoris (assembly GCA_029574335.1). Taxonomy (NCBI): domain Eukaryota; kingdom Metazoa; phylum Chordata; class Amphibia; order Anura; family Ranidae; genus Rana; species Rana kukunoris. Next base: position 6,828,541 of record CM056057.1, on the reverse strand, counting down.
CACAGCGATGAGCTAGTTTCTCTACCACTCTGATCTCTCCTTCCACCAGTATGCTTGTCGTCAGGGCTTGAACTGATTGGCTGCTTGCACTGCTTCTTCCTTTCACGTTCCAGCCCTAATACCAGGTCAAGTTTAAAACAAAAGTAACTTATGTGATGTTCTTTTTTTCTTTAGACAGGTTCTCTTTAATGAGACATTTTAGATCGCTGATGTTTCACCTGCCCTTCCATAAAGCTAAATTGAGGACCGATCGCTCATTTTTCTTATACATAGATCCATAGTCACATTGGTAAAAGGCTGATTCCCTCAGAGCCCCAGCTGTCCATTTTCGTAGACCTCACCCTTGTCCTCCCTGGTCAACTTTGCTTGGACTTTGATGTTTCCCTGAGATTTTTTGACCCCCTCAGAGTTATGGCCCGCCACTTTGGTGGACCCCACTCTGGTCCTCCCCAGTCAGCTTGGTTTAGACTTGAATGGTTCCCCAAGACTTTTCCAAAATACTGAGCGACCCTCTCGGAGTCCCAGACAGCCACTTTTGCCGACCTTGCCATGGACCCTGTTTTTTTTTTTAAGCTTGGCCCAGATGATTCCCTAGGACTTTTCCAAAGTCCAGGCCCACCCCCTCTGAGCCATGACTGGCCACTTTGATGGACCCCACCTTGGTCCTCCCAGGTCAGCTTGGCCTAGACTTGGACATTCCATGTGACCTTTACAAAGTTCAAGCCAAACCCCTCGGAGCCAGAATTGGCCAGTTTAGTGAACCCCACCTTGGTCCTCCCAGGTCAGCTTAGCCCAGATTTGGAAGGTCCCTGGGACTTTTCAAAAGTTCAGGCCAACCCCCTCGGAGTCGTGACCGGCCACTTTGGCAGATCCCACCCTGGTCCTCCCAGGTCAGCTTGGCTCAGACTTGGATATTCCCTGGGATTTTTCCAAAGTTCAGGCCAACCCCCTTGGAGCCGTGACCGGCCACTTTGTTGGACCCGCTCTGGTCCTCCCCATTCAGCTTGGCTCAGATTTGGACATTCCCTGGGATTTTTCTGAAGTTCAGGACAACCCTCTTAAAGTTGTGACTGTCCCCACTCAGCTTTGCTCAGACTGGAACATTCCCCAGGATTTTTTCAACGTTCAGACTGACCCTCTCGAAGCCATGACTGGCCACTTTAACAGACCCTACCTTGGTCCTCCCAGGTCAGCTTAGCTTAGACTTGGACGTTCCATTGGACTTTTCCAAAGTTAAGTCCAACCCCCTGGAGCCATGACCGGCCAGTTTGGTGGACCCTACCCTGATCCCCTAGGTCCTCCCAGGTCAGCTTGGCCCAGATTTGTATGGTTCCAGGGACTTTTCCAAAGTTCAGGCCAACTCCTTCTGAGCCGTGACTTCTGAGTTTGTTTTCGTAGACCTCATCCTTGTCCTCCCTGGTCAACTTTGCTTGGACTTTGATGTTCCCCTGAGATTTTTTCAAAGTCCAGGACGACCCCCTTTAGAGTCATGGCCGGCCACTTTGGTAAATCCCACTCTGGTCCTCTCCAGTCAGCTTGGCTCAGATTTGGACATTCCCTGGAATTTTTCCGAAGTTCAGGCCAACCCCCTTGGAACCGTGACTGTCCTCAGTCAGCTTGGCTCAGATTTGGACATTCCCTGGGATTTTTCTAAAGTCCAGGCCAACCCCCTTGGTACTGTGACTGGTCCCAGTCAGCTTGGCTCAAACTTGGACATTCCCCAGGATTTTTCCAAAGTTCAAAGACCCTCTCAACTTCTCAGCTGACTTCTTTCACAGACCTCACCCCGCTTCTCCCTGGCCAGTTTGGATGAATGTAAGCAGCATGCATGTACTATACCTGGCCGATTCCTGTGGAAGTGGAGATTCACTGTAGTAGCTACTACATTGATCCTCATGGTCTTCCAAATCCTGTGCCAAGCAGCGGCCCTGCTGCATAGTAACCATGGGGGGGGGGGGGGTCACCAACTCAGCACTTCTGCACCTAGAGAATTCTTTGACAACAAGGTGTTCTATGCAGGGGCATTGTTAGGTGGCAAAAAGACCTGGGGCTTCAGCCCGAATTCCAAGGCCGGGAGGGGGGCGGAAGGTGTGTGGTGCATGTGGGCTGGGCGGGGGGGTTGTGTGGCTTCCAAGTGTCCATCAATGCTGACCACTAAACTGACCTGCCTGGCACACTGACCATTACACTGACCTGCCTGACCTACATACATACACTGACCTACATACACTCACTGACCTACATACACTGACATGACCTACATACAATGACCTGACCTACATACACAATCGCTGACCTACCTCAGCTCAGCTGTGGTGTGCGGTGTGCAGCGTCGGCGCGCCCATTGCCTATCATCATAGAAATGCAGCCAGAGGAGGAGCCAAGGAGGAGAGGAGAGCCGCCGAACTGAGCGCCGAGCGGGGAGCAGGGATGTGGCGTGAAGCGGCAGTGAAATTGTAATTCCCGCCTTCTGAAGCTTGCAGCGCCTATGATGGACGTCCCAGCCTTGGGCCAGTGCGACCACCATCATAGGCGGGTCCTGCCATGTCACTCGGCCACACTTGGTGGTTCTTGGGATCAGAATGGTCCCTGCTCGGGGCTAACAATTAAATAGCGCATGCCTAAGACTCTGGGCTTTTTGGGGACCCATTCAGAGCTCCAGCCCCCCCCCCCCCCAACGACGCCCCTGGTTCTATGATTGGACAAGGTGGAAATGCGGTGGCTGGTACAGCAAATCTTCGCTTCCACAGGGATAGAATATGGATACTTACATTCATCCACACTGTGACTTTGCAAAAAAATAAATAAATAAATCTATACCTGGAATTCAGCTTTAATCCCAGATTACTGTTTACAGATAATAAAGTGGAATGTATGCTGGAGAAGGACATTGTTCTATAGCTAATGATTGTAAGTACGGGAAAAGTTCATTTCCAGGGATAAATCTTTAAAATTTGGCACTCGTCCTAGAAAATGTACAGAGTGATAGGAATGCGCTTTACCGATCGACTTCCAGAGAAAATAGCAGGTTCTGAAGAGTTTTCTGGAATACGATATAAACTCCATGGACACCTGTTGTAAAAGGAATGTATCACTCTCATTGATTTATTAGAGAGGCTTTTAAAGTGCAACTTCAGACAGATATATAAATATACAGATACACTCATCGGCCACTTTATTAGGTACATCTTGCTAGTAACCGGTTTGACCCCCTTTTGCTTTCAGAACTGTCTTCATTCTTCATTCTTCATGGCATAGATTCAAGAAGGTGTTGGAAACGTTCCTCAGAGATTTTGGTTCATATTGACCCGATAACATCACGTAGTTGCTGCAGATTTGTTGGCTGCACATCCATGATGAGAATCTCCGGTTTCACCACATCTCCAGTGCCTCCAGAGACGCTCACTTCTGTTGTTCCTTGCTTCCTGCTCTTTTGGGCTCTAGCTTAATCATACTCCAACCATGCTTAACCAGGGTTCTGTGGGTCCCCAGGGTTCCTCCATATGTTTCTAGGGATTTCCCTTGAGCGGTGGCTGATTTACCTTCCATCTGGTGATGCCTGGATACTCCCAGTATACCAGTACCCCCAGAGACTCTTCTGTATTCCTGTGATTCCAGCTCTCTGGTGCTTCCAGAGACTCTTACTTCAGTTGTTCTTTGGGCTCTGGCCCAACTATTCTTAACCAGGGCTCTGTGGGACCCTAGGGTTTCTCCATAGGTTTATAAGGATTTCACTTGAGCTGTGGCTGATTGACCTTCCATCTAGTAATACCTGTATACTCCCAGCATACTAGTGCTTCCAGAGACTCTCACTCCTTAATTCCTTTAATCCCGGTATACCAGCACTTCCAAAGACTCTCTATCCTGTATTCATGTGATTCCCAACTCTTCAGTGCTTCTGGAGACTCTCACTTCTGTTGTTCCTTGCTTCCTGCTCCTTTGGGCTCCAGCCTAATCATACCAGTACTTCCAAAGACTCTCTTTCCTGTAATAATACCTGTATAATCCCAGCATACCAGTGCTCCCAGAGACTCTCAGTTCGGTTGTTTCATGCTTCCTTCTCCCAATCAGTTTTAACCTACTCTCTGTGGAACCCTACGGCTACGAATCCTCCATATATTTCTAAGGATTTCCCTTGAGCTGTGGGTGATTGATCTTCCATCTAGTGATGCTTGTATACTCACAGTATACCAGTGCCCCCAGAGACTCTCTTTCTTGTGATTCCTGTGATTCCAGCTCTCCAGTTCTTCAAGAGACTCTCGCTTCTGTTGTTCCTTGGGCTCTAGCCCAACCATTCTTAACCTACTCTCTGTGGAACCCTAGGGTTCCTCCATATGTTTCTAGGGATTTCACTTGAGCTGTGGTTGATTGACCTTCCATCTGGTAATACCTGTATACTCCCAGCATACCAGTGCTACAAGAGACACTCAATTCTGTTCCATGCTTCCTTCTCTTTTGGGCTCTAGCCCAACCATTCTCAACCAGGGTTCTGTGGGACCCTAGGGTTCCTCCATAGGTTTATAAGGATTTACCTTGATCAGTGGCTGATTGACCTTCCACCTGGTGATGCCTAGATACTCACAGCTAGGGATGAGCTCCATGTTCGATTCGAACGTATGTTCGACTCGAACATCGTCTGTTCGACCGTTCGTCGAAATTCGAACGTTATGGGTCGTTCGCACCAAATTCGAGTGGCGCGCCATGGCCCATAATTCACTGCGCCATTGCGCGCTGATGATTAGCCAAGCATGCACTATGGCCCGCATGCTTGGCCAATCACAGCGCGCGAAAAACGGAGAGTCATAATTGGCCAAAGCCAGGGTGGCTTTGGCCAATTATGGCTCAGGGGGTTTAGTACACTCCCCACACTATAAAAGGCCGCCTGCAGGGTGGCCTTGTGTAGTGTGTTGCGGCAGTTAACAGAGGACAGAGAGAGACAGAGAGAGTGTGATTTTTTGCAGGTAGATAGAGCGGTCAGGCTAGTCAGTTAATGTTACAGTGTGTAGAGGATATATATATATACATCCCAGGTGTTGTACATATATTTATACACTGTATAGCTTAACTAAATCAGTTCTTCCTAATCTACTGGCAGGCAGGTGATTGTGCTATTTAAAGACGTTATCACAGGTAAACATGAAAAATTCCTTTAAATATTGTACCTGCTGGGTGTCTATAGTATGCCTGTGAAAACATCTTTGAGAACCCGAGTCTTGCCCGAGGGAACATGTATCAATGGAAAAAAGTTTTAAAAAGTCCTGCTCCTGAAAAAAACGACTGTTTTCTAAACTTTTTTCCATTGATACATGTTCCCTCGGGCAAGGCCCGGGTTCTCAAAGACGTTTTACGACAATAACTTGCATTTTAGGCTTTAAAATTAGCACTTTTGAATTCGAACGTTCGAGTCCCATAGACCTCAATGGGGTTCTAAATGTTCGCGCGAACGTTCGGTCCGTTCTGGTGCGAACTGAACAGGGGGTGTTCGGCTCATCCCTACTCACAACATACCAGTGCCCCCAGAGACTCTTAAGCCTTGTACACGTGGTACGATTGTTGGCCAACTGAGCGTCTGATTTTTGTCAAAAGGGCATGTGCCAAGATCTTGTCTTGCATACTGTGCTCCGTGACTGCGCCCGCGGGACCCGCGGACCCAATTGCCACCGGTGTCCCGCGATCAGGTCACAGAGCTGAAGAACGGGGAGAGGTAAATGTAAACAAACCTTCCCCGTTCATCCTAGTGAACCTGTCACTGATCGTCTGTTTCCTGTCATAGGAAACGACGATCAGTGATGTCACATGCCCAGCCACGCTCTCCTACAGTAAGAAACACACATTAGGGAACACTTAACCAACTCCTTTAGCATCCCCACAGGTTAACCCCTTCACTGCCAGTGTCATTTTCACAGTAGACAGTGCATTTTGATAGCATTGTTTGCTGTAAAAATGACAGTGGTCCCAAAATAGTGTCAAAAGTGTCCGATGTGTCCGCCATAATGTCGCAGTCATGATAAAAATGGCTGATCGCCGGTATTACTAGTAAAAAAAAAAAATATTATTAAAAATGCCATAAAACTATCCCCTATTTTGTAGATGCTATAACTTTCACGCAAACCAATCAATAAACGCTTATTATGATTTTTTTTTACCAAAAATATGTAGAAGAATGCGTATCAGTCTAAACTGAGGAAAAAAATATTTTTTTATATATTTTTGGGGGATATTTATTATAACAAAAAGTAAAAAACATTGCATTTTTTTCAAAACTGTCACTCTATTTTTGTTTATATTGCAAAAAAACTAAAAACCGCAGAGGTGATCAAATACCACCAAAAGAAAGCTCTATTTGTGGGGAAAAAGGGACGTCAATTTTGTTTGGGCGCCACGTCGCACGACCGCGCAATTGTCAGTTAAACTGACGCAGTGCCGAATCGCAAAAAGGGGCTTTAGCTTCAAAATGGTCCGGCGCTTAAGTGGTTAAATAATTAGTGGAAAAAAAAGAAATGTTGTGTGTAACCCTAAATCACCGTGTTCTTCTCTCGAGCTCATAAAACTGATTACGTGACGGAATTGAATCCTAAGTGGAATATCAAACTAACATAGATAGCCTTTGGTACTTAGGCTTTAACTGTATGTTCTATTACACTCTGTTATCTCCAGAGGCTTATAAATGCCATTAATTGGAAAAGTCTGGAAAAAATGGATTATAGAGACACAGAGAACTATTTTACCATGGTGCTATTACATAAAAAGTATATCGGCCGGGAGGAAGGGTATGTCCAGGGTACAAGGCCATTTTTATTTTTAAAGTGAAACTCCAGGTAGATCTATAAAAGACACAACAATAATGCAGCTCTGTAATCAATGCCTCCTTTTATGTATTTTTTAAATACAAGCTGTATCAGAAGCTGAAGGTGACCCGGTATCGGCCTCTTGCAGCACCTTTACAGCAGGGTTGGAGTGTCAGAGGCAGGGGCGGACTGACCATTTGGGCACTCGGGCATACAGAGTGTTGACAACCCCCCCACAGCACTGCCCCTTCTCACATCACAAATCCCCCAACATTAGTGGGCTCTGCCCCCTTCTGGGTCCAGATGGAACAGTTGCTTGGTCCAGATCCGGACCACGGTCTGCCATTTAGTGATGCTTGCAATAAACCAAATTTGTATCCAGTGCCACCCACCATCTACATTTTTTAAAGCATACACAGTGTTAATAGACATAAGGAGGTCAAGGGAAGGTGGTCCTCAAAGGCAGCCTTGTCAACAGAGAGAGAATTATGCCGCGTACACACGATCATTTTTTGTGATGAAAAAAAAAACTACGTTTTCTGTGAAGTAAAAAAACGACGTTTTTGAAACGTCACTTTTCAAAGACGATGTTGCATACACACCATCGTTTTTTTCGCAAAAAGCGAGGTTACGTTCACCACTCTTTTCCATTGAAGCTCGCTTCGTAACTAGCTTCTGGGCATGCGCGGGTTGAAAAAAAGTCGTTTTGAACGACGTTTTTGCTACACACGGTGACTTTTTGTGAAACAAAAAACGACGTTTTGAAAAACGACACAAAAAATTCAAGCATGTTGGAATTTTTTTTGGGTCGTTTTTTTGAAGACAAAAAACGACGTTTTGCCCACACACCATCAATTTAACCACTTCCCGCCCGGCCAATAGCAGATTTACGGCCGGGAAGTGGTTATGAAATCGTGACTAGCCGTTCTCAAACGTCTAGCACGATTTCAATGCCGCGCGCGCCCGTGGGGGCGCGCAGCGCGGCGATCGGTGATGCGGGGTGTCAGTCTGACACCCTGCACCTCCGATCTCGGTAACGAGTCTCCGGCGGAGCCTCGTTACCACGTGATTAGCCGTGTCCAATCACGGCTGATCACGATGTAAACAGGAAGAGCCGCCGACGGCTCTTCCTCACTCGCGTCTGACAGACGCGAGTACAGGAGAGCCGATCAGCGGCTCTCCTGACAGGGGGGGTTCGCGCTGATTGTTTATCAGCGCAGCCCCCCCTCGGATCGCCACACGGACCACCAGGGAGTGCCCACACTAGACCACCAGGGTACTTACAAAAAAGGGAAAAAAAGGACAAAAAAAAAAAAAAAAGGACAAAAAAAAAAAAAAGTCAGCAAGAAAAAAAAAAGGGGCAGTAAAAAAAAATGATGCCAATCAGTGCCCACACATGGGCACTGATTGGCAACATTGATCCATCAGTGCCACCCCTCAGTGATCATCAGTGCCACCCCAGTGTCTGTCAGTGCCACCCCACAGTGCCAATCCATGCCCAGTGCCCACCTATCAGTGCCCACCTGTGCCACCTATCAGTGCCCACCTATGCCACCTATCAGTGCCCACCTGTGCCACCTATGAGTGCCCATCAGTGCCGCCCATGAGTGCCCATCAGTGCCGCCCATGAGTGCCCATCAGTGCCGCCCATGAGTGCCCATCAGTGCCCCATACCAGCGCCGCCTATCAGTGCCCATCAGTGCTACCTAATCGGTGCCCATCAGAACTACCTCACCTGTGCCCATCAGTGCCACCTCATCTGTGCCCATCAGTGCCACCATATCAGTGCCCGTAATTGAAAGAGAAAACATACTAATTTACAAAAAAATTAACAGAAAAAAATAAAAACTTTTTTTTTTTTTCAAAATCTTCGCTCTATTTTTAGTTGTTGCGCAAAAAAAAAAATCGCAGAGGTGATTAAATACCACCAAAAGAAAGCTCTATTTGTGGGGGAAAAAAGGACGCCAATTTTGTTTGGGTGCAGTGTAGCATGACCGCGCAATTGTCATTCAAATTGCGACAGTGCTGAAAGCTGAAAATTGGCTTGGGCGGGAAGGTGCGTAAGTGCCTGGTATGGAAGTGGTTAAATGACGTTTTAAAAAACAAAGTTTTTTTTCATCGCAAAAAACGACCGTGTGTACGCGGCATGAGAGTAGGTTGAGCTTGATGTGCTTTGATCTTTTTTCAGATGTTTTTTTGATGTTATGTATTAGCGAGGTTCGGAAAGATTTAGCAACGATTGCCAAAAAAGTGATAGATTTAGAGAACAGTGTGTTATGGGCCTTGACCCACCTTCACCACTCTTAATCTAAACATTGGTGAGGGCTGGACGGGGGGGGGGGGGAGAAGTGGCTCCTAAATGGAGTGAGCTTGGGTATAGATGAAACAGTGGCTTGGTCCAGATCCGGACCACGGCCCGCCATTTAGTGATGCCTGCACTAAACCTATTTTGGATCCAGTGCCACCCACCAGCTACATTTTTTTAAAGCATACAAAGTGTTGATAGGCATAAGGAAATCAAGGGAAGGTGCCCCTCAAGGGCAGGGTTGGAGTGTCAGAGGCAGGGGTGACTGACCATTTGGGCACTCGGGCATACAGAGTGTTGACATCCCCCCTACAGCACTGCCCCCTCTTACATCACAAATCCCCCCAACAGTAATGTGCTCTGCCCCTTCACATCAAACACCCACCCCACATCACTGCTCTCCACTCTGCTGTTATAATAATAGTGGTGGGGGCTGGGGGGGGGGGGGAAACATGGCTCCTAAATGGCGTGAGCTTGGGTTATAGATGGAACAGTGGCTTGGTCCAGATCCAGACCATGGTCCGCGATTTAGTGATGCCAGCACTAAACCTCTTTTGGATCCAGTGCCACCTACCATCTACATTTTTTAAAGCATACGAAGTGTTGATAGGCACAAGGAAGTCAAGGTAAGGTGCCCCTCAAAGGTGGCCCCGTCAACAGAAAAATAAATAGGATGAGCTTGACAAGCTTTGATCTTTTTCAGATGTATTTTCAATGTTATGCACTGCCCCCCCCCCTTTACTTTTCCCCCTACAGCAATGCCCCCTCTCACATCACAAATCCACCAACAATAGAGGGCTCTGCCCCCTTCATATCAAACACCCACCCCACAGCACTGCCCCCTTTTACATCTACCCCCACAGCACTGCCCCCTCTCACATCACAAATCCCCCCAACAGTAATTTGCTCTGCCCCCTTCACAGCAAACACCCATCCCACATCACTGCTCTCCGCTCTGTTATTATAATTTTGGAGGCTGGGTGGAAAGAAGTGGCTCCTAAATGGCATGAGCTTGGATCCAGATGGAACAGTGGCTTGGTCCGGATCAGGACCACGGTCCGCCATTTAGTGATGCTTGCAATAAACCTATTTTTTATCCAGTGCGACCCACCATCTACATTTTTTAAAGCATACAAAGTGTTGATAAACATAAGGAGGTCAAGGGAAAGTGGTCCTCAAAGGTGGCCTTGTCAACTGTTAATCTAAACAGTGGTATTATAATTTTGGAGGCTGGGTGGAAAGAAGTGGCTCCTAAATGGCGTGAGCTTGGGTATAGATGGAACAGTGGCTTGGTCCAGATCGGGACCACGGCCCGCCATTTAGTGATGCCTGCACTAAACCTATTTTGGATCCAGTGCCACCCACCATCTAAATTTTTTTTAAAGCATACAAAGTGCTGATAGGCATAAGGAAGTCAAGGGAAGGTGCCCCTCAAAGACGGCCCCATCAACAAAATGAATATTCAAATAGATTGAGCTTGACGTGCTTGGTTTTTTTTTTCAGATGTATCTTCGATGCTATGCAATAGCGAGGTTCGGAAAGATCTGGCAACGATTGCCAAAAAGTGAGAGATTTAGAGAACAGTGTGTTACCAGCTTTGACCCAACTCCACCACTGTTAATCTAAACACTGGTAGAGGCTGGGGGGGAAGAAGCAGCTCCTAAATGGAGTGAGCTTGGGTTATAGATGAAACAGTGGCTTGGTCCAGATCCGGACCACGGCCCGCCATTTAGAGATGCCTGCACCAAACCTATTTTGGATCCAGTGCCACCCACCAGCTACCACGGTCCACCATTTAGTGATGCCGTTAATCTGATGAGCTGGTTCCTCCTATCGATATGGTTCCTGTCTTGACTGCGCAGGCGCAATCCTTGCCGACGGAAATCACTAAACCTCCAGGGCGACGTGGAATTTGAGGTAACTGGCCAGTCGACCTCACATCTTCGCTTCGCTCGGATGGCTCGCTACGCTTGCTCGGCCTCCTGGCTTTTTTTTTTAACATCCTCCAATCCATGGAGATGTTAAGGAATGAGCCTGGATGCTGCCCGAGGTTTGGAGATTTCCGTGGGCTTCGTCCGCACCTGCGCAGTCAGGCAGGGAACATCTCGATAGGTAAACCAGATCGACAAGACACCGTCACTAAACCTCTTTTGGATCCAGCGCCACCCACCATCTACATTTTTTAAAGCATACAAAGTTTTGATAGGATAAATGTAGTCAAGGGAAGGTGCCCCTCAAAGGCGGCCCCGTCAACAGAATAAGTTGAGCTTGATGTGCTTTGATCTTTTTTAAGATGTATTTTCGATGTTATGTTATAGCGAGGTTCGGAAAGATCTGGCAACGATTGCCAAAAATTGAGAGATTTACAGAACAGTGTGTTACCAGCTTTGACCCACCTCCACCACTGTTAATCTAAACAGCGGTGGGGGCTGGGGGGGAAAGAAGTGGCTCCTAAATGGCATGAGCTTGGGTATACTGTAGATGGAACAATGGCTTGGTCCAGATCCGGACCACGGTCCGCCATTTATTGATGCCGGCACTAAACCTATTTTGGATCCAGTGCCACCCACCATCTACATTTTTTTAAAGCATACAAAGTGTTGATAGACTAAATGAAGTCAAGGGAAGGTGCCCCCTCAAAGACGGCCCCGTCAACAGAATAAGTTGAGCTTGAGGTGCTTTGATCTTTTTTCAGATGTATTTTCGATGTTATGTAATAGCGAGGTTCGGAAAGATTTTGCAACGATTGCCAAAACGTGACAGATTTAGAGAACAGCGTGTCACCAGCTTTGACCCGTATTGAACAAGCACGGCATTAAAAACCTATGAGAAGAGGACGTGATGTACCAACAGGGAAGAGCGAGTCGGGTTGTTTTCCCTTTAGATCCTTTTTATTATTTATTTGTTATTTTTTTTGCTTTATAAAGGGCAAACGGAATTGGCTGAAATTGCAAACAAATCTGTAGCAGTTAGCAGAACGATGAACGATGAAAATACCTGGGAGGTTAATGTGATATTATGTGACAACTTAAATGTTTTCACATGCTGGGGAGTAAAGGATAAAGCGGCCAGTATGCCGAAGATTATGTAAGCTGGTAACGTCAATCGAAGTGATAACAGAATAGCAACAAGAAAGCGCACATGCCTGCATAACTATCATTTCTACCAGTAGAAGTAGGACGGTTGCCATCATTTTGTTCAAAAACTCGAAATAAGTGAACAAAAAAGCTAAACTCTGTCCAAACTTTTGGATGTTTGGGTGTCCAAACTTTTTTGAAAGAGGGCCAGATTTGATGAAGTGAACATGCGTGAGGGCCGACCATTTTGCCTGACATTCTTTAAACCATTACAATTCGGTCTAAGTGTGTTTGTTTGAGCAACTAATACACTTCCCAACAAGAATTCTCTTGCCTTTGTCGCACTCGTTCCCGACACACAGACGAATGCTCCCAGAGAGCCCTCCCTTACATCAGGGTCCACAGAGAGCCTCCCCTATACATCAGGGTCCCCAGAGTCTCCCCCCATACATCAGGGTCCCCAAAGAGCCTCCTCCACTTACATCAGGGTCCCCAGAGTTTCCCCCCATACATCAGGGTCCCCAAAGAGCCTCCTCCACTTACATCAGGGTCCCCAGAGTTTCCCCCCATACATCAGGGTCCCCAGAGTTTCCCCCCATACATCAGGGTCCCCAAAGAGCCTCCTCCTCTTACATCAGGGTCCCCAGAGTCTCCTCCCATACATCAGGGTCCCCAGAGAGACCCCCCATACATCAGGGTCCCCAGAGAGCCCCCCTTACATCAGGGTCCCCAGAGATCCCCCCTTACTTTAGGGTCCCCTGAGAGCCTCCCCACATACAGGGTCCCCAGAAAACCTCCCCCCATACATTAGGGTCCCCAGAGAGCCCCCCCTTACATCAGGGTCCCCAGAGAGCCTCCCCCATACAGGGTCCCCAGAGAGCCTCACCCATACATCAGGGTCCTCCCCTTAACTCAGGGTCCCCAGAGAGCCTCCCCTTACATCAGGGTTCCCAGAGAACCCCCCCATACATCATGGTTCCCAGAGAGCCCCCCCATGCATCATGGTTCCCAGAGAGCCCCCCCCCATACATTAGGGACCCCAGAGAGCTTCCATACATCAGGGTCCCCAGAAAACCTCCCATACATCAGGGTGCACAGAGAGCCCCCCGCATACATCAAGGTGCACAGAGAGCCCCCCAATACATTAGGGTGCACAGAGAGCCCCCCGCATACATCAGGGTGCACGGAGAGCCCCCCCCCATACATCAAGGTGCACAGAGAGCCCCCCCATACATTAGGGTGCACAGAGAGCCCCCCGCATACATCAGGGTGCACGGAGAGCCCCCCCATACATCAAGGTGCACAGAGAGCCCCCCCATACATTAGGGTGCACAGAGAGCCCCCCTTCATACATCAGGGTGCACAGACTTAAACATTAGCACAGTATCTTGTTTCCATGTTCAGCTGGGTATTGCACTGTAGGGGGAAGCAGAGAGCACAGCACATTCCCCAGAGAGCTTCCATACATCAGGGTCCCCAGAGAACCTCCCATACATCAGGGTGCACAGAGAGCCCCCCGCATACATCATGGTTCCCAGAGAGCCCCCCCCATACATTAGGGACCCCAGAGAGCTTCCATACATCAGGGTCCCCAGAAAACCTCCCATACATCAGGGTGCACAGAGAGCCCCCCGCATACATCAAGGTGCACAGAGAGCCCCCCAATACATTAGGGTGCACAGAGAGCCCCCCGCATACATCAGGGTGCACAGACTTAAACATTAGCACTGTATCTTGTTTCCGTGTTCAGCTGGGTATTGCACTGTAGGGGGAAGCAGAGAGCACAGCACATTCCCCTGCACTGTTTACTTTCACTTTCACGGTTCTCACAGTGCCATGTTTAGTTCGGCAGGGGGATGGGCTCATCTGACAGCGCTTCTCTCCCCTGATCCCGCCGCACACCCGTTGAGAATAGCTGGTTTAGATAACCAGGCCGGCGGGCCGTTCTGTAACCGGGCTGCAAGCCGTGATTTGCCCGCAGGCCGGACTTTGGACATGCCTGCTCTAAGCCAAATACACAAAAAAAACATATGGTCCCTGTTTCACCGGCCAAAGAATGTAAACTTACCGGCCACTTTATTAGGTAGACCTGTTCAATTGCTTAGTAAGACAAATTGCCGATCAGCCAATCACATGCCAGCAACTCAATGCATTTAGGCATCAAGACGTGGTGAAGACAACTTGCTCAAACCGAGCATCAGAATGGGGAAGAAAAGGGAATTTAAGTGACTTTAAGACCGCTTGCCGAACGCTGCATGAACTTATATGTCGACAGAATGGCACGGACAGGCAAATGAGCGTACAGGTACGTCCCTTTAAATTTGCCGCCGTGTGGTCGTGCTGGCGGCATGCGCGTGACCCTGCCACGAGCTCCGTGATCGCGTCTACAGGACTCGCGGACTCGATGTCCGCCGGTGTCGCGCGATCGTGTGTCACGGAGCTGAAGAACGGGGGGATGTCAGCAGGGATGGACTGGCCATTGGGACTAGAGGGAGTTTCCCGGTGGGCCGATAGCTCAGTGGGCCTGCATCAGTGACAGCGGACCGCCGCCCCCCCCCTCCGCGCCTCTGTCTCTCCCTTCCCGCAGCGCTCACCTCTTCTCCCTCCACCTGGGGAGAACAAAGAAGCAGGAGGAGGACCAGAGGAGCATGGGGGAGGGGACAGACAGCTGACTCAACAGCTATGGTGTGGGAGTTTGTCACCTCTGCCTAATCTTGTCCCATAAGGGGGGGGGGGCACCGAACTGATGCTTTGCCCCGGGTGAAATAATGTCTAGCTTCCCCACTGGTACTGCCTATAAGAGTACCAGTACCAGCCGTTCTACTCTAAAGTAGAACGGCTAGTGGCTAGTGAAGGGGGAGAGGGGGCTTGGGTGGTCGGGGGGGTGCGGGAGTTGTCCAGCTGACATGGGAGAGACCTGTCAAAGTGGGCCAGTCTGGATGAAGTCCAGGACCAAATTTCTGTCCCAGTCCAGCCCTGCATGTCAGTGTAAACGCAAGATCTGCCCGTTCTTCCTAGTGACAGGTCACTGATCGTCTGTTCCCTCTCACCAGGAGCAGTGATCAGTGAACGGTCACTCGTAGCCACGCCCCCTAACCGTTAGAATCACTCCCTAGGACACACTTAAACCCTTCCTAGCCCCAGTAACTTTGCCTAGGCCAGTATTTCTCAACCAGAGTTCCATGGAACCCCTGGGATCTTCTTAAGGTTGCCATGTGTTTCTTGGGCAGTTGGCAATGGTGGATTGATCTTTCACCTACACTGAACATCAAGGCAAGGGGGCAACTTTCCATTAACCATCAATGTAATGGGTCACTTCCAGTGTGAAGTGCTGCTACTAATGCTGCCCAGATCTTCCCTATTGTTGTGTACAGACGACTCACCTGCAGACCCTGTGTTGACATGTAAAAAAAGGCGGCATTCATATGTAAATTATCCCCCCTTGCAGTGAAGAGATGATGTGCTGTAACCTCTAGCAACCAATCAGTGAGCCATAATGTGTGCTGTCATCTCTAGCAACCAATCAGTAAGTGGTAATGATATGCTGTAACCTCTAGCAACCAATCAGTGAGCAGTATTACTGTACAGTAATCCCTAGCAGCCAATCAACAAGAAGAAATCATGTGCTGTAACCTCTAGCAACTAATCAGTGAGCCGTAATGTGTTGATATGGCATTGATATGTAAATAAAGGCGGCATTCATATGTATATTATGCCCCCTCTGCAGTGAAGAGATGATGTGCTGTAACCTCTAGCAACCAATCAGTGAGCAGCATTACTGTACAGTAATCTCTAGCAACCAATCAACAGGAAGAAATAATGTGCTGTAACCTCTAGCAACTAATCAGTGAGCCATAATGTGTGCTGTAATCTCTAGCAACCAGTCAGTAAGTGGTAATGATATGCTGTAACCTCTAGCAACCAATCAGTGAGCAGCATTACTGTACAGTAATCTCTAGCAACCAATCAACAGGAAGAAATAATGTGCTGTAACCTCTAGCAACTAATCAGTGAGCCATAATGTGTGCTGTAATCTCTAGCAACCAGTCAGTAAGTGGTAATGATGTGCTGTAACCTCTAGCAACCAATCAGTGAGCAGCATTACTGTACAGTAATCTCTAGCAACCAATCAACAGGAAGAAATAATGTGCTGTAACCTCTAGCAACTAATCAGTGAGCCATAATGTGTGCTGTAATCTCTAGCAACCAGTCAGTAAGTGGTAATGATATGCTGTAACCTCTAGCAACCAATCAGTGAGCAGCATTACTGTACAGTAATCCCTAGCAGCCAATCAACAAGAAGAAATCATGTGCTGTAACCTCTAGCAACTAATCAGTGAGCCGTAATGTGTTGATATGGCATTGATATGTAAATAAAGGCGGCATTCATATGTATATTATGCCCCCTCTGCAGTGAAGAGATGATGTGCTGTAACCTCTAGCAACCAATCAGTGAGCAGCATTACTGTACAGTAATCTCTAGCAACCAACCAACAGGAAGAAATAATGTGCTGTAACCTCTAGCAACTAATCAGTGAGCCATAATGTGTGCTGTAACCTCTAGCAACCAGTCAGTAAGTGGTAATGATATGCTGTAACCTCTAGCAACCAATCAGTGAGCAGCATTACTGTACAGTAATCTCTAGCAACCAATCAACAGGAAGAAATAATGTGCTGTAACCTCTAGCAACTAATCAGTGAACCGTAATGTGTGCTGTAAGCTCTAGAAACCAGTCAGTAAGTGGTATTAATATGCTGTAACCTCTAGCAACCAATCAGTGAGCAGCATTACTGCACAGTAATCTCTAGCAACCAATCAACAAGAAGAAATCGTGTGCTGTAACCTCTAGCAACTAATTAATGACCTGTAATGTGTTGATATGGCATTGATATGTAAATAAAGGCGGCATTCATATGTATATCATGCCCCCTCTGCAGGGCTGTCTTAATGAGAGGGCACTGCCCAGGGGCCCCAGCTGCATGGAGGGCCCCTGCACTTTCCCCAAAGCAGCTGGTCCTTGAGCCCACGCTGCCCCATTGATGGTACTGAGAGGGATGGATACACAGGGGAGGCAGCCTGCCTCCTACCTACTTGATGTCTGTTTACCTGCACTGTAATCATTGTAGGGGCCTCAGAGCATTACTTTGCCCAGGGGCCCATGATGAAATTTAGACGGCCAATCAACGGGAAGAGATCATGTGCTGTAACCTCTAGCAACTAATCTGTGAGCCATAATGTGTGCTGTGGCCTCTAGCAACCAGTCAGTAAGTGGTAATGATATGCTGTGACCTCTAGCAACCAATCAGTGAGCAGCAATACTGTACAGTAATCTCTGGCAGCCAATCAACAAGAAGAAATCATGTGCTGTAACCTCTAGCAACTAATCAGTGAGCCATAATGTGTGCTGTAACCTCTAGCAACCAGTCAGTAAGTGGTAATGATATGCTGTAACCTCTGGTGGCAACCAATCGCAATCACTGCCTGATCTGATACAGTAAACTGATTTTGAGTCTAGCTGATATTTATTGTATGTCTCACAGCAGGTAGAGAGCAAAAATGCATGTGGGGCGGGGGGGGGGGGATTTTTTTTTGCCCAGGGTCCAATCAATATTAAAAAACGGCCCTGGATTGGGATCACGTCCCGCTGGCTCCCGTTCAGAAGGCGTGACCGCGATCTGTGGGCGATGGCTCGATCGATGTGCGCACAACCTCAGAATGCCTTGGACGTCTACGTGTGGTGGTTCAGACGGGCATTCAAGTCAACCCTTCTGGCCGCCACAAGTGTGTGTTTTGCAGTCGGCAAAAGGATATATATATATTTTTTACAATGTGCAGCAGCAGCAGCAGCAAGCCCCGGATTTTCTTCAGACGAGGCGGGAAGACTGATGATAAAGAAGAAGATCGTTAAATACATTTTCAACCAAGACCACATATAAGGAGGCAGATCTTTTACACAGCAAGGAGCCTGATTCTGATGTACGGTGCCTGCTGACTATCAGCAAGAAGATGGAAATGTTATTATTACCTAAAATACAGCGCATGAAAAAAAAAAAAAAACATAAAACATAAAACAAGAGCATACTGAGATAAAAAGAAAATCCTAAGAAAAAAGGGGCAAAGAAACCCTTCACACGAGAGCTTACAATCCAATCAATACGCATTGACCAAACTCAGATACATTATACCGTATCGCCAACAAAAATATTGGGTATGGACGGCGGTATTTCAAAAAATAAATAAAAATCACACTTTTGCTGGTCAATGTCGAAAACAATTCCACTTCAGCCCCGGAGGATTAGGCTGCCCAATGACCTGGGCCACTTTTTGCGATTCGGCGCTGCGTCTCTTTAACTGACAATTGCGCGGACGTGCGACGTGGCTCCCAAAACAAAATTGGCCCCCCCCCCACAAATAGAGATTTCTTTTGGTGGTATTTGATCATCTCTGCCGTTTTAATTTTTTGCGCTATAAACAAAAATAGAGCAAAAAATATTTTTGCTATAATAAATATCCCCAAAAAAAGATCTATATCAGGGGTCTCAAACTCAAATTACCTGAGGGCCGCAAGGCAAGTTTTCATATCCCATGGGGGGCCGCATGCAAACTTTCAAAAACAGCACTGGTGTCAGCAAACGCATTATTAACCCTGACCACTGCACTGCACACGGGCCACTACACACGGACCACAGCACACGGACCACTGCACATGGACCACTGCACTGCACACGGACCACTACACACGGACCACAGCACACGGACCACTGCACTGCACACAGACCACTGCACACTGCCGACAGACCACTACACTACACACTGACCACTACACACGGACCACAGCACACGGACCACAGCACACGGACCACTGCACACGGACCACTGCACACGGACCACTGCACACGGACCACTGCACAAGGACCACTGCACTGCACACGGACCACTACACACGGACCACTGCACATGGACCACTGCACTGCACACAGACCACTGCACACTGCCGACAGACCACTACACTACACACTGACCACTCACCATCATGGCACAGCACATCAAGGCTCAGAGCCCAGCAAATTAGGGCACAGCACATCAGGGTACAGCACATCAAGGCACAGAGCCCAGCAAATAAGGGCACATGGCACAGCACATCAGGGTACAGGGTACATGGCACAGCGCACATGAGGGCACAGTGCATATGAGGGCACAGCACATCAGGGTACAGGGCACAGCACATCAGGGTACAGGGCACAGCGCATCAGAGCACAACAGGTTACAGGGCACATCAGAGCACAGCACATAGGGGTACAGCACAACAGGCCACATCAGGGTACAGAGCACGGCACATCAGGACAGGACATATCAGGACAAGGCACCTGGCACATCAGGGTACAGGACATGGCACATCAGGGTACAGGGCACATGAAACAGCACATCAGGGTACAAAGCCCAGCAAATCAGTGTACATGGCACACATCAGGGCACATGGGGCATATCAGGTACAGCACATCAGTACAGGGCACAGGATACCCTGATGTACAGAGCCCAGCACATCAGGGACACATCAGGGTACATGAGGCACATCAGGGTACATGAGGCACATCAGGGTACATGGGGCACATGGCACATCAGAGCACATCGAGGTACCTGGGGCACATGGCATATCAGGGTACATGGGGTACATCAGGGCACAATCAGAGCACATCAGGCATACCTCCCAAGTTTTCAACTTCAGAATGAGGAACAAATGAGCATACCTCCCAACGAAGTTGTTGAGCGGGGGGGGGGGTTCCGCAGATCATAATTGATGAGCGGGGGGGTCCGCGGATCTGAGTTGTTGAGCGGGGGGGGATCCGCAGATCAAAGTTGTTGAGCGGGGGGTCCACGGCTCGGAGTTGTTGAGGGGGGGGGGGGGTCTCGAGCGGGTATTTACCGCGTATCACGGGGATTTACCGCGAATCGCAGGGATTTACCGATTTAACGCGAATCGCGGGCCATTTATTACCGGTCCGCGGGCCGGTACTTTGAGACCCCTGATGTATATATATATAAAATGTCCCCTAAGTTTAGGCCAATACGTATTCTTCTACATATTTTTGGTACTAAAAATCGCAATAAGCGTTTATCGGTTGGTTTGCGCAAAATTTATAGGGCCAGATTCAGGTAGATGGGCGCTTCTTTAATTCGGAGTAACGTTTCTCGTTTACGTTACTCCGCCGTAACTTTAGGAGCAACTACTGTTATTCACAAAGCACTTGCTCCTAAAGTTGCGGCGGCGTAGCGAAAATGAGCCGGCGGAATTCAAATTGGGCGGGTAGGGGGCGTGTATTATGTTAACTATGCGCGATCCTGCGGCGAACGTACTGCGCATGCGTCGACTGTCAGTGCGCATTCTCCAAATTCTTTCAGGGAACTTCAATGACGTCAATCCCCATTCACGGACGTTTTACGCAAACGACTCAAATTTTTTTTTCCGCGATGCGATGACGACGGCCATACTTAACATAGGATACTCCACTAGGGGGCTGCTTTATCTCTGCGCCGCGTATCTCTTACGGAAACGTCGGAAAGTCACTGCGTCGCGCCCGAATACGATCGTGAATTTCCGATTCCCGCTGATTAACAAATTCTCGGCGTTAATCAGTGGGAACGCCCCGCGCGCCATTTTTAAAATTGAAGTTACGATACGACGGCGAAATACAATTACGCCGCTCGTATAGTAACTCCAACCCGGCGTTTCATGTTTTCTGACTACAGAAAACAGAAACGCCGGCTCAAAGTGAGAGTTATGCTGGCGAATCACTGATACTCCAGAGTAACTCTACCTGAATCTGGCCCATAGTGATTACAAAGTAGGGGATAGTTTTATGGCATTTTCATTAATATATATTTTTTTTTACTACTAATGGCGGCGATCAGCTATTTCTTTCGTGACTGCGACATTATGGCGGACACATCGGACACTTTTGACACCTTTTTGGGACCGTTGTCATTTTCACAGCGAAAAGTGCTATAAAAATGCACTGATTACTGTCAAAATGACAATTGCAGTTTAGGAGTTAACCACTAGGGGGCGCTGTAGGGGTTATTAGCCTTTAAAATTAGCACTTTAGATTTCAAACCTTTGAGTCCCATTGGCCCGGATTCACAAAGCACTTACGCCAACGTATCTACAGATACGCCGCGTAAGTGTAAATTTGCGCCGTCGTATCTGTGCGCCGTACCCACAGAACTAAGATACGCCTAAAAACAGGCTTCAGTCCACTGACGTAACTTGCCTACGCCGGCGTATCGTGGGCGCTTAGTTACGCTCAGGGGCGGACCGACAACTTATGGGGCCCCGGGGCAATAGAAGATTATGGGGCTTACAGATGGCCACCATGCCAGGAGGCAGTGCAGAGGCGGAGCAGCTAAAATCTCTCACATCAAAAGCATGTTGGTTTTCGGACATATTAGGGACAGATGTAAAAAAAACACAGATTTTTAAATACTGTCCCTGGTTTTACTGAGCCTGGCAACCCTGATGGGGCCCCCTAGTGGCATGGGGCCCTCGGGCAGTGCCCGAGTGACTCAATGGTCAGTCCGCCCCTGGTTGCGCTGAACTTATTTGGCGCACCCATTGATTTGCTATGCACATATGCAAATGAGGGAGATACGCCGATTCACGTACGTATGTCCGTCCGACACAGTGCTCATAAACTCACACGTCCGGTGTAAAGTTATGCCCCATAAAGGAGGTGTAAGTCAGCGGTATCCATGCAAATGGCTGCACCAGGGAACACAAGCCGACGTATTTTACGTAGTTTACGTAGGACGTGAATATGACTAGGCGTAGGTTACGTTAACGCCGTAGGCAGTGATCCGACGTATCTTATGGAGTAGTTCCGACGTGATTCTGAGCATGTGCACTGGGATGCGTCCACGGGACGGTGCATGCGCCGTTCGTTATACATATCTGTCTGGCGCTCAGCCCATCATTTGCACGGGGTCACTCCTCATTTGTAATGTCTCACGCCCACTTCTGCCGGCTTACGCCTAGGAAAGCCAGCACAGTTTTGGCAGCACTGGCTTTGTGAATTCAGTGCTTGCCTCTGTGCACTGCGTCGGCGTAGCGTATATTAGATACGCTACGGCGGCATAAATATGCGCCAATGTATGTGAATCCGGGCCATAGACTTTAACGGGGTTCTAAAGTTCACACAGACTTTTGGTCTGTTCGCAGGTTCTGGTGCGAACAGAACAGGGGGGGGGGGTGTTCGGCTCACCCCTAGTCATGATTCTCCTGCCGAGAAACCTGAGCATCTGTATAGTTACCTGTCGCCGTGGAAACCCGCGCATGCTCGAAATGACTTTGACGCATGCGCGGTAGCTTCCAAGGGCAGCGTAGGGTGCAGCAAGATGGCGGGCGACAGCATCGAATGTGACGAGCGCAGGCTTGCCGTAGTTCACGACGTCACCGCGTTCTTGCTATTTAAAAGAACGGCGGTTCTTTTGAATTGAGTGGGCCAGATTCAGATACAAATGCCTATCTTTAGGCGGGCATAGCGAATCTCAGATACACTACGCCGCCATAACTTACAGCGCCAGGTTCCTTATTCAGAAACAACTTGCGCCGCAAGTCACGGCGGCGTAGTGTAAATGTGTCGGCGTAAGCCCGCGCAATTCAAATGTGGAAGATGGGGGCGTGATTTATGTAAAATCATCGTGACCCCACGTAAATTACGTTTTTTTTTAATGCCGCATGCGCCGTCCGTGGACGTATTCCAGTGCGCATGATCGAAAATCACGTTGGAAATACTCATTGATAACGACGTGAGAGTAATTTACGTCCAGCCCCATTCCCGAACGATTTACGCAAGCGACGTAAACGCCGGAAAATTCGACGCTGTGCCGACGTCCATACTTAACATTGCCTGCGCCTCATATAGCAGGGGTAACTTTACGCCGGAAAAAGCCTTACGCAAACGACGCAAATAGATACGCCGGGCGCAACTACGTTCGTGAATCGGTGTATCTACCTAATTTACATATTCGACGCGTAAATCGACGGAAGCGCCACCTAGCGGCCAGCGTAAATATGCAACTAATATACGACGGCGTAAGAGACTTACGCCGCTCGTATCTTAGCTAAATTCCGGCGTATCTTGTTTTCTGAATACAGAAAAAAGATACGCCGGCGCATCCTAGAAGTTACGTGGCGTATCTCAAGATACGCCGACGTATCTGGTTTCTGAATCTGGCCCAGTGTGTGTGTACACTAGGCCGGTGTACCGTCATACTCCGCTCCCCATCACAGACTGCTGCGGAAGTGCTGTGGCGGCAAACTGTGCATGCGCGATGCGTTCCAATGCATTTACGACAGTGCACACCAGCGAAACCTCGTTCGGCATCCAGGCTCTTTCCTTAACATCCCCGTGGATTGGAGGATGTTAAAAAAAGAGCAAGAAGGCCGGGCGATCGTAGCGAGGCCGACTGGCCACTTACCTCTAAGTCCACGTCGCCAATAATGACGGCTTCGCTGGTGTGCACTGTCGTAAATCCATTGGAACGCATCACAATTGCGTTTGGAACGCATCGCACATGCGCAGTTGGCCGCTACGGCACTACCGTAGCATTGTGTGATGGGGAGCCGAATATGACGCGTCACCGGCAAGTGATTCTTACTAGCGTAGGGTTGCGATCAAAGAATATTCATTCTCTGTAAAAGTTCCATGTACGTTGTCTGGTGATGTAAGGAGATGTAGGGCTTTCCTTTTTTTTCATATTTGGAGGAACCTATTGGGGGGGGGGGGGGGGGTTGTACAGTACATCTTTGAGGATGCCCAAGGGGACCATCCTTTTGAAGATGTTCCAGAACTTCCAGATACATTTTGACTGAGAAGAGGCCCTAAGCAGTCACGGGACGCGTCAGCAAAATGATATCTTCCAGATGACCTAGGAACCAATAAACACGAAAAACGATGGCCTGCCAAGGTCCTGGGCGCAGAATACGCCCCTCCCCCCACACGTAAAAGGAATTATAACCATATAATATTAGTATTTATAGGTAAAGGTGGCAGTAAATAAAACATCATCTTGGACGTAGATGGAATTTTCTTTCTCGGCGGACACAACAGCCATCTTCTTGCAAATAAATTGGTTGGCCCAAGTCCACTTGTAGGCCGAGCCGAAGGGAAAGTTGGCATGACCTTTTCATTCCTGGGTAACAGGCCTCTTGCCCTAGTTTCTGTGTTGGCGCGAGTTCCTGTTCCTGGAGGGAGCAATTACTGCAACAATTACCACCACCACCACCACGTGTATGCCGCGACACTTCACCCAGCATTCGTCCTCCGGCTGAGCCAGGTTCCAGATCAGAACGGGCCAAAGACAAGTTAATGCCGCGCACACGCGATCGGAAATTCCCGACAGGATTTTATTTATTTTTTTCGCGACGGAATTTTGGCTCAAACTGGTGTTGCATACACACACAAAATTCCGACCGTCGAGAACGCGGTGACGTACAACACTACGACAAAGTTCGATGATTCCGAGCAGAATCGATTTCGAGCGCGCGTAGGATTTTTGCGCGTCGGAATTGCATACAGACGAAAATTTCATACAGACGTCGGAAAATTAGAGAACCAGCTCTCAAATATTTATTCGCGGAAATTCCGACAGAAAAAAATCTGATGGGGCCTACACCCGGTCGGAATTTCCGAACAAAAGCTCACATCGGACTTTTCTTGTCCGAATTTCCGATTGTGTGTACGCGGCATAAGAGACCAGTACATTTTCAATGCTTTATGGCAGTGGTCTCCAAACTGCAGCCCTTTGCTTGCTTCTATCCGGCCCTTGGGGCATTATTCCCCCCCCCCCCCCCCTGTCAGCAACAGTGGCCGGGAGGAGGTCAATAGACATTGGCCGGGAGGAGGTCAATAGACGTCCTCCCCTTCGCACGCTCCCCGCGCACGAGCAGCCAGCTATGAACTATGCCAATCAGCGCTGTGATCACCCCAATCGCTGAGACACGAGTGATCACAGATCCGATCCCGGCCCACTTACCACGTGATCATCTCTCAGCCAATGACAGCTGATCACATGATCTAAACAAAAGCTCGGTAATTTTTTCACGTTGTCAGGGCGAGGAGAAAAAAAGCCGATCACCAGCTTATGTGTAAAGGACATTGGTTCCGAAGAGCAAGAGGCACAGTACCACAAGTGCCGCCTATCAATGCCCACAAGTACCACCTACCATTGCCCACCAGTGGTACCAATCAGTGCCTCATCAGTGCCTCCTAGCAGTGCAACTTACCAGTGCCGATCAGTGTGCTCATTATTGCCACCTGTCAGTGCCCATCACTGCCACCTATCAGTGCCCATCTGTGCCACCTATCAATGCCACCTATTAGCCGAACCAGAGGCGATTTGGTTCGCATGTGTTGCGCTATATAAGTTTTTCACTCACACTCATTAGTGACACTTCTCAGTGCCCACCAGTGCCACCTATCAATGCCCTTCAGTGCCACCCATCAGTGCCATCTCTCAGTGTCACCTCTCAGTGCCCACCAGTGCCGCCTATCAGTGCCCACCAGTGTCGCCTATCAGTGCCCATCAGTGCCGCCTATCAGTGCCCACCAGTGCCGCCTTATTGGTGCCAATCAGTGCAGCCAATCAGTGCCCATCAATGCAGCCCATAAGTGCCCATCAGTGCAGCCCATTGGTGCCCATCAGTGCAGCCTCATCAACGTACATCAATGAAGGAGAAAAATTACCAGTTAGCAACATTTTATAACAAAATATGAAAAAAAAATATATTTAAAAAAAAAAAAAATCTGTATTGTTAATTTTTTTTAACAAAAAATTAAAAACGCAGAGGTGATCAAATACCACCAAAAAAAAAAAGTCTGTTTGTGGGTACAGTGTTTTATGACTGCGCAATTGTCATTCAAAGAATGAGAGCGCTGAAAGCTGAAAGCTGAAAATTGGTCTGGGCAGGAGAGGGGTTTAAGTGCCCAGTAAGCAAGTGGTTAATAATTAATGATAATGAATCAATTGTGTGCTTTTATATATAAAAATGGAGCTTGGTTATAATAAATATTATTATTATTATGTATTTATATTATTATTGTCATCATTATTATTACACATTATTAATAATAATAAAATAAAAACTATTATTATTACTATAATTAGTGTTTCTGTTATTTTTTTTTTTATTATTATTATTAATATTTATATTATTAGCATTATTTTTATTATTATCATCATTGTTACTATTATCATTTATTTATATTCTCATCTCTATTATTAATAATAAACAGTATTAATAATACTAAAATAAGAATTATTATTATTATTATTATTATTATTATTGTTGCTGTTATTATTAATATTATTATTTATATTATTAGCATTAATATTATTATCATCATTGTTATATCATTTATTTATATTATAATCATCATTATTAATAATAAACAGTATTAATAATACTAAAATACAATTATTATTATTATTATTATTAATAATAACATGTATTCTTCTTATTATTATTACTATTATTATTGCTGTTATTATTTTTAATATTATTTTCATTATTATTATTATTATTATTATTATCATCATTGTTACTATTATCATCTATTTATATTATAATCATAATTATTAATAATACACAGTATTAATAATACTAAAATAAGAATTATTATTATTATTATTATTATTATTATTATTATTATTATTATTAGTGTTGCTGTTATTATTAATAATATTATTATTCATATTATTCATATTATTCATATTATTATTATTATTATTATTATTATTATAATCATTATTATTATTGTCATTTATTTGTATTATTATCATCATTATTAATAATACACAGTATTATTAATACTAAAATAAGAATTATTAATTATATTAGAATTATTATTGCTGTTATTATTATAATATTATTATTATCTTCATATTATTATTATTGCTGTTATAATATTGTTATTATGTCATTTATTTTATTATTCATCTTCATATTATTATTATTATAATCATTGTTATTATTGTCATTTATTTGTATTATCATCATCATTTTTAATAATACACAGTATTAATAATACTAAAATAAGAATTATTGTTATTATTATTATAATTATTAATAACATTTATTATTATTATTATTAATATTATTGTTATTATTATTAATATTATTAGCATTATTATTATCATTTATATTATTATTATTATCATTATTCATAATACACAGTATTAATAATACTAAAATAAGAATTATTATTATTATTATTATTATTACTAATAACATCTATTATTCTTCTTAGTACTACTATTATTATTGTTGTTATTATTATTAATATTATTATTAAAGTTGATGTAATTGATTTTATTAGTATCATTATTATTATAATTATTATTATTATCAGATGAAAGATAATAATAATAATAATAATAATATGTCCAGCTGTTGTGTTTTTCCTTTTCCTGCTCTGTAAAGCACGGTCGGAAACCATTCAGCTTTTGCGCCTGGACTTTGTCCTGAACTAACAAGCTTCAGAAAAAAAAACGATGAATCCAAACATCTTAAACTCAAATCAAGTTAAGTGCCAAATTACAGAGGAAGACCTCACCGGGGACGACATTAGTTCTACGTAATTGAAACAAATACATCATCATTTTGCAGATTAACCAAAACCAGGACCATTCAAACTGGTCACATGATGGGGAAAAACAAAACAACAACAACAACAACAACACATGAGCAATGGGAACTTCAAGTGAAAACCCCATGGCAAAAAAAGCTCAGGAGAGCCGGATTTATTAACAACTGAATTTATATGCAAATGTTGACGGCCTCTGTAAAGATTGAGCTTGGCCCCGCCCCTTCTATCCTGAGAATACCTTAAAACACAAACTGCTGCTCCATTCGCACATAGTGTCAGAGGGGCGGAGGACTGTGTCTGTGTCCCCACTCCCGAATGAATGGAGGCAAGCAAACATTCATTGATGGGTACAAGTAGGTTGCATTAATGGGCGCTGGTGAGGCTAAATCGATGGGCGCTGGTGTGGCTGAATAGATGGGCGCTGGTGTGGCTGAATTGATGGGCGCTGGTGAGACTGCATTGATGGGCGCTGGTGAGGCTGCATTAATGGGTGCTGGTGAGGCTGCATTGATGGGCGCTGGTGAGGCTGCATTGATGGGTGCTGGTGAGGCTGCATTGATGGGCGCTGGTGAGGCTGCATTGATGGGCCCTGGTGAGGCTGCATTGATGGGCGCTGGTGAGGCTGAATCGATGGGCTCTGCTGAGGCTGCATTGATGGGCGATGGTGAGGCTGCATTTATGGGCACTAGTGAAGCTGCTTTGATGGGCACTGGTGAGGCTGCATATGCGTTTTCTTTGCTGGGCGAGCTCACGGGGACGGGGGCACTTTAAAAAATATTTTTTTTCCTTATTTATTTTTACATTATTATATTGTGTTTTAAAAAACTAAATACAAATTGATCACTTTTATTGCCGTAATAGGTGGTGACAGGTACTCTTTATGGAGAGATCGGGGGTCTAAAAAAAACAGATCCCTTCTTTACAATTCAAAAGTATTCAGATCGTAGAAAACGGCGATTCTGAATACTGTACATTTTTTTTAAATCCGGTGCCATTGGCAGCCGAGTAAACCGGAAGTGACGTTGTGACGCCACTTCCGTGTTTACATTCAGGAGACTGGCAGGAAGCCGTTTATGGCTTCCTGCCAGTCCCTCTCTAGGCGCCAGAGGTGGCGCACCGTGGATCTGGTCTCCTGGTGAGACGGGAGGCACGGTAGGAGCAGCGGAAGTGGCCGGACGTTGTGACACCACTTCGATGCTTACATCCAGGAGACTGGCAGGAAGCTGTTCATGGCTTCCTGCCAGTCCCTCTCTAGGCGCCAGAGGTGGCGCATCATGGATCAGGTCTCCCATTGAGACAGGAGGCCTGGTAAGAGCGGCAGAGGCAGCGAAGGTGGCGGGATGTTGTGACGCCACTTCCGTGTTTACATTCAGGAGACTGGCAGGAAGCCGTTTATGGCTTCCTGCCAGTCCCTCTCTAGGCGCCAGAGGTGGCGCATCGTGGATCTGGTCTCCTGGTGAGACGGGAGGCACGGTAGGAGCAGCGGAAGTGGCCGGACGTTGTGACACCACTTCGATGCTTACATCCAGGAGACTGGCAGGAAGCTGTTCATGGCTTCCTGCCAGTCCCTCTCTAGGCGCCAGAGGTGGCGCATCATGGATCAGGTCTCCCATTGAGACAGGAGGCCTGGTAAGAGCGGCAGAGGCAGCGAAGGCGGCGGGATGTTGTGACGCCACTTCCGTGTTTACATTCAGGAGACTGGCAGGAAACCGTTTACAGCTTCCTGCTAGTCCTTCTCTAGGCGACGAAGGTGGCGCAACGTGGATCTGGTCTCCCGGTGGGACGGAAGGCCCAGCAAGAGCGGTGGAGGCGGCGGGACGTTGTGACGCCGCTTCTGTGTTTACATTCAGGCGACTGGCAGAAAGCCGTTTACAGCTTCCTGCTAGTCCTTCTCTAGGCGACGAAGGTGGCGCAACGTGGATCTGGTCTCCAAGTAGGACGGGAGGTCCGGTAAGAGCGGCGGGACGTTGTGACGCCACTTCTGTGTTTACATTCAGGAGACTACCAGGAAGCTGTTTACAGCTTCTTGCCAGTCCCTCTCTAGGCACCGGAGGTAGCGCATCGTGGATCTGGCCTCCCGGTTGGACGGGAGGCTCGGTAAGAGCGGCGGAGGCGGCGGGACGTTGTGACGCCACTTCCGTGTTTACATTCAGGAGACTGGCAGGAAGACTTTTACAGGCCGTTCGGTGGCAAGAAGTTAAGAAACAACATCAATTAAACAGTTATTAAACATGGTATGCATTTCTGAATGTTTGGGCGAGAGGGTACCCTAATGTCCAGCCACACCTCCCCCATTCACACCAAATGGTGGGAGTGGCCATATCACCACCCTCAAAAGCATTTTGCAGGGATATGCTCCTTTTTTTTTTATCTCAATAGGACCTAATATTTGTAAGACAGTTTAAATTAAATGTAATAGAATTTTTAACTTTTTTTTAATGATATTTTGTATTGATTTACTTGGGCACCGCTCCCCTTTTTTGCAAGACAGACTTGTGTTAAAATGACAGAATAATGATAATCAGACATTTCCTGGCTATTTCCCAGCTTAAGAGGTAAGCCAAGGAAAAAACGTTTATTACAGCCAGCTTGTAACCAATGACAGCTCTTCTTTTTTATTTTACACAGTTGTATGAATTTTTTATTTTAGGCCTGGAGGAAAAAAAAAATAATCTAGAGACTACAAGGACTGGGGGGCGAATAGTTCCCAATAGGAGTTACAATTTAAAATTCCAATATAACTAGAGGTTGCCGGGTGGGGGGAGCCAAGGTGATCGCTGGGGGATCATTTTGGAGGTGTTTGGAAGAGGCAGAAAAACTGGCCGACCAACCTGCCCCAGGACCGAGCCTGTTTTTCAGACTCGGCCGTTTACACATTAAAAACACGGGCCCAGATTCACAGAGCGATTACGCCTGCGCAACAGGAGATGCGCGTGCGTAAGTCGAAATGTGCGCGTGCGTTTCGATGCACGGCATCCCCAGAATGAGATACGCAAGAAATCTACTTTTTTTGTCCCGCGTAATTTCGTTAGACTGGCGCATCCGTCCGCGCAAAACTGCGCTAGACAGACCATTGATTTGCTAGTCAAATATGCTAATGAGGGAGTTACGGGGATCCACAAAAGAACGTTGGGGCAGCGCAGGCTACGCAGTGTGCGCAACAGCAAAATGTCCTGTCTAAAATTAGACCATATAAAAGCTGCTCTAAAAAGAGAAAAATCGTCTACATGTCAGATAAAGCAACACTGTTAGTGAGGAGCTCAGCAGTCACACGTGTTGCCCAACAAACTGTATGCCAACATGCCAGGGGCATCCATGCTCATAGCTATACTACTGACTTTAGATGAGCAAAGAAGAAGGAGGGCACTGAGGAGGGCACGGGAGATGTTTTTTTTTTTTATTTATTTTTTATTTGCTTATATAAACTTTACAATTTAATCTAATCTAATACAATATTCTTATCTGATACAAGCCCCTCACTCTTCACTCTTCACGGGAGAGGATATATCACACACGCATAGACATCTATGGCATGAGTGATTCTGAGGTGTCTCGCATCTTCAGATTCACCCCTCATGCCATCCTGGAATTAACCACAACCCTGCAGGAGGACATCACCAGCCCAACACATGACAGCTACATATATAATCAGAGCCCCATCCCCACAGATTTCAAACAGAACATGTATGGGGACAGCTGGCTGGTTGGTGAGTGACATGGGTGGCAGGCATGACTGCCCCCCCCCCCCATGATGCACACATCACAAGGGGCACATGCATGACTAACATCCTCCTGTCTTTTCCCTTCAAGGTGACTCTGCATATGCACTGGGACCCCATCTCATGACCCCATCTCATGCCAGCTCACATTATGCATCTTTGCATGTTAAACACACACATTAATCATGGCACAATGAGAATGCATGCATGCACACCACTGTGGTCCCTAGCACACACACCCCACATCCTCATCACATTGGATTGGCACCAGTCCACCATGCAGGACTTGTGAGCAGCAACGCCACGCCACGGCTCCAATTATGTCACTGTACATTCATACACCATTCACACGGACCTGGGGATCACTTCTCCACCACAAATGAGGGTGACACCCCTTTTCCCGCAGGAATATCACCCCCACATTCCAAAATCATACACAAACAGAACCAAAAAAATAAAATAAATGACGAGCAAAAATAAAAAATGCCCAGCAAAAATATAATTTAAACAAAATAACAACAAAGAAAACACATAAAAGACAAAAATCACTCTGCAAAACAGTCCCCAAATATCTCAAAGACACGTCACAAACAAACAAAAGCACCTTGCTGTATAGGGAGGGATACAAAGGGATGTACTTTTGCAAAGGAAGTGCGTTTGTCTCTGTCTATTTATGCTGTCTGCGTAGTTCACTAAGTTGCCCGGGTCCACTTCCAATTTCACTGATTGCGCCGTTCCCGAGTTGTGAGCAGGCGCACAGAGGTGCTGACCATGGTCTGCTTCAAGCGCGCATGCGCGAGCCGGCCGGCCCTTCATTTGCATGGGGTCACGGCTCATTTCAATGTAACACGCCCACGTCCTTCCCAATTTGTAATACTCCGCCTTACGCCTCTGAAATAACGTTACGCATGCGCAATTTTCTGCGCAAAAGCTACGAGAATAGGGTGATTACGCAGCTACGTTGCGCAAGTCTAACGTAAAGGCGGTGCGCTACGCCGGTCCAATAATGCGCAGATGTACCTGAATCTGGCCCACGTTTTTTTGCTAGAAAATTACTTGGAACCCCCAAATATTATACATTTTTTTTCTAACACCCCACAGAATAAAATGGCGGTCATTGCAATACTTTCTGTCACACCGTATTTGCGCAGCGGTCTTGCACTTTTCTTTTTTTGGAAAAAATTCATTTTTTTTTTATTAAAAAAATAAGACAACAGTAAAGTTATCCTAATTTTTGATCATATTGTGGAAGATAATGTTACGCCGAGTAAATTGATACCCAACACGTCACGCTTCAAAAATTGCGCCCGCTCGTGGAATGCCGTCAAACTTTTACCTTTAAAAAACTCCATAGGCAATGTTTAAAAAATTCTACAGGTTGCATGTTTTGAGTTACAGAGGAGGTCTAGGGCTAGAATTATTGCTCTCGCTCTAACGATCGCGGCGACACCTCACATGTGTAGTTGAGTATGGTTGCGTCCCTTCTGGTAGTGAAAAACTTGCTGAGGTTGGAGAGAGATGTATGCAGAGCAGGGGCGGACTGACACGTCATGGGGCCCCCGGGCAATAGAAGATTATGGGGCCCCCGGGCTTACAGATGACCACTACGCCAGAAGGCAGTGCAGAGGTGGGGCAGCTAAAATCTCTGGATTTTCACATCAAATGCATGTCAGTTTCGGACATATCAGGGACAGATGTAAAAAAAAACACAGATTTTTAGATACTGTGCCTGGTTTTACTGAGCCTGGCAACCCCAATGGGGCCCCCTAGTGGCATGGGGCCCTCGGGCAGTGCCCGAGTGACTCAATGGTCAGTCCGCCCCTGATGCAGAGTGGGGATACACCTGCAGATAGCCTCCCATCCCCAGCAACAGTAGTATAATCTGGATATGCATTGTTCTCTGGAACAGCGTAGAATAAGGATTCCTATCAGCGGTAATACGGGAGCTTATGAATTGTCATGTTCAAGGAGAACGTCCATGTTTGAAAGCCATGTTGTTAAAAACATACATACACGCTTTCCCTGCCCAGACATGGCCATAAGACTTTAGCCATTATTCATGTTGTCTGTATTAACTAATCCTGTTGGAGGGATTTCCTGTTTGTCACATCCTGTGTTGTCAAATCCTTATTTGGTCATATCCTGTGAGGTCACATCCTGTGTAGGAGGCGATTGGATGTTGGAGGCAGGATTTCCTGTTTGTCACATCCTGTGTTGTCAAATCCTTATTTGGTCATATCCTGTGAGGTCACATCCTGTGTAGGAGGCGATTAGATGTTGGAGGCAGGATTTCCTGTTTGTCACATCCTGTGTTGTCAAATCCTTATTTGGTCATATCCTGTGAGGTCACATCCTGGGTAGGAGGCGATTAGATGTTGGAGGCAGGATTTCCTGTTTGTCACATCCTGTGTTGTCAAATCCTTATTTGATCATATCCTGTGAGGTCACATCCTGTGTAGGAGGCGATTGGATGTTGGAGGCAGGACTTCCTGTTTGTAATTTATTTTGTCTATTACGAATAAAACGGGAAATAGAATGATGGGTAAGATGTATTATATCATTAGACAAAATGTGTGCTTATTAGGGACAGGAGATTTGGCCGTGCGCTCTGCATACAGCCTAATTTCCATGACAGGTTTAGCCCCTTTTTTACCCTAGTTTGCTGGGGGCTCGGTCCCTTGGGAAGTCAGAAAATGACGGTCATTGTAGATGCAATGGGCCTTATTTAACCACATGAGGCCCGCGCTATAGCCAAATGATGGCTACAGCGCGGACTTGAAAATCCAACAGGACGTCTTCTGACGTCCGCCTCTTTGCCCGTTCCCCGCGCGCGCTCCAGAGTGCGCATCGGGGAAATTCTAACCTGGTCGTGTCCCTTGGACCCAGCCAATCACAGATCGCGGCGAACGGCCAATCAGAGTGGCCGGTTGTTATGTGATCTGTGCGGCCAATGAGAGATGATCTCAAATGTAAACATATGAGATCATCTCTCATTGCCGGGTCACACATCGTCCTGTCACTGTCAGGGAGAGAGGAGACCGATCTGTGTCCCTTGTAAATAGGGACACAGGTCGGTCACCTCCCCCAGTCACCCCCCTCCACCTACAGTTAGAACACTATGCAGGGTACACATTTAACCCCTTCCTCACCCCCTAGTCTTAACCCCTTCAATGCCAGTCACATTTATACTGTAATTAGTGCATATTTATAGCACTGATCGCAGTATAAATGTGAATGGTGCCAAAATTATGTCACAAGTGTCCAATGTGTCTGCCATAATGTCGCAGTCCCAATAAAAATCGCAGATCGCCGCCATTACTAGTAAAAAAAATAAAATAATTCTGTCCCCTATTTTGTAGGCGCTATAACTTTTGCGCAAACCAGTCGCTTATTGCGATTTTTTTTTTACCAAAAATTTAGAATACGTATCGGCCTAGACTGAGATTTTTTTTTTTTTTTTTTAATTGGGCTATTTATTATAGCAACAAGTAAAAAATATTGTATTTTTTTTTTCAAAATTGTCGCTCTTTTTTGTTTATAGCGCAAAAAATAAAAACCGCAGAGGTGATCACATACCACCAAAAGAAAGCTCTACTTGTGGGGAAAAAAGGATGTCAATTTTGTTTGGGAGCCACGTCGCAGGACCGCGCAATTGTCAGTTAAAGCGACGCAGTGCCGGAACCTGAAATTTCACCTGGGCAGGAGGGGGGTATATGTGCCCAGTAAGCAAGTGGTTAACTGGAGGCTGAATGTTGGGAGAAACCACAGAGATAGAACATTTGGTGATTTCTAGGAGATCATTCTGAAAGTGTGGAGGAGAGGGGAAGGCTATTTCTTCCATCCACCACCTATTTCTACGTAAACTGGGTCAAATTGAGTCTGGGTTCACACTATCTGTGGTGCGGCTCACAGCAGGGAGTTTGGTGCTTCCCCGTTTACCATTTTAGGTCCGAATTAGGTCCGAAATTTTTGCCATAATTCGGACTTGAAACAGATCCAAAGTCGCACAGGACCCTTCTGCAGTGCGCTCTGCAGATGCCCCGGAGATGAGCGAACCAGCTCAATTGGGAGCAGGTCACACACTCCTGTCATGCCTATTGGATGCAAGTAACTCACATTTAATTCGCATAACTGTGAACCCAGCCTGAAGGAAGATTTGTCATGGCAGATTGGTGGTCAGGGGGACCGTGGAGCTCATTGGGTGATGTCATGGATATGCAGTATTGTCTGGCAGCTTACCTGTCTCTTCATGTGTTCATTAGAGGCCTGACTCTCTTATCTGGCTGCCTTTATCATCTCTCCTCCCTGTATGGCTCCACCCTATGCCATCCCAGGAACTCTATATTAACCACTGCACTGCTGTTCTGCTTTGCTGATCGTTGTTTGTTAGTATTGTGTTCCTGCTTGCTGTGTGCTATGTTGTCTCTGTGTACTGACTTTGGCTTGTCTCCGACTACTCCCGTTTGCTTGTGACCTTGACCCTTGGCCTGTCCCTTGGTTATCCTCGTCTGCTTGTTGCCACGACCTCGGCTTCACTATTCCTTGTGTCCTGAGTGGCTGCTTCCCCTCTCTCCCTAAAGAGCTTGACCTAGGGGACTCCGGGGGCCGCTACCTGGACCCAGTTGCAGTGAAGGCCATCCTCACCACTAAAGGCTCTGGCGAATACCAACTGGGTCTTAGACTTCGCGCCTTGGGTAATCTTGGGCTCGCGCTTCCTATAGGATCCCTGTCTGTGCCCCAACGAACCTCTCTTCCATATCCACTCTGTGGTCCATCCGCAGCAGTCTGGTATAGGATTAACTACCTTGCGGTGCACCCTTGACTCCAACAAGGTGCACTTGTCATCTGACCACAGGTGACCTGACAGGTGGTATGGTGCTTCCCTTTGTGGTATTGGTTGTGTTTACTGGGGGTTTGGTCCCTTGGGGAGGCAAAACATTTTAGAGCTGTCTTTATGCCGTTGGGTGCAACTGAGGACAAGGCTGGATCATGGTTGAAAATGCTCAATTTGGAACTGCCTTCAAGCTGGAGGGGTGCAACTGAGGACAGGGTTGGTTCATGGTGGAACCTTTCGCCAAGCAGTCCCCCCTCTTAGGCCTCGTACACACGATCAAATCTGTCTGCTGGAAACGGTCTGCTAGACCGTTTCAGCAGACAGATTCGATCGTGTGTACGGGCAAACAGACGGATTTGGCCACCCGACAGATTTCAAAGCATGCTTTCCAATCTGTCGGCTGGGAACCCGTCCGCCCGACATGTCTGCTGGTTAGTATGCTAACCAGCAGACATGTCTTCTCGCACACGCGCCGAATGATTTCGACGCATGCGCGGAAGTGTTTTACTTCCTGGTGCGGTGACGTGGCGGCGTCAACGTCACCGACACGTCAGCGCGCTGTCTGCTGGCGGGGATTTTGGTTTCCTCGTGTGTACACGCGAGCAAACCAAAATCCAAGCAGACAGATCTGTTCAAATCGGTCGGTCCGACTGATTTGAACAGATAGATTGCCTCGTGTGTACGAGGCCTTAGAATCCAACAGTTGTCTGGTTATTCATTGAGTCTGCTTTAGTTTGTTTTTAGTTATTTATTAAGTTGATAATAGTTTCATTGGGCCAGATTCACAGAGCGATTACGCCGGCGTAACAGGAGATGCGCGGCGTAAGTCTAATTGTGCGCGTGCGTTTCGATGCACGGCACTCCCAAAACAAGATACGCAAGAAATCTTTTTTTTTTTGTCCAGCGTAATTTCGTTAGACAGGCGCATCCGTCCGCGCAAAACTGCGCTAGACAGACCATTGATTTGCTATTCAAATATGCTAATGAGGGAGTTACGGGGATCCACAAAAGAACGTTGGTGCAGCGCAGGCTACGCAGTGTGCGCAACAGCTAAATGTCCTGTCTAAAATTAGACCATATAAAAGCTGATCTAAAATTAGACAATTCGTCTACATGTCAGATAAAGCAACACTGTTAGTGAGGAGCTGAGCAGTCACACGTGTTGCCCAACAAACTTTATGCCAACATGCCAGTGGCATCCATGCTCATAGCTATACTACTGACTTTAGATGAGCAAAGAAGGAGGAGGGCACTAAGGAGGGCACTAAGGAGGGCACGGGAGATGTTTTTTTTTTTTTTACTTTTTTTTTGCTTATATAAACTTTACCATTTAACCACTTAAGGACCCCCGCACGCACATATACGGCCACAGAATGGCTCGTACAGGCACAAGGGCGTAAATTTACGTCCCCGCCTTCGTGCGGTTCGGGGGTCCCATCGGGACCCCCTCCGCGGCGTGCGGGGGTCCCCCTGGCTCCGGGAGCGATCCGGGATGAGCGGGCGGATGTCGGCGTTTACCCGCCCCCCCGCGATCGCTCCCAGCCAATGCGCGCGCTCCCAGTCTCCTGTCACTTCCTCCTCCTGTGTAAACACAGGAAGGGGGAAGTGATGTAATCTCCCATCGCAGCGGTATTTCCAACCGCTGCGATGGGAGAAACACCTAACAGTAAGTGTGCACCAACATTAAACTGACACACACTCACATAGGCATACTTAACCCCTTGCGATCTGCCCCCCCACCCCCCCTGTCACAGTGTCACTGAATGCAGTGATCTAATCACTGCATTTAGTGTCAGTGTGACAGGCAGTGTAAAATCAGTTAGTGTTAGGTTCAGGATAGCCCCCCCACCCCACCTAATAAAGTTTTAACCCCCTTATCACCGCCCTAGTTAACCCTTTCACTCCCTATTGCCAGCGTCACTAAGCGATCATTTTTCTGATCGCTGTATTAGTGTCGCTGTTCCCGCTAGGTAGCTATTTTTTTTTATCGCGATTTTTTTTTTTTACTAAAGACATGTGGCTAAATAAATTTTGGCCTAAATGTTTGACTAAAATTTAGTTTATTTGATTTTTTTTTTAACAAAAGTTAAAAAATAGTGTTTTTTTTTCAAAAATGTCACTCTATTTTTGTATATAGCGCAAAAAATAAAAATCGCAGAGGTGATCAAATACCACCAAAAGAAAGCTCTATTTGTGGGAAGAAAAGGACGCAAATTTTGTTTGGGAGCCACGTCGCACGACCGCGCAATTGTCAGTTAAAGCGACGCAGTGCCGAATCGCAAAAACACCTTGGGTCATTTACCAGCGTATTGGTCCGGGTCTTAAGTGGTTAATCTAATCTAATACAATATTCTTATCTGATACAAGCCCCTCACTCTTCACTTGATATATCACACACGCATAGACATCTATGGCATGAGTGATTCTGAGGTGTCTCGCATCTTCAGATTCACCCCTCATGCCATCATGGAATTAACCACAACCTTGCAGGAGGACATCAGCAGCCCAACACATGACACCACCCATGACAGCTACATATACAATCAGAGCCCCATCCCCACAGATTTCGAACTGGTTGGTGAGTGACATGGGTGGCAGGAATGACTGCCACCCCCCCATGATGCACACATCACAAGGGGCACATGCACTACTAACATCCTCCTGTCTTTTCCCTTCAAGGTGACTCTGCATATGCACTGGGACCCCATCTCATGACCCCATCTCATGCCAGCTCACATTAGGCATCTTTGCACGTTAAACACACACATGAATCATGGCACAATGAGAATGCATGC
Organism: Rana kukunoris; assembly: GCA_029574335.1. Classification (NCBI taxonomy): domain Eukaryota; kingdom Metazoa; phylum Chordata; class Amphibia; order Anura; family Ranidae; genus Rana; species Rana kukunoris. The sequence continues at coordinate 6,789,378 of CM056057.1, read as the reverse complement.
ATGCACACCACTGTGGTCCCTAGCACACACACCCCACATCCTCATCACATTGGATTGGCACCAGTCCACCATGCAGGACTTGTGAGCTGCAACGCCACGCCACGGCTCCAATTATGTCACTGTACATTCATACACCATTCACACGGACCTGGGGATCACTTCTCCACCACAAATGAGGGTGACACCCCTTTTCCCGCAGGAATGTCACCCCCACATTCCAAAATCATACACAAACAGAACCAAAAAAAATAAAAAATTACGAGCAAAAATAAAAAATGCCCAGCAAAAATATAATTTAAACAAAATAACAACAAAGAAAACACATAAAAGACAAAAATCACTCTGCAAAACAGTCCCCAAATATCTCAAAGACACGTCACAAACAAACAAACAAACGCTAATAAACAACAGAACAAAAGCACCTTGCTGTATAGGGAGGGATACAAAGGGATGTACTTTTGCAAAGGAAGTGCGTTTGTGTCTGTCTATTTATGCTGTCTGCGTAGTTCACTAAGTTGCCTGGGTCCACTTCCAATTTCACTGATTGCGCCGTTCCCGAGTTGTGAGTAGTGATGAGCGGAATACGCTATATTCGATTTCGCGATATTTCACGAATATATAGAAGAATATTCGCGAAATATTCGTTAATATCGAATATTCGTGATATTTTCTCAAAAAAATTTTTTTTGAGAAATATCGCTAATGCGAATGCGAAATTTCGCTAATGCGAATGCGAAATATCGCTAATGCGAATGCGAAATTGATTGCGAAATTCTCGTCAACACGCGAAAAAGGGAGATCATTTCCTGGATTACTAAACTAATATGCACTAAACACTAACTCTACTTACACAAGCTTATATGACTAAACTAAAGCTAATTTTTTTTTGTTTTTTTTTGTTTTTTATACACAAAACACAGAAGGGCAGAGAAAGTATTCGCGAATGTTCGTAATACGAATATTCGCATTGCGAATATTCGGCAACATAAAAGGATCGCCTCAGCTACTCGGCCCAGGGTCTCTAATCATACCAGCAATGCTTTTAGACGTCGATGGAGATCACTAGGATGTGATCTGTTTTAAAAATAAATTTGAAAAAATACGAATATTCGCAATAGCGAATATTCACCGCGATATTCGAGTTATTCGCGAATACTCGAATATGCAATATTCGTAACGAATATTCGCAATGCGAATATTCGCGAGCAACACGAGTTGTGAGCATGCGCACAGAGGTGCTGACCATGTTCTTCTTCAAGCGCGCATGCGCGAGCCGGCCGGCCCTTCATTTGCATGGGGTCACGGCCCATTTCAATGTAACACGCCCACGTCCTTCCCAATTTGTATTACTCCGCCTTGCGCCTCTGAAATAACGTTGCGCAGGCGCAAATTTCTGCGTAAAAGCGACGAGAATAGGGTGATTGCGCCGCTACATTGCGCCAGTCTAACGTAAAGGCGGTGCGCTACGCCGGTCCAATAATGCGCAGATGTACCTGAATCTGGCCCATTGTGTTTAATCATTTGAATAATTTTTGAAATCCCAGGGTCTCCTAGATATGTCTTTTTGAAGATTATATCCAGCTAAATTCACTACTGGGGGCAGAATCCTCTCCAAGTTGCAATCTGGCTTTAGACTAGGAACTTATTTTAGGCTTGTCAGGATGTTTGGACATGTGGGTTCCGGTTAGAATTTAAGCTGGCAGCTTAGTACACAACGAGGGCTGGAGGTGGGTGTGTGTGCGGCACAAAAGACTGGGTAGTATTATGACATGGCAAAGTTAGGGGATGATGGGATTTGACTGACCAAAGTTTGAGAAGCACTTTTTTTGGATAAAATGGTTATGTAATACTCTGTTGTATGAAAAATAGTAACTCATCATCATCAGGCATACAAAAAAAGAAAATACTAATAATAAAAAAAGAAAATGAATATACTGTATTACAGATACTAACTGGATACAGTTATCAGTATACAGTATTTTTGTCTATAGAGGACCCTTAAATTGTATGTAAACTGAGGATGATGTTTGCTTATTTGCTGTACACTTTGTACACTTAAGCCTTGTTCACACTGAGCAGCAGGGGGGTGATAAAAACGGGTAACTGGCCCACGCTTGGAACACGTTTTTACAGACCGCCTAACTGTAGGCTAAAGTGATTGAAAATCCTTGAAATTAAAAATGAACAAAGCATATCCTTCCATAGTGTGCATGTGCCTCAACCCAAAGCACCTAGTGTGATTGATGTCTCCTTCCTCTGCATGAGTCACTTCAGAAAATCCCAGGCACCATTTTTTTTTTTTTTACCGGTAGGCCTACTCGGGGGCTGCTATAGGTAACAGCTACACGTGCTGGCTATAGTTTATAACCTCTGGTACCAGAGCAACTAAGTACCGTACACCAGCTCTTATGAGAATAGGGGCTGCTATAGGTGAAGCTAAACTTTACGCCTCTGGTACCAGGGCAACCAAGTACCAGTACGCCTGCTTGCCTTATGGGAATGGGGACTACTATAGATGAAGCTACCCTCACTAGCTATAGCTTCTGACCTCTGGTACCAGGGCAACCAAGTACCAGTACACCTGCTCTTCTTATGGCTATGGGGGATACTATAGGTAAAGATACCCTCACTGGATATAGTTTCACGCCTCTGGTATCAGGGCAACCAAGTACCAGTACGCCTGTTTTCCTTATGGGAATGGGGGCAGCTATAGATGAAGCTACCCTCACTAGCTATAGCTTCTGACCCCTGGTACCAAGGTAACCAAGTACCAGTATGCCTGCTCGCCTTATGGGAATGGGGACTACTATAGATGAAGCTACCCTCACTAGCCATAGCTTCTGACCTCTGGTACCAGGGCAACCAAGTACCAGTTCACCTTCTCTTCTTATGGAAATTGGGGGATACTATGTGTAAAGCTAGCCTCACTGGCTAAAGCTTCACGCCTCTGGTACCAGGGCAACCAAGTACCAGTACGCCTGTTTTCCTTATGGGAATGGTGGTGGCTACTGTAGGTGAAGCTACTCTCACCAGCTATAGCTTCTGACCCCTGGTACCAAGGTAACCAAGTACCAGTATGCCTGCTCGCCTTATGGGAATGGGGACTACTATAGATGAAGCTACCCTCACTAGCTATAGCTTCTGATCCCTGGTACCAAGGTAACCAAGTACCAGTATGCCTGCTCGCCTTATGGGAATGGGGACTACTATAGATGAAACTACCCTCACTAGCTATAGCTTCTGTCCTCTGGTACCGAGGTAACCAAGTATCGTTAAGCCTGCTCACCTTATGGGAATGGTGGTGGCTACTGTAGGTGAAGCTACTCTCACCAGCTATAGCTTCTGACCTCTGGTACCAGGGCAACCAAGTACCGGTAGGCCTGCTCACCTTATTAGAATGGGGGTTACTATAAATGAAGCTACCCTCACTAGCTATAGCTTCTGACCCCTGGTACCAAGGTAACCAAGTACCAGTATGCCTGCTCGCCTTATGGGAATGGGGACTACTATAGATGAAGCTACCCTCACTAGCTATAGCTTCTGACCTCTGGTACCAGGGCAACCAAGTACCAGTACACCTGCTCTTCTTATGGCTATGGGGGATACTATAGGTAAAGATACCCTCACTGGATATAGTTTCACGCCTCTGGTACCAGGGCAACCAAGTACCAGTACGCCTGTTTTCCTTATGGGAATGGGGGCAGCTATAGATGAAGCTACCCTCACTAGCTATAGCTTCTGACCCCTGGTACCGAGGTAACCAAGTACCAGTATGCCTGCTCGCCTTATGGAATGGGGACTACTATAGATGAAGCTACCCTCACTAGCCATAGCTTCTGACCTCTGGTACCAGGGCAACCAAGTACCAGTTCACCTTCTCTTCTTATGGAAATTGGGGGATACTATGTGTAAAGCTAGCCTCACTGGCTAAAGCTTCACGCCTCTGGTACCAGGGCAACCAAGTACCAGTACGCCTGTTTTCCTTATGGGAATGGGGGCAGCTATAGATGAAGCTACCCTCACTAGCTATAGCTTCTGACCCCTGGTACCAAGGTAACCAAGTACCAGTATGCCTGCTCGCCTTATGGGAATGGGGACTACTATAGATGAAGCTACCCTCACTAGCTATAGCTTCTGACCTCTGGTACCAGGGCAACCAAGTACCAGTACACCTGCTCTTCTTATGGCTATGGGGGATACTATAGGTAAAGATACCCTCACTGGATATAGTTTCACGCCTCTGGTACCAGGGCAACCAAGTACCAGTACGCCTGTTTTCCTTATGGGAATGGGGGCAGCTATAGATGAAGCTACCCTCACTAGCTATAGCTTCTGACCCCTGGTACCGAGGTAACCAAGTACCAGTATGCCTGCTCGCCTTATGGGAATGGGGACTACTATAGATGAAGCTACCCTCACTAGCCATAGCTTCTGACCTCTGGTACCAGGGCAACCAAGTACCAGTTCACCTTCTCTTCTTATGGAAATTGGGGGATACTATGTGTAAAGCTAGCCTCACTGGCTAAAGCTTCACGCCTCTGGTACCAGGGCAACCAAGTACCAGTACGCCTGTTTGCCTTATGGGAATGGGTGCTACTATAGATGAAGCTACCCTCATTAGCTATAGCTTCTGACCTCTGGTACCGAGGTAACCAAGTATCGTTAAGCCTGCTCACCTTATGGGAATGGTGGTGGCTACTGTAGGTGAAGCTACTCTCACCAGCTATAGCTTCTGGCCTCTGGTACCAGGGCAACCAAGTACCGGTAGGCCTGCTCACCTTATTAGAATGGGGGTTACTATAAATGAAGCTACCCTCACTAGCTATAGCTTCTGACCCCTGGTACCAAGGTAACCAAGTACCAGTATGCCTGCTCGCCTTATGGGAATGGGGACTACTATAGATGAAGCTACCCTCACTAGCTATAGCTTCTGACCTCTGGTACCAGGGCAACCAAGTACCAGTACACCTGCTCTTCTTATGGCTATGGGGGATACTATAGGTAAAGATACCCTCACTGGATATAGTTTCACGCCTCTGGTACCAGGGCAACCAAGTACCAGTACGCCTGTTTTCCTTATGGGAATGGGGGCAGCTATAGATGAAGCTACCCTCACTAGCTATAGCTTCTGACCCCTGGTACCAAGGTAACCAAGTACCAGTATGCCTGCTCGCCTTATGGGAATGGGGACTACTATAGATGAAGCTACCCTCACTAGCCATAGCTTCTGACCTCTGGTACCAGGGCAACCAAGTACCAGTTCACCTTCTCTTCTTATGGAAATTGGGGGATACTATGTGTAAAGCTAGCCTCACTGGCTAAAGCTTCACGCCTCTGGTACCAGGGCAACCAAGTACCAGTACGCCTGTTTGCCTTATGGGAATGGGTGCTACTATAGATGAAGCTACCCTCATTAGCTATAGCTTCTGACCTCTGGTACCGAGGTAACCAAGTATTGTTAAGCCTGCTCACCTTATGGGAATGGTGGTGGCTACTGTAGGTGAAGCTACTCTCACGAGCTATAGCTTCTGACCTCTGGTACCAGGGCAACCAAGTACCGGTAGGCCTGCTCACCTTATTGGAATGGGGGTTACTATAGATGAAGCTACCCTCACTAGCTATAGTTTCTGACCTCTGGTACCAAGGTAACCAAGTACCAGTATGCCTGCCCGCCTTATGGGAATGGGGACTACTATAGATGAAGCTACCCTCACTAGCCATAGCTTCTGACCTCTGGTACCAGGGCAACCAAGTACCAGTACACCTTCTCTTCTTATGGAAATGGGGGATACTATGTGTAAAGCTAGCCTCACTGGCTAAAGCTTCACGCCTCTGGTACCAGGGCAACCAAGTACCAGTACACCTGCTCTTCTTATGGCTATGGGGGATACTATAGGTAAAGATACCCTCACTGGATATAGTTTCACGCCCCTGGTACCAGGGCAACCAAGTACCAGTACGCCTGTTTTCCTTATGGGAATGGGGGCAGCTATAGATGAAGCTACCCTCACTAGCTATAGCTTCTGACCCCTGGTACCAAGGTAACCAAGTACCAGTATGCCTGCTCGCCTTATGGGAATGGGGACTACTATAGATGAAGCTACCCTCACTAGCCATAGCTTCTGACCTCTGGTACCAGGGCAACCAAGTACCAGTTCACCTTCTCTTCTTATGGAAATTGGGGGATACTATGTGTAAAGCTAGCCTCACTGGCTAAAGCTTCACGCCTCTGGTACCAGGGCAACCAAGTACCAGTACGCCTGTTTGCCTTATGGGAATGGGTGCTACTATAGATGAAGCTACCCTCATTAGCTATAGCTTCTGACCTCTGGTACCGAGGTAACCAAGTATCGTTAAGCCTGCTCACCTTATGGGAATGGTGGTGGCTACTGTAGGTGAAGCTACTCTCACCAGCTATAGCTTCTGACCTCTGGTACCAGGGCAACCAAGTACCGGTAGGCCTGCTCACCTTATTGGAATGGGGGTTACTATAGATGAAGCTACCCTCACTAGCTATAGTTTCTGACCTCTGGTACCAAGGTAACCAAGTACCAGTATGCCTGCCCGCCTTATGGGAATGGGGACTACTATAGATGAAGCTACCCTCACTAGCCATAGCTTCTGGCCTCTGGTACCAGGGCAACCAAGTACCAGTTCACCTTCTCTTCTTATGGAAATGGGGGATACTATGTGTAAAGCTAGCCTCACTGGCTAAAGCTTCACGCCTCTGGTACCAGGGCAACCAAGTACCAGTACGCCTGTTTGCCTTATGGGAATGGGTGCTACTAAAGATGAAGCTACCCTCATTAGCTATAGCTTCTGTCCTCTGGTACCGAGGTAACCAAGTATCGTTAAGCCTGCTCACCTTATGGGAATGGTGGTGGCTACTGTAGGTGAAGCTACTCTCACCAGCTATAGCTTCTGACCTCTGGTACCAGGGCAACCAAGTACCGGTAGGCCTGCTCACCTTATTGGAATGGGGGTTACTATAGATGAAGCTACCCTCACTAGCTATAGTTTCTGACCTCTGGTACCAAGGTAACCAAGTACCAGTATGCCTGCCCGCCTTATGGGAATGGGGATTACTATAGATGAAGCTACCCTCACTAGCCATAGCTTCTGACCTCTGGTACCAGGGCAACCAAGTACCAGTTCACCTTCTCTTCTTATGGAAATGGGGGATACTATGTGTAAAGCTAGCCTCACTGGCTAAAGCTTCACGCCTCTGGTACCAGGGCAACCAAGTACCAGTACGCCTGTTTGCCTTATGGGAATGGGTGCTACTATAGATGAAGCTACCCTCATTAGCTATAGCTTCTGTCCTCTGGTACCGAGGTAACCAAGTATCGTTAAGCCTGCTCACCTTATGGGAATGGTGGTGGCTACTGTAGGTGAAGCTACTCTCACCAGCTATAGCTTCTGACCTCTGGTACCAGGGCAACCAAGTACCGGTAGGCCTGCTCACCTTATTGGAATGGGGGTTACTATAGATGAAGCTACCCTCACTAGCTATAGTTTCTGACCTCTGGTGAGCATTAGGTATTTTTCTTGTACTGGCATGGTCTTTATGGACATGTATTTTTTTAACCTTGTGCCCTTACATAAACTTCAGTATTCTGCTAGTTTAATAATATGAAGCTTGCCAACAAGCTGTATAAGCGTTGTGTATTACTTGTGTCCAGGGGTGGACTGACCATTGAGTCACTCGGGCACTGCCCGAGGTCCCCATGCCACTAGGGGGCCCTATCAGGGTTGCCAGGCTCAGTAAAACCAGGGACTGTATGTAAAAATCTGTGTTTTTTTTTACATCTGTCCCTGATATGTCCGAAACTGACATTCTTTTGATGTGAAAATCCCAAGATTTAAGCTGCCCCAACTCTGCACTGCCTCCTGGCGTGGTGGCCATCTGTAAGCCCGGGGCCCCATAATCTTCTATTGCCCGGGGGCCCCATGACTTGTCAGTCAGCCCCTGCTTGTGTCTCATCGGTCAGAGAATATGCAAACATCCCCCTGTGATTCGGAGGAGGGGGAAGGTAAAAGGTTGATGAATGTGACAGTGGACACACTCGTTTGTTATAGGTCAGGGGGGCCAATGTGCAGCATATTGTTTTTTTATAGCAGGCAAAGCTTCACTGGAGAAAGTCACCGGGGACAACTGTGCTCAAAAATATTTGCAAGGAAACTGACTAAACTAGGCAGCAGAAACACAACCGGAGTGAAGCACAAGCATGTTTTCCATTGGGGTGTACTCAAGGGAAGACGAGAATGATCTGGTACGCGTCCAGCACAGCTTCAGCCCCCTTCTGGGGAATAAGGCCCCACAAAGTATGAAAAGGAGCATTTAGAAATGGAAATTCATCCGAGCGCAGCCAGTTAAACGTAGAACGGTATCAGCGCAAAAGACGATCGGCCCTGAAACAATGTCGGTACGATTCTCTAATAGAGTTGTCGCTTCTTCGACGTGAGTGGGGGGGGGTCCCGTGTTTTCTGACCCCCTGTGGTCCTGAAACTTGTCAAAAAAATAAATAAATATGAGTGCTAATTCTGCAGTAACAAGTGACTTTGGAAAATTTGACTCTCCGGTTCCTATAACCCTCGCCGGAAAACATCATAATCAGCTTTTTTAGTTATGGGCGGCGGAATGCGACGTGCTCGGTTTCTTATTCGCGTGTATTAGGCTAAAGACAATATTAAGACAATAGCGCCGTAGGGAAACAAATCCTGGCACACCCAAAAAAACAAAAAAAGGGGGGGGGGGGATTTAAATAAAATGTTTGAACTTTAAGAAGATGCTACGTGTGAGTAAAGTTTACAGTTATCCCAAAAATTAGATGGGAGTGGCTGGAATTTTTTTACGTGGGCGGTGTCAGGAAACTAGACGTCAGGAGGTAAGCGGCGGCTGGGGATACCTGTATGGAGGCCGATTTGTAATAATTACCTTTTTTTTTTAAATTAGGAAAGGTTCTATTTTCTAGACTATTCAAAGGGAGGAATCCAAGCAATAAAAAACTAGAGATTTACGTTCCTTTGATTACGACATTTACAGGGCAAATACCTCGGCAATAAACCTTTGCTAAATCTATGCGCTAATAGCGGAGAGGATAACAGAAAGATTTATAAAGAAGACTTTGGGCCAGATTCACAGAGCGATTACGCCTGCGCAACAGGAGATGCGCGTGCGTAAGTCTAAATGTGCGCCTGCGTTTCGATGCACGGCATCCCCAAAACGAGATACGCAAGAAATCTACTTTTTTTTGTCCAGCGGAATTTCGTTAGACAGGCGCATCCGTCCGCGCAAAACTGCGCTAGACAAACCATTGATTTGCTAGTCAAATATGCTAATGAGGTACTTACGGGGATCCACAAAAGAACGTTGGGGCAGCGCAGGCGACGCGGCATGGGCGTCCACTGAAATTTTTTCAGGGGGGGGCGCTTCGGCAGTGGCGATACACAGTCGCATTTTACCCTTTCATCGACCGCTAGCAGGGGTTAAAAGCGACCCCCCCCCACATTAAAATGTAAAAACACCCCACTGTGCCCCCTGCATCCTTCAATATCTCTGTCACTACTGTGTACCCCTCTCCACAACTGCACCTCTGGACCCCTTTACATTACACAACACCCTGCACCTCTGGACCCCTTTACATTACACAACACCCTGCACCTCTGGACCCCTTTACATTACACAACACCCTGCACCCCTGGACCCCTTTATATTACACAACACCCTGCACCTCTGGACCCCTTTACATTACACAACACCCTGCACCTCTGGACCCCTTTACATTACACAGCACCCTGCACCTCTGGACCCCTTTACATTACACAGACCCCTGCACCTCTGGACCCCTTTACATTACACAGCACCCTGCACCTCTGGACCCCTTTACATTACACAGCACCATGCACCTCTGGGCCCCTTTGCGTTACACAGACCCCTGCACCTCTGGACCCCTTTACATTACACAGCACCCTGCACCTCTGGGCCCCTTTACATTACACAGCACCCTGCATCACTAGACCCCTTTACATTTCACAGCACCCTGCACCTCTGGGCCCCTTTACATTACACAGCACCCTGCACCTCTGGGCCCCTTTACATTACACAGCACCCTGCACCTCTGGGCCCCTTTACATAACACAGCACCCTGCACCTCTGGGCCCCTTTACATTACACAGCACCCTGCACCTCTGGGCCCCTTTACATTACACAGCACCCCTTTACATTACACAGCCCCCCACAGCTCTAGACACCTGTATGTTACACAGACACGCCCCTACAGTGCAGACCCCCCTTACAACACAAACCCCTTCTTATAATACAGAACCCCCTCTACAATACAGATTCACCATTAAGGACCGGCCCCCCTACAATACAAACCCACCTACAATACAGAACCCCCCCTAAAATACAGACCCCTCTCCCTACAATACTGAACCCCCCTACAATACAGACCCCTCCCCCTACAATACTGAACCCCCCTCTCCCTACAATACAGACCCCCCCTACAATACAGAACCCCCTCCCTACAATACAGAACCCCCTATCTACAATACAGACCCCCTACAATACACAATCCCCCCTCCTACAATACAGCCCCCCTACAATACAAAACCCCCCCTCCTACAATACAGAACTCCCCCTACAATACAGACCCCCCTACAGTGCCGACGCCCCCTACAATACAGAACCCCCCCTCCTACAATACAGAACCTCCCCTCCTACAATACAGAACCCCCCTCCTACAATACAGACCCCCCTACAATACACAATCCCCCCTCCTACAATACAGACCCCCCCCTACAATACAGAACCCCCCTACAATACAGAACCCCCTACAATACAGAACCCCCCCTACAATACCGAACCCCCTCCTACAATACAGAACCCCCCCTCCTACAATACCGAACCCCCCACCTTGCCGCCCCCCCCCTACAATACAGAACACCCCCCCCCCCTACAATACAGGACCCCCTACAATATAGAACCCCCCTCCTACAATACAGAACCCCCCTCCTACAATAACGAACCCCCTCTACAGTGCCGACCCCCCTAAAATACAGAACCCCCCCACCCCCCTTCAGACCTGTATAGCAGGCTCAGCTAATGTGCTTGCCGCGTGCTGCACACACACAGCACAGCACAGTACAGACAAGGGGGAGGCGGCTTTACTGCTCGGCTGCCTGTGACTGTGAGACAGGCAGCCGAGACTCAGACCTGCGGCACTGCACAGGGAAGGGGGATAATTGCGGCCGTGTCCCGAGTGTGCCGACGGCTCGCTCGGGTTCCTGCTTGCACCCCCGCAAAGCCAGGCGCCTGTCACCATGTCATGCCGCCCAAAGTCCTCTTCGGTCGCGCGCGGGGGGCGGGAGGCACCGCACATCCCGCACACCGTAAAGGCCGGCCCTGGGAGGGGGGGCGATCGGAGGAGATATACAGTGCAGACAGCCCGCGGCTCTCCTCTCCCTGTCACAGCACCGTGGCTCCATTTACCAGAGAACTCAGCAGCGGTGCTGTGACAGGGAGAGGAGAGCCGCGGGCTGTCTGCACTGTAGATCGCCCCCCCACCCTCTCTGTCAGCGGAGCTACAAGAGAGAGAGAGAGAGAGCGGCTCTAATGTCATTCACCATGGCGCCGCCTTGCTTCCTGCCCTCAGAGAATTATGGCACTGTTTTCTAGGGGGGGGCAAGCACCCTCCCTTGCCCTATGGAGCGGACGCCCATGCTACGCAGTGTGCGCAACAGCAAAATGTCCTGTCTAAAATTAGACCATATAAAAGCTGGTCTAAAAAGAGAAAAATCGTCTACATGTCAGATGAAGCAACACTGTTAGTGAGGAGCTCAGCAGTCACACGTGTTGCACAATAATCTGTATGCCAACATGCCAGGGGCATCGTCGCACATAGCTATACTACTGACTTTAGATGAGCAAAGAAGGAGGAGGGCACTGAGGAGGGCACGGGAGATGTTTTTTTTTTTTTACTTTTTTTTTGCTTATATAAACTTCACCATTTAAACTTATCTAATACAATATTCTTATCTGATACAAGCCCCTCACTCTTCACTTGATATATCACACACGCATAGACATCTATGGCATGAGTGATTCTGAGGTGTCTCGCATCTTCAGATTCACCCCTCATGCCATCATGGAATTAACCACAACCCTGCAGGAGGACATCTCCAGCCCAACACATGACACCACCCATGACAGCTACATATACAATCAGAGCCCCATCCCCACAGATTTCAAACAGAACATGTATGGGGACAGCTGGCTGGTTGGTGAGTGACATGGGTGGCAGGCATGACTGCCCCCCCCCCCATGATGCACACATCACAGGGGGCACATGCACTACTAACATCCTCCTGTCTTTTCCCTTCAAGGTGACTCTGCATATGCACTGGTACCCCATCTCATGACCCCATCTCATGCCAGCTCACATATGCATCTTTGCACGTTAAACACACACAATAATCAAGGCACAATGAGAATGCATGCATGCACACCACTGTGGTCCCTAGCACACACACCCCACATCCTCATCACATTGGATTGGCACCAGTCCACCATGCAGCACTTGTGAGCAGCAACGCCACGCCACGGCTCCAATTATGTCACTGTACATTTATACACCATTCACACGGACCTGGGGATCACTTCTCCACCACAAATGAGGATGACACCCCTTTTCCCGTAGGAATATCACCCCCACATTCCAAAATCATACACAAACAGAACCAAAAAAATAAAATAAATGACAAGCAAAAATAAAAATGCCCAGCAAAAATATAATTTAAACAAAATAACAACAAAGAAAACACATAAAAGACAAAAATCACTCTGCAAAACAGTCCCCAAATATCTCAAAGACACGTCACAAACAAATAAACAAAAGCTAATAAACAAAAGCACCTTGCTGTATAGGGAGGGATACAAAGGGATGTACTTTTGCAAAGGAAGTGCGTTTGTGTCTGTCTATTTATGCTGTCTGCGTAGTTCACTAAGTTGCCCGGGTCCACTTCCAATTTCACTGATTGCGCCGTTCCCGAGTTGTGAGCACGCGCACAGAGGTGCTGACCATGGTCTGCTTCATGTGCGCATGCGCGAGCCGGCCGGCCCTTCATTTGCATGGGGTCACGGCTCATTTCAATGTAACACGCCCACGTCCTTCCCAATTTGTATTACTCCACCTTACGCCTCTGAAATAAAGTTACGCATGCGCAATTTTCTGCGCAAAAGCTACGAGAATAGGGTGATTACGTGGCTACATTGCGCAAGTCTAACGTAAAGGCGGTGCGCTACGCCGGTCCAATAATGCGCAGATGTACCTGAATCTGGCCCCTTTTTTTTTTTTTAAATAGTCTGTTGAATAACTGATTTACTTAAAAGTTGGCATGCTTTTTTTTTTTCAAATGTGTAGAAAAAATACCAACAAGTACAAAAGAGAATTTATATCAGTAAAAAGTACAGTATAGATAGATCAATGTATTCAGTTCCCGCTTTCCTTTATTATTGTATAATTCAATATTTAGATAGTTTTGTTATTATATTAATACAGCATATATATATATATATATATATATAGAGACAGAGAGAGAGAGAGAGAGATCTCTCTCTGTATATATATATATATATATATATATATATATATATATATATATATATATATATATATATATATATAAAATATGCAATACTATTATTGTATTATTATTAATACAATTGATACTGTATTAATATATGTATATAAATAATAAAATCATATAATATACTGTAATTTTTTTTTATATATATATATATATATAAATATATATATAACTTTATAAATATATATTTTGTTTGTGTGTATGCGTATATACAGTTGCACTCATAAGTTTACATACCCTGGCAGAATTTATGATTTCTTGGGCATTTTTCAGACAATATGAATGATAACACAAAAACTTTTCTTTCACTCATGGTTAGTTCTTGGCTGAATCCATTTATTATCAATCAACAGTGTTTACTCGTTTCTTATTATTATTATAATGACAACAGAAACTACCCAAATGACCCTGATCAAAAGTTTACATACCTTGGAATGTTTGGGCTTGGTACAGACACAGAAGGTGGCACACACAAATTAAAATGGCAATTAAAAGGTTAATTTCTCACATTTGTGGCTTTTTCAATTGCAATTAGTGTCTGTGTATAAATAGTCAATGAGTTTGTACGTTCTCACATGGATGCACTAAGCAGGCTAGACACTGAGCAATGAGGAGCTAGAAAAGAACAGTCAAAAGACCTGCGTAACAAGGTAATAAAACTTTACAAGGATGGAAAAGGATCTAAAAAGCTATCCAAAGCCTGGAATATGCCAGTCAGTACTGTTCAATCACTTAATAAGGAGTGGAGAATGTTTGGATCTCTTGGTACCAAGCCATGGTCAGGTAGATCAGGAGACCCTCAGCACAACCCTGACCCAGTAAATTGTGAACGGTCGTTCTTATTAGACTCTGGAAGCTTCCCTTATCAAATGGGGCCCCAGATACTGACCCCACCATGCTAAATCCACTGCCGGGACAAGGTTATCTAGAGCCAAGGGCCAAGACACCAAACTGCACCCCCCCAAGTTGTATGAGCATTATGTGTCAGAACCCCCCCACCCCCCACAAAAACACTGAGCACTAATCTGCATGCTTACCCTGTAAGCATAACACCCCCTCCTCCTAGTACAAATCCACCCCCCTGCCTGCTGAAATCTCTCCCCTCATCACAAATCCTTGCCCCCCGATCCCCCAGATCAATTGCCCCCGCCCAAAAACAAACAATCCCTCCTAGAACAAACCCTCTACCCCTAAAATTTCTCCTCCAATTACCCATCCTCACCCCCCACTTCAAATCCCTCCCACCTAGCACAAATATCCTTCCTGCTATCCCCCCTCCCAACACAACTCCTCCTAGATCACCACTCTTAGCACCCACCACCCTCTCTAGAATAATACTTACCTCCTGCCGCCTCCCCAAATTTCCCCTTCCAACACAAATCTCCTTCTTCCCCCCACCTCACATGAAACCACAGTGCCTAGTGCGGCCGCCCCTCCAGTCCCAACCACTTGTCCCGGCCCTGACTGCATCTGTCCCCCGTCAACTGTAAGACTAAAAACCGAGCAAGCAAACACTGCTGATCACTTGGTACTCATGCTCTCAGTGACTTGATGAGAGTACAAAGCTGCTGTCCAAGGGTGGCTACGCTGCTCTTCCTAAGATATAGTGGAGGAGTCATTGTAGCCACCAGAAATATAGTTGAGGAGTGAATGTAGCCACCAGAAATATAGTGAAGGAGTCATTGTAGCCACCAGAGATATAGAGGAGGAGTCATTGTAGCCATCAGAGATATAGTGGAGGAGTCATTGTAGCCTCCAGAGATATAGTGGGGGAGTCATTGTAGCCATCAGAGATATAGTGGGGGAGTCATTGTAGCCATCAGAGATATAGTGGGGGAGTCATTGTAGCCATCAGAGATATAGAGGAGGAGTCATTGTAGCCTCCAGAGATATAGTGGGGGAGTCATTGTAGCCATCAGAGATATAGAGGGGGAGTCATTGTAGCCTCCAGAGATATAGTGGGGGAGTCATTGTAGCCTCCAGAGATATAGTGGGGGAGTCATTGTAGCCATCAGAGATATAGTGGGGGAGTCATTGTAGCCATCAGAGATATAGAGGAGGAGTCATTGTAGCCTCCAGAGATATAGTGGGGGAGTCATTGTAGCCATCAGAGATATAGAGGGGGAGTCATTGTAGCCTCCAGAGATATAGTGGGGGAGTCATTGTAGCCATCAGAGATATAGTGGAGGAGTCATTGTAGCCTCCAGAGATATAGTGGGGGAGTCATTGTAGCCATCAGAGATATAGAGGAGGAGTCATTGTAGCCTCCAGAGATATAGTGGGGGAGTCATTGTAGCCATCAGAGATATAGTGGAGGAGTCATTGTAGCCTCCAGAGATATAGTGGAGGAGTCATTGTAGCCTCCAGAGATATAGTGGAGGAGTCATTGTAGCCACCAGAGATATAGTGGAGGAGTAAATATAGACTCCCGAAGACAGAAGGTTAGTGACCAGTAGGGTGACCACATTTCCAAACTACCATGACCAGGTCACCAGGTAAAATTAAAGGGGAAAAAAATGCAGCTACCACATCTATGGACTGGGAAGCTGCACTATATTACATTTTTCTTATTGGATTTCGATAATGGAACTCTACAGGGAGCCATGCTTATGTGAATCATCCAACACAGCAGGTAGATGCGTATGGAGCACATTCTGCCGGGCCCCTTGGGGTCGGGTCAATGGAAAAACGAGAACAAAATTGTGGCTACGGAGCCTCTGAGGGCCCCTGTTATAAATACCATACAGTACATTTACCGTCCTGGAACATTTTTTGGTGCAAGGCAAAAATGAATCAGTCTTCTCAAAATATCACTTGTCCCAGAGGATGACAAATATCTGGAGGAATCCGACTCTTCTTAGTCTGCAGGAAGAATTGGCTCTTTTTTTATTTATGGGGTCTCGTCTGAGTTTTTTTTTTTTTTATACTTCGCTTTTGCGAAATTTTTGTGAAATTTGTGAAAATCATTTAAACATTAGTGTCTAAGGCATTAGAGTAGCTTTTTAATATTTTCCTCAGGTTTGTGGTTTTTCCTGGAAGTGCTTTTGTTTCCTTCCATAATCCAAAACCTCGTAGGATAATAAACTCCCATCATAACTGATCCGAGTTTGGGTCTATGTGTGTGCGCAGCCGCGGCGCGTACATAAGACTAGTCACGGAAATATGACAAGGAAACTCTGTAAACATGCCTTTCAATTTTACCCCAATTTAGTGGGACGGTCTTGATCACCCATTTCCCTATCCTGTATTCTAGACATGTGCGATGCCGAAAAAAATTTGTTTTATTTCTTTATTCTTTCGTTTTTAGTTTTTTTCTGGTCATTTTCATAAATTTGAAAATTCGTAAATTTGGTAAATTAGAAATTTTTCGTTTTTCTGGTCATTCGTTATGATCGCAAATTGTAAAAACATAAATTAGAAAATTCATAAATTCGTAGATTCGTAAATTTGTAGATTAGAAAATTGGAATTTTTTACAAATTAGTAGATTCGTAAATTTGTAGATACATAAATTCGTACATTTGTAAATTCGTACATTCGTATATTTGTAAATTAGAAAATTGAAAAATTGGAAATTTCATAAATTAGTAGATTCTTAAATTTGTAGATTCGAACATTTGTAAATTCGTAAATTCCTAAAGTCATAGATTCGTAAATTTGTAGATTTAAAACTTTGTAAATTCTAAATTCGTAAATTTGATATTTTTAGTTTTTCTGGTCATTCGTTATGATCGAAAATTGTAAAATCGTAAATTCAAAAATTCATAAATTCGTAGATTCGTAAATTCGTAGATTCGTAAATTTGTAAACTAGAAAATTGCAAATTTCATCAATTCGTAGATTCGTAAATTCGTAGATTTGAAAATGAGTAAATTCATAAATTCATAGATTTGTAAATTTGTATATTTGAAACTTCGTAGATTCGTATATTCATAAATTCGTAGGTTTGAAACTTTGTAAATTTGTAGATGTCCGGCCCCTTGTCAAGCACCAGCCATCTGAATTACAGCAGTGGGGGTGTTTTTGGAAGAGCCTGATTAGAGCCGTTGGCCCAGATTCACATACAATTAGATTATCGTAGCGTATCAGAAATACTCTACGCCGCCGTATTTTACCTGGCTCTACATGGAATCCCGGTAGATTTTGTCCAGTAAACTACGGCGGCGTAGTGTATTTCTCCCGGCGCAAGCCATCTACGCGAGTAGGGGGCGTGAAGCATTTAAAATAGGCGCGTTCCCGCGGCGATCGAACTGTGCATGCTCCGTTCATAAATTTCCCGCCGTGCATTGCGTGAAATCACGTCGTTACGTCATTCGTTCTTTGAGTAGCGTTATTTACGGACATTCCTATTCCCGAACGATTTACTTAAAAAAATAAAAATAAATAAAATTCGACGCGGGAACGACGGCCATACTTAGCATGGGCTACGCACCGTTAGACCAGCAAATAGCTGGTCTAACAGTACGTAGCAAAAAAATGACGTAAGCGATTGCGAAGACCACTCGTATCTTCGTGGATCGCCGTAAAAAGTAATTTGCATATCCCGACGCTGAAAACGACACTGACTCCTCCCAGCGGCCTCAAAAATATCGCAGCGTAGATCCGAAGGCTTACGAAGACGTAAGCCTCTCGGATCGAAGCCCGAAGCCGCCGTATCATGGTTTGAGGATTCAAACTAGTGATACGGCGCGCAAAATTTGAAATTACTCCTGTCTAACACCAGTTAGACAGGCGTAATTGCTCTGTGAATCTGGGCTGTTGGCTCTAATAGGCGTCCTGATTAGAGCCTGTGGGCTCTAATAGGCTTCCAAATTGGTAAACAGCAGGCGCAATGCTGTGCATTCACTGTTTATACATTGCTTCCCTAACACTGACCCGCCTCTCAGCCAATCAGGTGCACTGGGTCTGGTTACCTGTCATCTAAATGGCTGAAGCGACAGGCGTTGTGATTGGACGCCCATCAGGCTTGCAATCATAGCAGAGATGACATGGAGGGGATGGGAGAAGACATCGAGGACTCAGAGGGAGCGTGGAGGAAAGCTTTGGGGGGATGGGGCACAGTGGCTATGTTTGATGGGCACAGTGACTGCGTTTGATGGGCACAGTGGCTGCGTTTGATGGGGCACAGTGGCTGCGTTGGTTGGGCACAGTGGCTGCATTTTGATGGGCACAATGGCTGCGTTTGATAAGCACAGTGGCTGCGTTTTGATGGGCACAGTGGCTGCATTTGGTGGGGCACAGTGGCTGCATTTGGTGGGGCACAGTGGCTGCATATGGTGGGGCACAGTAGCTGCATTTGGTGGGGCACAGTGGCTGCGTTTTGATGGGGCACAGTGGCAGAGATTGATGGGCACAGTGACTGCATTTGATGGGCACAGTGGCAGCGATTGAAGGGCACAGTGGCTGCGTTTTATGGGGACAGTGGCTGCATTTTTATGGGGCAGAGCAGCTGCGTTTTGATGGGCACAGTGGCTGCGTTTAATGGGCACAGTGGCTGCATTTGATAGGGGAAACTGGCTGCGTTGGGTGGGCACAGTGGCTGCGTTTTGATGGGCACAATGTCTGTGTTTGATGGGCACAGTAGCTGCGTTTTGGTGGGGCACAGTGGCTGCGTTTGATGGGCACAGTGAGGCTGCAATTGATGTTTTTATTTTTTCAGTTTGTTTGCGCCCCTCAAAAAATGTAACATAAATGGCTGTAACATAAAAAAATGTGGAAAAAGTGAAGCGCTGTGAATACTTTACAGATGCACTGCATTTTAATGGTATATTTAGAGACCAAGAGGGAGCAAATAAGTGACGTCGAATCCAAGTATTTTTTTCCACTCTCAATGTCACGTAATAATCTTTAACAAACCAGATTATTATTACACACAAGCGCCGCCTTGGATCGAGCCGCCTCCTCAGCCTTGCCGTGGAGGTTCAAAGCCACCACATCCAGTCCGGTGCAGGAGCCGCCCGTGACGCCACCGTCTCTCCAGAGTGCCGTATAAATGCCCACTGCAAGAATAACGATGTTCAGGACGGGTTCCCGCCACAGATATATCTTCGTTAACGGCTAACGACCTTGTGATCCCGCCACGTACTTTGCTTACTGTACAACCGTAACTCATATTTTCGAGACTCATCTGATGGTTGTCGGTGAAATGATACACGACAACATAAGAGTCGTAAATCACGGCGGCGTCTTGGGAAACCGTGATTTGCTTTTGGGTTCTACAAATAGAGAAAACAAGATTCCCGGTGGCCGACCTATTAATAATATCCGGAGAACCCGTCCCTAGAATGTGACATCGGTGCTGACCTATCGAGCGCCGCCGTCGTCTTTTTCTCTGGTCGTTTTTACAGAAGAACGTGCACTATGTATGGATAGGTGGTGACCATCGCACCGTCTATGTGGCCAAAAGACTTGGACACCCCTCCAAAAGTTTGAGTTTTGGTGCTTACAGTGCAGGCCACGGCATGGAAAGACCATGGCCCGGATTCACAGAGATGGGCGCATATTTACGCCGGCGTAGCGCACACACATACGCTACGCCGGCGCAGCGCGGAGAGGCATGCACTGAATTCAGCAAGCTATTGCTCCCAACTCTGCGCCGGCGTAGCGTATATTTCGAAGGCGCAGGCTGGCGTAAGTGGAAGTAGGTGGAAGTGGGCGTGATCCATGCTAATGAGGCGTGACCCCATGCAAATGATGGGCCAGGGCGTCAGACAAGTACTTAAAACGAACCGCGCATGCGTCAAGACGTGGACGTATCCCCGTGCGCATGCGCACAACCACGTCGGAAAACAAGTGCCTAAGATACGCCGGATGACTGTGTACGCCGTTAACGTAACCTACGCCCAGCCAGACCCACGTCCTACGTAAAATACGCCGGCTTGAGTTCCCCGGTGCAGACCTTTGCATGTCTGGTGCTGACTTACACCTCCTTTATGGGGAATAACTTTACGCCGGACGGAAAACTTGCGCGCGTTGTGTAGAGCCTGCGCCGGGCGCACGTACGTTTGTGAATCGGCGTATTTCCCGCATTTGCATATTTGAATGGCTAATCAATGGGAGCAGCAACATGCGTCCAGAAGAAAAATGCGCCCGCGTTACGCCGGGGTAAGTAATATACGTCGGCGTAGGGTGGCCAGTTTTTAGGCGTATGTTGGTTTGTGACTCGGGCGTACAGATGCGCCGGCGCACATTTGCACTTACGACGGCGTAACTTGATTTACGCCGGCGCAAGTGCTTTGTGAATCCGGGCCATTGTAGGCAATTGTACTCTTCCAACCTTGTGGTGAAGGTTTGGTGAAGACCCTTTTCTGTTCCACCAGGACCCAGTGTACACAGCCAGCTCCATAAAGACATGCTGTGACCCGTTGGGTGTGGTGGACCTTGAGTTGCCTGCAGACAGTCCGAAACCCCAATTTTACTGAACACCTTTGGGTTAAATTAGAACTCCAGTTGTGAGCCAGGTCTTCTCCAACACAACTCCTCAATATTCCACCTCAATCCTGTATGTAGCACACTACTTAACCCTGCACTCTGTACACAACACAATCCTCAACCCTGCACTCTGTATGTAGCACACTTCTCAACTCTATACACAGCAACTCCTCATCCCTGCACTCTGTACACAGCACATATCCTTCAACCCTGCATTCTGTATGTAGCACACACCTCAGCCCTGCATTCTGTAAAAAGCACACTTCTGAAAGCTGCACTCTGTATGTAGCACATTTCTCAACTCTGCACTCTGTATGTAGCACACTCCTCAACACTGCAGTCTGTACACATCATACTCCTCAACCCTGCACTCTGTACACAGTGCAATCCTCAAACTTTCATTCTGTATGTAGCTCACTCCTCAACTCCGTACACAGCAACTCCTCGTCCCTGCACACTTTACACAGTGTACTCCTCAAACCTGTACTCTGTACACAGTGAACTTCACAACCCTGCACTCTATGTAGCGCACTCCTCAACTCTGCACTCTGTACACAGTGAACTCCTCAACCCTGCACTCTGTATGTACCTCACTTCTCAACCCTGCACTCTGTACACAGAGCACTCCTCAACCCTGCACCCTGTATGTAGCACACACCTCAATTCTGCAGTCTGTACACAGCATACTCATCAACCCTGTACTCTATACACAGCATACTCCTCAACACTGCACTTTATACACAGCACACTCCTCAACTATGCACTCTGTACACAGCACACTCCTCAACCCTGCACTCTGTATGTAGCACGCTCCTCAACTATGCAGTCTGTACACAGCTTACTCCTCAACCCTGTACTCAATACACAACATACTCAACCCTCAGCCCTGCACCCTGTAAACAGCACAATCCACAACCCTGCACTCTGTACACATCGCAATCCTCAACGCTTCACTCTGTATGTAGCACACTCCTCAACTCTGTACACAGCAACTCCTCATCCCTGTAATCTGTACATAGCGCACTCCTCAACCCTGCACACTGTACACGATGGTGTCTTCAAACTATGGCCCTCCAGTTGTTCAGGAACTACAATTCCCATCATGCCTAGTCATGCCTGTGAATGTCAGTGTGTTACAATGCCTCATGGGATGTGTAGTTCTACAACAGCTGGAGGGCAATAGTTTGAAGATCCCTGCAGTGTACACAGTGCACTCATGAACTCTGCAGTCTGTACACAGCACACTCCTGTACCCTGCACTCTGTATGAAGCACACACCTCAACTCTGCAGCCTGTACACAGCATACTCCTCAGCCCTGCACTCTATACACAGTATACTCCTCAGACCTGCACTCTATACACAGCATACTCCTCAGCCCTGCACTCTATACACAGTATACTCCTCAGACCTGCACTCTATACACAGCATACTCATCAGCCCTGCACTTTGTATACAGCACACTCCTCAACCCTATACTCTGTACATAGCGCACTCCTCACCCCTGTACTCTGTATGTAGCACACTCCTCAATTCTGCAGTCTGTACACTGCATACTCCTCAGCCCTGCACTCTGTACACAGCGCACTCCTCAACCCTTCACTCATTATGTAGCACACTCCTCAACTCTGTACACAGCAATCCCTCATCCCTGCACTCTGTACACAGCACACTCCTCAATGCTGCACTCTGTATGTAGCACACACCTTCACTCTGCAGTCTGTACACAGCACACTCCTCATCCCTCATCCTCAACTCTGCAGTCTGTACCCTGCACACTGTACACAGTGCACACCTCAACTCTGCACTCTGTACACAGCACAATCCTCAACCCTTCACTCTGTATCTAGCACACTCCTCAACTCTGTACACAGCAATCCCTCATCCCTGCACTCTGTACACAGCACACTCCTCAACTCTGTACACAGCAATCCCTCATCCCTGCACTCTGTACACAGCGCACTCCTCAACTCTGTACACAGCAATCCCTCATCCCTGCACTCTATACACAGCGCACTCCTCAACTCTGTACACAGCAGTCCCTCATCCCTGCACTCTGTACACAGCGCACTCCTCAACTCTGTACACAGCAATCCCTCATCCCTGCACTCTGTACACAGCGCACTCCTCAACTCTGTACACAGCAATCCCTCATCCCTGCACTCTGTACACAGTGCACGCTTCAACCCTGCACCCTGTATGTAGCACACACCACAACTCTGCAGTCCTTACACAGCATACTTCTCAACCCAGCACTCTCTCTATACTCAGCATACGCCTCAGCCCTGCACTCTGTAAACAACACACTCCTTAACCCCACCCTCTGTATGTAGCACACAGTGCACCTCTGAACTCCTTGTATGTAACAATACCCAACTTCAATTATGTCACACCCACCATTTGATGCAGAAGACCCCCGACCCCCACACCACCTCCCCGAACCCTCAAAATATGAGTTCCTGCGACTTTTCCCTTGCGAAAGAAAAAGCCCCCCGGAGTATGTCCCTGTTTTTCTTTGTCATTCATGGTGTACAGATGTGTAACACTCCACCGAATTGTATCAAGTAACATTTTCAAAATCTGACGGCATTACACAATAATATGGGTATTACATCACCGAGAGCCAAATATAGAGTCTTTTGTAATCCATATGGGCACGCGCCGCGCCAGAGCCCAGCTTGCCCTTTTTCCTTACAACATTCTTGGATTTTCTGAATGCTCATTTTATTAAAAGGACACATTTTGCTTCAAGGCTAACAGTGTAGTAATCTGACTTCAGAAAATAAATCCCATGAAGCGAGATTAATAAGAGACCGTTACTGTATTGTAAAGGTTGTGGGGAAATGAGGGATCATCTGCAGAGCATCACGCGCTCTTCCTACAGTCAGAGACCGAAAAACTCAAAATAATGTTCCAAGAATGCCCCGGATACCGGCGCAAACGAAAAAATCAATTACCGCCACCGTGCTCATCCATTGCCGCCACTGTGCCCATCTATTGCCGCCACTGTGCCCATCTATTGCCGCCACTGTGCCCATCTATTGCCGCCACTGTGCTCATCTATTGCCGCCACTGTGCCCATCAAACGCAGTCACCAGGGCCGATGCTAGGGTCACAGGTGCCTGGGTGCAGAAATATTTCTGGCGCCCCCCCACATGGGCGTGGTCATTTTACTAACTCCTCCCCATTACAAATGTTTCTATGGCAATGACTCAACCACAGAGATGCTCCCCCACGAAGTCTTCATTACCCTGGAATCCTCCCATGATCTCTTAACCGCTTGCCGACCAGCCGCCGGCGGCAGGTCGGCTCTGCTGGGCGAGAGCACATAGATCTACATCATCTCGGCCAGAATCCAACAGTGGCGCACACGCACCGCCGGAGGCGCGCACGCACGCCCCCCAGCCCGCCCCTGACTCCTGCGCGCGTGGGCGCGATCGCCGTCAGGCACCCGCGATCGCTCGTTACAGAGCGAGGACCGGGAGCTGTGTGTGTAAACACAAAGCTCCCGGTCCTGTCAGGGGGGAAATGACTGATCGTCTGTTCATACAATGTCCCACCCCCCCCCCTTCAGTTAGAACACACCCAGGAACATACTTAACCCCTTCCCTCAGAAAGATTGAAGATATGGAACAGCTCATCCATCAAGCCCATGACACCCACTACAAATTCAGACACACCTGGGCCTGTTGGACCCACTACAGGGAAACCGTGAGTCGGAGGACTCAACCTGTCCCCACTACTTCCCCCACTGCCCCCTAAGAAGGTGGACCGGACCATGGTATGATCCCTATCGGGTTGATTCTCCTCCCCCCCGGTCCCCCCACCGGTCAAGGGGTGGATTCCCCGTCGGGGGGTGGCGGGACTGGGATTCATCTATTCATGAAATATATACGTGGTCCCACCCTGTGGGGCCCCCCCACAGACTGCTCCCGATGGGGGTGGGCGGGTGTGGGGGTGGGCCTTGCTGGTCCCTACTTGGATCGTTGCTGTCGTCTCCTCTGAATGGGCCGGGAGGGTGGGGCCTTTGCCCTTTTCTTTCTTTGCCTACGCTGGTTAGTTGGAAATCTTCCGCTATTTCTCCTGAAGATGTCTACATGCGGTGTTATGTATAGATGTGCATTTTACTTTTTTTGTTCAAAACTAATGTTGCTCTTCCATGTCTGTACCTGAGCATATACCTCCTATTGTTCAATGTATCCTGTTCCGATATCTGTACTATGTTTCTACATATTCTGTATGCCTCATACCGATATATTCGGTATAAAAAAAAAAACCTTCCTCGTCCCCTAGTGTTAACCCCTTCACTGCCAGTGGCATTTTTATAGCACTGATCGCTATATGAATGCCAATGGTCAAAAAAAAAAGTGTCCGATGTGTCCGCCAGAATGTCGCAGTACCGATAAAAATCGCTGATCGCCGCCATTAGTAGTAAAAAAAAAAAATATTAATAAAAATGCCATAAAACTATCCCCTATTTTGTAAACGCTATAACTTTTGCGCAAACCAATCAATAAACGCTTATTGTGATTTTTTTATGAAAAATAAGTAGGAGAATACGTATCGGCCTAAACTGAGGAAAAAAAATAGTTTTTTTAATATATATTTTTTGGGGGGATATTTATTACAGCAAAAATTTTTTTTATTTTATTTCAAATTTGTCGCTCTATTTTTGTTTATAGCGCAAAAAATAAAAACCGCAGGAGAAGATCAAATACCACCAAAAGAAAGCTCTACTTGTGGGGAACAAAGGACGCCAATTTTGTTTGGGAGCCACGTCGCACGACCGCGCAATTGTCTGTTAAAGCAACGGAGTTGCCGAATCGTAAAAAGTGGCCCGGTCTTTGAGCAGCAATATGGTCCGGGGCTGAAGTGGTTAACAATAAACAAAATAGAGGAAGAGAAGCAGAGCACTTTATTGGGACCTGGAGGGGGGCCTCTCTGATGGACACAGAGAGGGCTTCTGTTAGAGAGTCTATTAAATGCACGTCTGTAGGTGCCTGGGTGCAATGCACCCTGTGCATCCTGCCTAGGGTCGGCCCTGGCAGTCACTGTGCCCATCAAACACAGCTACTGTGCCATAAAATTTTCCCCACTGTGCCATTCCATCAAACACAGCCACTGTGCCCATCAATTGTCACCACTGTGCCATGCCATCAAACGCAGCCACTGTGCCATCGATTGTTGCCACTGTGCCCATCAATTGTCGCCACTGTGACCATCAATTGTCACCACTGTGCCATCAAACACAGCCACTGTGCCCATCAATTGTCACCACTGTGCCATGCCATCAAACGCAGCCACTGTGCCATTGATTGTCGCCACTGTGCCATGCCATCAAACGCAGCCACTGGTCCATCGATTGTTGCCACTGTGCCCATCAATTGTCACCATTGTGCCCATCGATTGTCGCCACTGTGCCATGCCATCAAACGCAGCCACTGTGCCATCGATTGTTGCCACTGTGCCCATCAATTGTCACCACTGTGCCCATCAATTGTTGCCACTGTGCCATGCCATCAAACGTAGCCGCTGTGCCATCGATTGTCACCACTGTGCCCATCAATTGTCACCACTGTGCCCATCAATTGTCGCCACTGTGCCATGCCATCAAACGCAGTCACTGTGCCATCGATTGTCGCCACTGTGCCCATCAACTGTCACCACTGTGCCCATCAATTGTCGCCACTGTGCCATGCCAAACGCAGTCACTGTTCCCATCAATTGCCGCCACTGTGCCATGCCAAACGCAGCCACTGTGCCATCAATTGTCGCCACTGTGCCATGCCAAACGCAGTCACTGTGCAATGCCATTGTCGCCACTGTGCCCATCAATTGCCCGCCAGTTTGCCCCTAAAATGCAGTCACTGTTCCCATCAATTGTCGCCACTGTGCCATGCCAAACGCAGCCACTGTGCCATCAATTGTCGCCACTGTGCCATGCCAAACGCAGTCACTGTGCAATGCCATTGTCGCCACTGTGCCCATCAATTGCCCGCCAGTTTGCCCCTAAAATGCAGTCACTGTTCCCAACAATTGTCGCCACTGTGCCATGCCAAACGCAGTCACTGTGCAATGCCATTGTCGCCACTGTGTCCATCAATTGCCCGCCAGTTTGCCCCTAAAATGGAGCCAGAGTATGTAAATTCTGCCAGGGTATGTAAACTTCTGAGCAAAACTGTGTGTATATATATATATATATATATATATTTATAATTGTGACCTAATACTAGCTTGTTTAGTACCCACATATTTATTGCTGTAGTCCGTCTCAAATGAGGGTGAACGGAGGACTTCCATGACATGCGTGTTTATTCATAGACTCCGGCCTTGTATTAGGAAAGTACAGAATCGGCCGGTGGCCCGCCTGGTCTTCTGGTGATATGGGGGAGGGGGGGGGGGTCAGTTGGAAAATGTTTGATGTTAATCCCCTTTGATACTTTGATATGAATGTTTGAGTAATGATAATGATAACCTTCCCTGAAGAGGTCAATGAAAGAGAATCCCTTAAAAGGGCCGCATTTATTTATTTCATTTTCAATGGCGGTGACGCGGTGATACATGAATTGGCGCGGAGAAGGTCACGGATTCACACTCCTGTTTATGTTGCAGGGCTTACTTGGATCTCAATGAACTGAAACAGCGGCTCAATCTGACGGGGTCAACGCAGCTCAACATATTTTTTGCAAATTCGTCGGAAGAGGAGCTGGCCGGGGTGGCCACGTGGCCTTGGGACAAAGAGGTCCTCACATATCTTGGTAGGTTGTGCTTATGGACTGTGTGCATGCTGTGTCTTGTCTACTGATTGAAAGGTAAACGTAGGTCTAGGGAGCATAGGAAAGTACATTCACCTACCCAATCCCGTACTCCTAGACCGGTCCCTGCAACATCTTTGACCCCATGACTCAGTGGTCTAATGGTCTAAGGCAGGGGTGTCAAACTCAATGTCATTGTGGGCCACATCAGCATTATGATTGCCCTCAAAAGGGCCGGTTGTATCTGTAAGATTAGGGGCCAGATTCAGGTAGATGGGAGCATCTTTGCTCCAGAGTAACGCTTCTCAATTACGTTACTCTGACGACCCTTTCAGCGCAAGTACTGTTATTCACATAGCAGTTGCGCGTAAACTTGCGCCAGAGTAACGATAATGCGCTGGCGTAACCCGACGCAAGTGGAAGTGGGTGTGATCATATGTAAATGATGGGCGGAGCCCAGCGCAGAGGCTTACGTTCAGCGCATCAACCACGGAGCATGCGCAGTGAGTGAGGCTCCACTCGCCCCCTTTGTGCGCATGCTCACAACTTCCGTCGGCACCACTTCACGGGAAACGTCAGCGCAATGCCTTCCGTTGGGCGTTTAAATGCGCCCGTAGAAGCGCCATTCCGGCACTAAAGTATATCCTGTTCCCCCTCCCCGCAGTGAAGTTACTTTTGTTCTGAGATGGCTGCTCCCGTTCCCCGCAAACACACAGGAGAAAGCTGAACTTTAATGGCCAGGAGCTGACAGCCGTCATCTCGGCTATGGAGACCTATGATGTCTTCCTCCATGGCTGTAAAATTTGACAGACAAGCATGGACAGAGGTGTTGTCCTGCAAGTGGGGGTGCTCAGCTAGCTCTTATCGTCGGTAATGCTGCTGTAGCTGCTCTCCTGCTGACCTGTGGCCGTCTGGAGTAAAGATAAAGCAGCTATTTGTAGAAATAACTTTGCGCCGGACGGACGAGATACGCGCGGCGCATGTAGCCAGCGTATGGTGCTAATCCGTTCGTGAATTGGGAAAAATCCCTCATTTGCATATTTGCAGGGGAAATCAATAGGCGCGACTGATGCGCCCAGCGAAATTATGCGCTGACGATACTCTGGCGTCGGAACGTTCTGCCGGTCGCAAATGACCCGTTATTGGGCGCATCTAGTTTGGTGGGTACGGGCACATAGAAACGACGGCGCATCTTCACAGTTACGCGACGCATATCGAAATACTCCAGCGCAAGTGTTGCTGAATCTGGCCCTAGATGTCCAGCACATCCTCTCACCTTACATTAGATGTCAAGAGCCCCCCCACCATCAGAAGTTGAGTCCCCCTACACTCCCTTGCATCACAGTGCACAGTTCCTTATGCTGCTGCTGGGAAGAAGCTGAATTTATTGCTTAAAAGCAGAAAGTAAGGGTCTTGAGGAGGACCAGAGGAGGGCTGCAGCTGCAGGAGAGGTGCGAGGGTCACGTGAAATGGCCTGGAGGGCCGGATTCGGCCTTGTGTTTGCCACCTATGGTCTAAGGTCTTCTCATCAAGACAGATGCAGGGCCCATAGGCAAGGCACCATTATTCCCACTGATACCAATGATGAGGCACTACGGCTCCCACTGACACCAATGGTGGGACACTATTCCTTTCACTGATACCAATGATAGAGCACTACTTCTCCCATCAATACCAATGATGGGGCACTATTCCTCACAGTGACACCTTTTATGGGACACTATTCCTCACAGTGACACCAATGATGGGACACTATTCCTCACAGTGACACCAATGATGGGACACTATTCCTCCCACTGACACCAATGATGGGACACTATTCCTCCCACTGACACCAATGATGGGACACTATTCCTCCCACTGACACCAATGATGGGACACTATTCCTCCCACTGACACCAATGATGGGGCACTATTCCTCCCACTGATACCAATGATGGGACACTATAACTCCCACTGACACCAATGATGAGACACTATTCCTCCCACTGATACCAATGATGGGACACTATTCCCCCCACTGATACCAATGATGGGACACTATTCCTCGCACTGATACCAATGATGAGACACTATTCCTCCCACTGACACCAATGATGAGACACTATTCCTCCCACTGACACCAATGATGAGACACTATTCCTCCCACTGACACCAATGATGGGACACTATAGCTCCCACTGATGAGACACTATTCCTCCCACTGACACCAATGATGGGACACTATTCCTCCCACTGATACCAATGATGGGGCCCTATTCCTCCCACTGATACCAATGATGAGACACTATTCCTCCCACTGATACCAATGATGGGGCACTATTCCTCCCACTGAAATCAATGATGGGGCACTATTCCTCCCACTGATACCAATGATGGGACACTATTCCTCCCACTGATACCAATGATGGGGCACTATTCCTCCCACTGAAATCAATGATGGGACACTATTCCTTCCACAGATACCAATGATAGAGCACTACTTCTCTCATCAATACCAATAATTGGCCACTATTCTTACCACCAATTTCAATGATAGGACACTATTCCTCCCACTGATACCAATGACAGGACACTATTCCTCCCACTGATACCAATGATGGGGCATTATTCATCCGGCTGACACCAATGAGGGGGTACTATTCTTCTTCCTACTGATCACAGGCATTATGTCGTTTTCTTACTCCCACTTACCACCAAGCCTAGGGCATTGTTTACTCCACTGAAATCGGGGCATTTTCTACTCCCACTGGCTACAGTCCAGCCCCCCTAAAGTCTGGAGACCCCTGTCCTAGAGCATTTAAACAATGAAGTAGAGTTGCATCCCCACTACAAGGGAGAATCTTCAGGTCTTCAGGAAGCCCAGAGTTGGAATTTGAAGGATGTGCACCACATAGATACCGGATCATTTTCAGCAACCTGCAGCCCCAATAACTATACCCAACCCTTCCGTAGGCCAGGGCTCTTCAATTGGGGCGGGCTAGATGGACTGAAGCCTCGTACACACGGACGGTGTTCCCAAAGGGAAAACTGCGAGGAGAGCTTTTGGCCGGGTATCCTGGCCCTGTGTATGCTCCTCCCAGTTTTTCTGATGGGAAAACTGGCCAAAAAACGCCAGACAAAAAAAAAAGAAAACCAGCTGTCTTTTTTTTTTCGCCGGGAAAACCAGCTGACTTTTGCTCGGCGGTTTTCGGCAATTTTCCTATGGGAAAAACTGCGATAGAGCATACACAAGGCCGGGATTCCCGACCATAGCTCCATCGCAGTTTTCCTGTCGGGAAAACCTCTTCTCGTGTGTACGGGGGAATGACTAGCCGAGTCTGTTCTCGGCTTTCCCCTCGGAATTTCCAATTGGGAACTCTTCCCGTCGGGAATCCCACATGTATGTACGGGGCATGAGGCCGCGTACACGCCACCGAGAAACTCGACGGGCGAAACGCATCGTTTTCCCCGTCGGGTTCCTTGTTCCGCTGTCAAAAAACTCTTCCCATTGCCCGTCGAGGAAATAGAGAACATGCTTTCTTTTTGGCTCGAGGAGTTCCTCGACGGGTTTCTCGGCGAAAAGTGTACACACGACGGGTTTTCTCGGCAGAATACGTCTCCCATCAAGTTTCTTGCTGGATTCTGCCGAGAAAAGCGGTCGTGTGTACGGGGCCTCACAGTCTGAACTGCATCTGTGTGTCGGGGGGGGGGGGGGGGGGTCATCCCAGGTAAACCATCAGATGGGCTTTCTTGAAAGAGATCGGGGGTGATGGGACCATGCCCATCTAGAGGGCACTTTATAAATATCTGAAATAAATAAATGAATATCGGGGGTGCCTTTTGCAGTTGACATTTTCTATAAACAGATGACCCCTGCCTGAAGACACGCAGATTGGCCTGCTTACAGGAAATCTGAGGTTGCCAGCAGAGCTTTCAAAGGAATGTAGGGGAATTGGAAACCAAAAGTTGTATTTGCAAACTTGCCTAATTTGCATGAAAAAAATAAAAAATTAAAAGAGCGAAAGGTGTATTAACCACTTCACCCCCGGAAGAATTTACCCCCATTCCCGACCAGAGCACTTTTTGCGAATTCAGCACTGCGTCGTTTTAACTGACAATCACGCTGTCGTGCGACGCGGCTCCCAAACAACATTGACGTCCTTTTTTCCCCACAAACAGAGCTTTTATTTGATGGTATTTGATCACCCTTGCGGTTTTTATTTTTTGCGCTATAAACAAAAAAACACGAAAATGTTAAAAAAAAGCAACATTTTTTACTTTTTGCTCTAATAAATATCCCCCCAAAAAATATATAAATAAACAAATGTTTCCTCAGTTTAGGCCGATACGTATTCTTCTACATATTTTTTGTAAAAAAAAAATAATAAATAATCGCAATAAGCCTATATTGATCGCTTTGCGCAAAAGTTATAGGGCCAGATTCACGTAGAATCCGCGGCGGCGTAGCGTATGCCATTTACACTACGCCGCCGCAACTTACTCGAGCAAGTGCCGTATTCTCAAAGCGCTTGCTCCGTAATTTTCGGCGGCGCAGTGTAAAAGGCCGCGTAATTCAAAGGGGGCGGCTTGTATTTAAATTAAGCGCGCCCCCGCGCCGATCGAACCGCGCATGCGCTGGCCGTAAAAAAAAAGCCCAGTGCGCATGCTCCAAAGTACGCCGCAAATACATCGGTTTCGACGTGTACGTAATTTACGCAAAGCCCTATTCGCGACGAGTTACGTAAACGACATAAAATCCCGACGCTGTCCCGATGTCCATACTTAACATGGCCTGCGTAAAGTTAACCCACCTTATAGCAGGGGTAACCTTACGCGTACGCAAACTACGTAAACTACGTTGACGCGGCGCAAAAATGTTCGGGAATCGGCGTATCGGCTCATTTGCATATTCGGCGCAGAAATCCACGTCAAGGCAACCTAGCGGCCGGCGTATTATTGCGTTTAGGATCCGACCGTGTAAGTGACTTACGCCAGGCGGATCCTAGCCTAATTCCGGCGTGTCTTGTTTTGTGAATACAAAACATTGATACACCGGCGGGATATTCGAATTACGCCGGTGTATCTGTAGATACACCGGCGTAATTCTTTGAGAATCTGGCCCATAGCGTCTACAAAATAGGGGATAGTTTTATGGCATTTTTATTACTAATGGCGGCGATTTTTATCGTGACTGCGACATTACGGCGGACACATCGGACACTTTTGGCGCTATTTTGGGACCATTGTCATTTATACAGTGCTATAAAATGCACTGATTACTGTGTAAATTACACTAGCAGGGAAGGGGTTAACCAGTTAGGGGGGAGAAGGGGTAAGTGTGTCCTAGGGAGTGATTCTAACTGTGGGGGGTTGGGCTACCGCTGACATGACATTGATCACTGCTCCCGATGACAGGAAGCAGTAGATCAGTGTCCTGTCACTAGGCAGAACAGGGAAATGCTTTGTTTACATAGGCACCCCTCCGTTCTGCCGCTCCGTGACAAGATTGCGGGACACCGGCGGACATCGAGTCCACGGGTCCTGGCGGACACAGTTCGTGGCGGGAGCACAACAGGAAATTCAAAGCAACGTACAGGAACGTTGCTTTGCGCAGCTGTGCCATTCGGCCGACGTATATCGACGTTAGCCGGTGGGCAAGTGGTTAAAAGATAAATTCACCTTAACGAAAAATAATCGCAGGTAAAAAAATATGCATTTATTATTTTTAATTTCTGGAGCCTCTAAAGCATTGCACCAGAGAACAGCAGATTGCTGGTGCCATGCAGATCTCCTGCAGACTGTCAGCATATTTGTGTGCCCATACATCCTGAATGGGCAAGCAGATACAGTCTGACAGGAAGAGCTAATTAACTACCACTACGCTCCACAGCACCATGGTTGTTAATTGAAAACTACAAGCCGACAGCTGCAAAGGCTGCCGGATTTTGTTGTTTTCCTTTCACAGAACACTGTGCATGAGTAACTTGGCCGGGAGGGCGCAGTCATGTTGGAACAGGAAGGGGCCGTCCACAAACTGTTCCCACAAAGTTGGGAGCATGAAATTGTCCAAAATGTCTTGGTATGCTGACACCTTAAGAGTTCCCTTCACTGGAACTAAGGGGCCAAGCCCAACCCCTGAGGAGCCAAGCCGAACCCCTAAAAAAACAATCCCACACCATAATCCCCCCTCCACCAAATGATTTGGGCCAGTGTACAAAGCCAGGTTCATAAAGACATGGATGAGTGAGTTTGGGGTGGAGGAACTTGACTGGCCTGGACAAAGCCCTGACCTCAACCCAATAGAACACCCTTGGGATCAATTAGAGTGGAGACTACAAGCCAGGCCTTCTGGTCCAACATCAGTGCCTGAACTCACAAATGCTCTTCTGGAAGAATGGTCAAACATTCCCATAGATACCCTCCTTAATCTTGTGGACGGCCTTCCCAGAAGAGTTGAAGCTGTTATAGCTGCAAATGGTGGGCCAACTCAATATTGAACCCTACTGACTAAGACTGACTAAGACTGACTAAGACTGGGATGCCATTAAAGTTCAAGTGTCTTTAATGGAGCTTAATAGAGTTTTAAAAAATTTAGAACCTTCGTATAAGAGTTGGCACCTTGGGTCCCGTTGAGGGAAGCACTTCTTTGAACTTATCTGGGGAAGCCTGCCTGGTGACTTTTTAATGCAGCATTGAATGACAAAGCCATTGCATTTTTCGGCAGACCTCCTTTTGGGTTTGTCCTCCTCCAGTGCTGGATGCTCTACATTCTTCTTCCGCAAGGTCTTTAAGAAATCAAAATGACCATCAAAACTATGTAAAAAAAGGTTTAGTATTTAGCCTAACCAGTCTCTCTCTTTTTCCAGGTGGCATCGTCATGAACCCCTCTTTTTTCGGAGTTCCCGGCCATACTCATACCATGATCCATGAAATTGGGCACAGCCTGGGACTATACCATGTCTTTCGTGGCATCTCGGAAATTTTATCCTGCAGCGATCCGTGCATGGAGACGGAACCTTCCTACGAAACCGGGGATCTGTGCCACGATACCAACCCATCGCCTAGGCATAAGAGTTGCGGAGATCCCAACCCAGGACCCGGGAATGAAACTTGTGGCTTTCAAACTTTTTTCAACACCCCGTATAATAATTACATGAGCTATGCAGGTGAGACATTTGCTCACAGATAAAAAACAAAACATAATCTGACAATATACACTGCTCAAAATTTTTTAAGGAACACTTTAAAAACACATCGGATGGGATCTCTACAGGTATGGACTGGGTAATGTGTTGGGATCTATACTGGTATGTACTTTTTAATGGGGTAGGATCTATATGGGTATCGACTGGGTAATGTGGTAGGATCTATACTGGTATGGACTGGGTAATGTGGTAGAATCTACACTGGTATGGACTGGGTAATGTGGTAGGATCTATACTGGTATGGACTGGGTAATGTGGTAGGATCTATACTGGTATGGACTGGGTAATGTTTTGGGATCTCTACTGGTATGGACTGGGAGATGTGTTAGGATCTATACTGGTATGGACTGGGTAATGTGGTAGAATCTTCACTGGTATGGACTGGGTAATGTTTTGGGATCTCTACTGGTATGGACTGGGAGATGCGTTGGGATCTATACTGGTATGTACTTTGTAATGGGGTAGGATCTATATGGATATGGACTGGGTAATGTGGTAGGATCTATACTGGTATGGACTGGGTAATGTGGTAGGATCTATACTGATATGGACTGGGTAATGTGTTGAGATCTATACTGGTATGGACTGGGTAATGTGGTAGAATCTACACTGGTATGGACTGGGTAATGTGGTAGGATCTATACTGGTATGGACTGGGTAATGTGGTAGAATCTACACTGGTATGGACTGGGTAATGTGGTAGGATCTATACTGGTATGGACTGGGTAATGTTTTGGGATCTCTACTGGTATGGACTGGGAGATGTGTTAGGATCTATACTGGTATGGACTGGGTAATGTGGTAGAATCTACACTGGTATGGACTGGGTAATGTTTTGGGATCTCTACTGGTATGGACTGGGAGATGTGTTGGGATCTATACTGGTATGTACTTTGTAATGGGGTAGGATCTATATGGATATGGACTGGGTAATGTGGTAGGATCTATACTGGTATGGACTGGGTAATGTGGTAGGATCTATACTGATATGGACTGGGTAATGTGTTGGGATCTCTACTGGTATGAACTGGGTAATGTGTTAGGATCTCTACTGGGGTATTACCTCCCAGATCTAGACCAGAGCATCACTAAGCTCCTGAACAGACTGAGGTGCAACCTGGCGGCACCGGATGGACCGAAACATATTGTTCTGGGGGTGTTCTTTTGGATTTAGGTCAGGTGAGTGTGGGGGCCATTCAATAGTATCAATTTCTTCATCCTCATGCTCTCCCCACATAAGGCACCAGGAGGAACCCAGGACCCAATCACCAAACCGGTCATGCTGAACGATGTTACAGGCAGCATAATGTTCTCCATGGCTTCTCCAGACCCTTTCACGTCTTTCACATATGCTCAGGGTGAACCTGCTCTCATCTGTGAAAAGCATGGGGCACCAGCGGCGGACCTGCCAATTCTGGTGTTCAACAGCAAATGGCAATCCAGCTCCATGGTGCCGTGCAGTGAGCATAGAGCACACTAGAGGACGTTGTCCGCCCTAATTAATTCTGTTTCTGATTGTTTGGTCACTAGTGGCCTGCTGGAGGTCATATTGTAGGGCTCTGTCCAGCTCTCCTAGAGTAACTGCCTGTCTCCTGGAATCTCCTCCATGCTTTTGAGACCTTCTGGCAATGACACCTATTGATGTGCCATCCTGGAGGAGTTGGACTGCCTGTGCAACCTCTATAGGGTCCAGGTATGGCCTCATGCCACCAGTAATGACACTGACCATAACTAAATGCAAAACTAGAGAAAAACTAGTCAAAAAAGACGAGTAGAGGGAACAAAATAACCCTTATAGCGTTGCCTTAATAAACAACAATTATAAAAGAAAGTAGTAATATCAAATTAACAAAAATAAGTCCTTATATATTCTGATGTTATATCTTATTCACAAGTGCTGTGATATTGATGCACTTCTTCACCATCCACCACCTTAAGCGTGACCGGTGTGTCGGTGCCACCACCAGGGGCTAAAAAAACATGCTTACCAGCTCCTGTGGACCTCTCATTACAGGAGGTCACTTGCACCTGTGGCTATAGCCCAGCCCAGGCTTTTTTCATGTAAATGGAACTCTCTGTCCTCTCGGAATAGATAGTGTAAAATGACCCAAAAAAACATAAAGAGTTCCACATGGCATAAAATCCTTAAAGTTTTATTATATGTATAAAAATATTGTCTGATGTTACCTGTGGCCAGGTGACAAATGCACCCCATTGGAGACAGGGGTGCACCGCAAGGTAGTGAACCCAATAGCTGACTGCTGCGGATGGACAGGAAACGTGAGCCCAAGATTCCCCAGGGAAGTCTAAGGTCCAGCAGGTGTTCACCAGAGCCTCTAGTGGTGAGGATGGCCTTCGCTGAAACTAAACCCAGGTCGCGGCCCCTGGATTCCCCCAGATCACGCTCCTTGGGGAGAGAGGGGAAGCAGCCACTGAGGACACCAGGGATGGGTAAGCCGAGGTCAGGGCAACAGGCAAACGAGGGTAACCAAGGGACATGCCAAAGGTCAGGGTCACAGGCAAACAGGAGTAGTCAGAGACGAGCCAAAATCTCTACACAGAAAGGTAAACGTAGCACACGGCAGACAGGAACACAAGCTAACAAACAAAGTTGAACAGCAAAGCAGACCAGAAGTGCACTAGTTAACCAGTTAACCACTTAAGGACCGCCTACTGCACATATACGGCGGCAGAATGGCACGGCTGGGCACATCAACATATATACGTTGGTTTTAGTACCCAGCCGTGGGTCACGGGCGCGCGCCCGCGGCGCGCTCCCGTGACCCGGTCCGAAGCTCCAGGACCGGGACCGCGGGACTCGCGGACCCGATTACCGCTGCAGTGCGGCGATCCGTCCCTGGAGCTGAAGAACGGGGAGAGCTGTGTGTAAACACGGCTTCCCCGTGCTTCACTGTGGCCGCAGCATCGATCACGTCATCCCTGTTATAGGGGGACGCGATCGATGATGTCACACCTACAGCCACACCCCCCTACAGTTGTAAACACACACAGGGAACACTCAAAGTCACAGCGCCCCATTGTGGTTAACTCCCAAACTGCAACTGTCATTTTCACAGTAAACAATGCAATTTAAATGCATTTTTTGCTGTGAAAATGACAATTGTCCCAAAAATGTGTCAAAATTGTCCGAAGTGTCTGCCAAATTGTCGCAGTCACGAAAAAAATCGCTGATCGCCGCTATTAGTAGTAAAAAAAAATAACTAATAAAAATGCAATAAAACTATCCCTTATTTTGTAAACGCTATAAATTTTGCGGAAACTAACCGATAAACGCTTATTGCGATTTTTTTTACCAAAAATAGGTAGAAGAATACGTATCGGCCTAAACTGAGGAAAAAAAAATGTTTTTTTATATATTTTTGGAGGATATTTATTATAGCAAAAAGTAAAAAATATTGCATTTTTTTTTAAATTGTCGCTCTATTTTTGTTTATAGCGCAAAAAATAAAAACCGCAGAGGTGATCAAATACCACCAAAAGAAAGCTCTATTTGTGGGGAAAAAAGGACGCCAATTTTGTTTGGGAGCACGACCGCGCAATTGTCAGTTAAAACGACGCAGTGCCGAATCGCAAAAAGGGGCCAGGTCCTTTACCTGCATTTTGGTCCGGGTCTTAAGTGGGTCTTAAGTGGTTAATATAGACTTCCTGGGCTGACCTGGGGTGGGGCCATACAGGGAGGAGAGATGATAAAAGGCAGCTAGAAAGAGAGTCAGGACTCTAATGGACACATGGAGGGGAAGGTAAGCTGCCAGACATTAGTGCATGTCCATGACAAATGGCAAAGCTGATAACAATTTTCCTTAAGTATGGTGTGTCGGCCCGCACACATCCGTCCTTCTGGGGACACAAGGGTAATGGTGACATCAGCGCGTCGCTCCGCCCTATGCGTTTCATCATAGGTTGACGTCGTTCAGCTGAAATCCAGGCAGATCTAAAAAAACAAAAACTAAAAATTAAAGTAGCTTTGTATTTTTTTTAATGCAAGCAGTGTAATAACCAGATATCAGCCTACAAGTGGGGGCACAGTCTACAACTGGGGGGACATGTTTTGTTCCAGAGATAGTCCCAGATTTATATGTCCCCAAACAAAACGGGTTCCAGTCGTAGTCTGGGACAAATCTGGGACTGTCCCTGGAAAGAATGAAAGTTACTTCTGATATTAAATCAACCTGTTAGGCCGCGTAGACACGATGAGACATGTCCGCTCAAACATGTCCGACGGACCGTTTGCAGCGGACATGTCTCCTCGGATTTTGGTCCGATGGCGTGTACACACCATCAGACGAAAAATCCCCTCGGGCTGAGGACTCGGTGACGTGGCTGTGACGTTGACGCCGCCACGTCACCACTCCAGGAAGTAAAATACATTCGACGCATGCGCGGAGATTTCCGTCTGCTGGTTAGTGTACTAACCAGCGGACATATCCGACGGACATGTCTCCGGCGGACAAATTTCAAAGCATGCTTTGAAATTTGTCCGCTGGGAAAACATGTCCGCTAGCCCATACACACGATCGGAGATGTCTGCTGAAACGGTCCGTCGGACCAGTTTCACCAGATAAATTCGATCGTGTGTACGCGGCCTTAGAGATTTTAGTGATTGGGTTTAGATACTTTAGGTGAATTTGGTATCAAAACACGGCCTTTTCTCAGCAAATCAAGCTTTTTTTGCTACTTCATGCAGGTTATAAAAGTCTTTTAAGTGCTGCAGTTCTTGTCAAGTATGTATGGCTTTTGCTTTTTACAGGACACTCCTATAACGGCCATCAATTATTAAAGGAAATTCCTGAATGTAGCCTTAAATCTGATGACAAAAATGTTTTACATCAATGGCCAAACTCGAGATCTGGGTTAATGAACTCGCGCATTTTCCTGCTACGTCTGGTGCAGTCCAAGCTATTTTACTATGTAGACTTGAGGCTTTCTAGCCAATGAAATTAATGTTTAATGTTGAGTTGTTCTGAAAATGCTTTGTATAGCGGGTGACGTCATTACATATTACTTGAATGCCCCAAGGCTAGGTTAAAGCTGAACCCCAGGTAAACACACACACACACATATATATACATATTAAAGAAATAAAAAATAACAATTATAATTATATATATATATATATATATAAAGAAATAAAACAATAATAATATCATTTTTTAAAGAAAAAAAAAACGCCTATGCGTAACAAAGTGCTACATTGATTCGGAGATCAGATGGTGAGATGAGATAAATACAAAATGTCATCATTTTGTGTTGTTTCTTTCTGCCCGGACCTTCAACCTTATGTGTTAAAATATATATATAAATATATATATTTTATAGAAATAAAAAAAATAACAATAATAATAATATATATATATACATTTTTAAGAAATAAAAATAACAATTATATATATATATATATATATATATAAATAAAAATAACATATATATATATATATATATATATATATATATATATATATATAATATACTGAAATAAAAAAAATAACAATAATATATATATAAAGAAAAAAAAACGTATAACAAAATATATCGGAGATATATATATACAGGGGCCTATCACAAAGCGATACGCCTGTGTATGTTGTTAGACAGGATATATTTAGCGTTTTTATATATCCTCAAACCATGAAAAGACACCTGCGTGCTATATATACGTGTTATACGCCTTCAGACACGCTGCCTGTATATACCTTATATATATGCCTGGAATCCACAAAATTTCGCTCTTCAAACGCAATTTTAAAGAAATAAAAAAAATAACAATCAACGTTTTTCGATTTCTTTTAATTTTTAATATCGGGAATAGGAATTTTAAACGCCGCTTAAAGAAACGTCAACGTGATTTCGCGCAATGCACGAAATTCCTGAACAGAGCATGCGCGTCGATCGTCGCGGGGACGCGCTTAATTTAAATGCTTCACGCCCCCTACTCACTATTTCATGCGCGGCGGAAAAAAAATGATACAATAGCGTCGGCAAAAAAACTACCTGATCAGAGTCTGGTGATAGACGGCAGCGTAGCGATTTCGATACGCAGCGGAGATAAATATCTGCCCCAAAATGTCATCATTTTGGGTCGTTTCTATCTGCCCGGACCTTCAACCTTATGTGTTAAAATATATATATATATATATATATATATATATATATATAAATATATATATTTTAAAGAAATAAAAAAATAACAATAATAATAATAATATATATATATATACATTTTTTAAGAAATAAAAATAACAATTATATATATATATATATATATATATATATATACTGTATATATATGTATATATATATATACATATATATATATATATATATATATATATATATATATATATATATATATATATATATACACTGTATATATATATATTTTTTTTTTAAAGAAATAAAAAAAATAACAATAATAATAATATCATTTTTTAAAGAAAAAAAAACGCCTATGCGTAACAAAATGCTACATTGATTCGGAGATCAGATGGTGAGATGAGATAAATACAAAATGTCATCATTTTGGGTCGTTTCTATCTGCCCGGACCTTCAACCTTATGTGTTAAAAATATATATATATATATATATATATA
Organism: Rana kukunoris; assembly: GCA_029574335.1. Classification (NCBI taxonomy): domain Eukaryota; kingdom Metazoa; phylum Chordata; class Amphibia; order Anura; family Ranidae; genus Rana; species Rana kukunoris. Next base: position 6,747,750 of record CM056057.1, on the reverse strand, counting down.
TATATATATATATATATATATATATATAAAATAACAATTATATATATATATATATATATATATATATATATATATATATATATATATATATTAATATATATATATATTTTTTTTTAAATAAATAAAAAATAACAATAATAATTATATTAATAATGTGTATATATATATATATATATATATATATATATATATATATATATATATATATATATATATATATATATATAAAAATTTAACAAATAAAAAAAATAACAATTATATATAATATATATTTTTTTTTTCAAGAAATAAAAAAATAACAATAATAATAATAATATAATTTTTATAGAAAACAAAAAACAAAAACCGCCTATGCAAACTAGGAAGTAACAAAATGCTACATTGACTCGGAGAACAGATGGTGAGATTTATGTTCTGTGGAAGCCTTTGTGAATTATCACAAACCTTGATATGACCTCTAATTTTCACGGGTTTGCCTTGTTCCTTAACAGGAGGGGGTAAGATGTTTCATTTTTCTTTCCCTGTAAAAAAAAAAAAAAAAAAATGATGACTGAACAAACTCATTCACAGATCATTAACTCGAAATATACTTCAAAATATGCAGGCTATTTTTTTTTTTTTTTTTTTTTACATTAAGGTTGCTGAAGGCAGGCTGTCCCGTAACAATGCATATATCCTTCTCATGGTTTTCCTTTCAGATGATGACTGCACTGATTCCTTCACTCCCAATCAAGTTGCCAGAATGCACTGCTATCTAGACCTAGTCTACCAAGGCTGGCAGCCCTTCTCCAAACCTCCACCGGTAGCAATTGCTCCGCAGATTATTGAGCACACCTATACCTCAGTCACCCTGGAGTGGTTTCCACCAATTGATGGATACATCTTTGAAAGGTGAACGTTGATGAGAAGCTGTTGCATGCATTTCTTAATTAATTCCAGTCTTTCCCAAGAGAATTCTTTCTTCGTAACGTTCCTTGGTGAAACCCTGGTGCAGGTTTTGAATTTTATTTTATCTACCCAAGCTACAATGGTTCTGTTCAGCTATGTCTCTTCCTATTCAACGCTGTATCCTGGCCTAGGCCAACAAGGACCAGGCCTGGGACAGCACTTTGCAGGGGGGTCAGCACGGAAAGAGTCCCCGCCGGCTTTCTAACAGTTGGGCTGAGAGGTAAATGAGTCTAGCGCCCCCCATAAAGCGGCCGCACTGCTTCCGGTATGCAGGCAGCTGGCATTCTGCAACTGTGGGGGAGGGGCGGTGCTTCTAATTTTGACTGTCCTATCATCCTGGACCACAAACCTTCCTCACTGTGCTATATGTTTTCTGCTGCACCATTGGCATGGTTATATGTTCTTAGTCCTCTCCATCAAATTATCAGAAATTTGTGCTTAAGGGGGGGTTAGAGACCCTGTCAGTTTATTTTTTTATCATCCCTGTCCCACTGCAGATATTTCCTCTCACTTCCTGCCCCATAGCCAAACAGGAAGTGAGAGGACATCTATGTAAATTAAGGGAATCAATTGCCCCCCCAGGCCCTCAGAACTAGTGTCCCCACTCAAAATTTTCAGGGCGGGTCTTAAACAACGAGGGGTGTGGCCTTGACAGCAAGGGGTGGGTCATATTTAAATTAGGGGGGGGGCACAAGTTTAGTAAGGCCTAGGGCAGCACAAAACCTAAATACACTATTGTTCCTATTTCTGTGACGTCTGTCCACCTGGAGGAGGAACAGTAGGGTTCTGAATTTTTCGAAAAACAAAATTCCTGTCCTACAAAGCCAATGCTGCGCCTCCACACAGTGAGTGGGTGTTGTAGCCCTTGCAGGAAAGTGTGTTTCTAGTAAAACCACTGGAGTAAAAAAAGCCTAAAAAAGAAAACTTATGCAGCCACCACATCTAAGGACGGGTAAGCTGCAATATATTACATTTTTGTTCTTGGGTTTACATGCACGTTATACATACATGCACATTATTATCAATTATACATTATATTGCCAAAATTATTGGGACACCTGCCTCTACGCTCATGCCTCGTGCACACGACCGGTTTTCCCGATGAAAATTCTGAGCGTGTGTATGCGGCATATAACTGGGATGCCCTTAAATTTCATGTGATGCCTCGTACACACGATCGGATTTCCCGGCGGTCAAAAGTCCGCCGGGAAAACCGAGAACCTGCTTGGTTGCCTTTCCCAAGTACACACGTCCGGTTTTCCCAACAGGAAAACTGCCATGTTTGCTTTTGGTCGGGAAAACCGGCCGTGTGTATGCTCCATACATTCCCGATAAGAAAACTGCAAGCAAAAAAAAAAAAGAGAACTTGTTCTCTTTTTTCCCGCCGTGATTCTCAGCAGTTTTTTGCTTGGCAGTTGTCATGGATATGCAATAATGTCTGGCAGCTTACCTTTCCCTCTATGTGTTCATTAGAGGCCAGACTCTCTTATCTGGCTGCTCTTATCATCTCTCCTCCCTGTATGGCTCCACCCCAGGCCATCCCAGGAACTCTATATTAACCGTTTCACTGCAGGTCTGCCTTGCTGATCAACGTTGTTTGTTAGTATTGTGTCTCTGCTTGCCATGTGCTACATTATCTCTGTGTACCGATTTTGGCTTGTCTCCGACTACTCCTGTTTGCCTGTGATCCTGACCCTTGGCCTGTCCCTTGGTTATCCTTCTCTGCTTGTTGCCCCGACCTCGGCTTACCCTTCACTTTCTCTTGTGTCCTGAGTGGCTGCTTCCCCTCTCTTCCTACAGAGCATGACCTAGGGGACTCCGGGGGCCGTGACCTGGATCCAGTTGGCCATCCTCACCACTAGTGGCTCTGGTGAATACAAGATGGATCTTAGACTCCGCGCCCTGGTGAATCTTGGGCTCAAGCTTCCTGTAGGATCCCTGTTTGTGCCCCAGCGAACCTCTCCTCCATATCCACTCTGTGGTCCATCCGCAGCAATCTGGTATAGGGTTCACTACCTTGTGGTGCACCCCTGACTCCAACGGGGTGCACTTTTCATCTGGCCACAGGTGACCTGACAGCAGTTTTCCTATGGGAAACACTGCTATGGAGCATACACATGGCTGGTTTTCCCGACCAAAGCTGTCATGGCAGTTTTTCTGTTGGGAAAACTGGATGTGTGTACACGGGGAAAAGCAACCAAGCAGGTTCTTAGTTTTCACCTCGGTTTTCCCAGCAGACTTTTGACCGCCGGGCAAACTAATCGTGTGTATGAGGCACCACATGAACTTTAATGGCATCCCAGTTATATGCCGCGTATACACGCTCGGAATTTCTGACAAAAAAAGTGGATAAATTTACGACGGATGTTGGCTCAAAGTTTGGCTCTTGCATACACACAGCCACACAAATGTTGTCGGAAATTCTGAGCGTCAAGTACGCGGCGACGTACAAAACGTACAACGGCACTAGAAAAGGGAAGTTCAATAACAGTCGTGTTAGTAGAAGTTTGGTGAGAGACGATTCGCCTCGTGCTTTTCAGTCCGTTACAGCGCAATGAATGTGCTATCTCCATTACGAACGCTAGTTTTACCAGACCGAGTGCTTCCGTCTCGTACTTGATTCAGAGCATGCGTGGAATTTTGTGCGTCGGAATCTTCCACACACGCTCGGAATTTACGAGAACGGATTTTGTTGTCAGGAAATTTGAGAACCAGCTCTCAAATTTTTGTTGTTGGAGATTCCGTCAGAAATTGTCCGATGGGGCCTACACACGGTCAGAATTTCCGAGTGCTGTGTGTACAATGGGTTCAATATTGAGTTGGTCCCTCGTTTTGCAGCTATAACAGCTTCAACTCTTCTGGCAAGGCTGTCCACAAGGTTTAGGAGGGTGTCTATGGGAATTTGAGAAAAATTGCAGATTCAAGATGTATCCTAACAGGGTGACTCTGTGGATACACAAGTAAATGTCCCAATAATGTTTTAGAAGAAGAAAATTGGAGCTAGAAAGGTGGACTTTATAGGCACATGAGTAGACCATATAAAATGTATTAGGCCGCGTACACACGATCGAACATGTCCGCTGAAACTGGTCCGCAGACCAGTTTCAGCGGACATGTTCGATCGTGTGTACGGCCTATCGGACCGTTTTCCAGTGGACCAAAGTTTTCAAACCTGCTTTAAAACCTGTCCGATGGAAACCTGTCCGTTAGACAGGTTTGATGGTTATTACACAAAATTATCGGACCAAAAACCTGTGCATGCTCAGAATCAAGTCGACGCATGCTTGGAAGCATTGAACTTTGTTTTTTCATCACGTCGTTGTGTTCTACATCACCACGTTCTGGTCTGATCGGATTTTATTCCGATGGTGTGTATGCACATCAGACTATCAGACAAGTTCAGAGTTGTCTGATGAAAACGGTCCGTCGGACAAGTCTCTTCAGACATGTCTGATCGTGTGTACAGGGCCTTAAAGTTTCTATGGGAATGTTTGACCATTCTTCCAGAAGCACATTTGTGAGGTCAGGCACTGATGTTAGATGAGAAGGTCTGGCTTGAAGTCTCCGCTCCAATTCATCCCAAAGGTATTCTATTGAGTTGAGTCAAGACTTTGTCCAGGCCAGTCAAGTTCCACCCCCCCAAACTCGTTCATCCATGTCTTTATTGACCTTGCTTTGTGCACTGGTCCAAATCACTTGGTGGAAGGGGGGGGGGATTAACGGTGTGTGGTTGTTTTTCTGGGGTTGGGATTGGCTCCTCAGGGGTTGGGTTGGCCCCTTAGTTCCAGTCAAGGGAACTCTTAAAGCATCACCATATCAAGACATTTTAGACAATTTCATGCTCCCAACTTTGTGGGAACAGTTTGGGGATGGCCCCTTCCTATTCCAACATGACTGTGCACCAGTGCACAAAGCATGGTCCATAAAGACATGGATGAGCGAGTTTTGGGTGGAGGAACTTGACTGACCTGCAAACCGATAGAACACTTTTGGAATGCATTGGAGTGGAGACTGAGAGCCAGGCCTGACCTCACAAATACGCTTCTGGAAGAATGGTCAAACGTTCCCATAGACACACTCTTAAACCTTGTGGATGGCCTTCCCAGAAGAGTTGACGCTGTTATTGCTGCAAAGCATGGGTCTTCAAACTATGGCCCTCCAGTTGTTCAGGAACTACAATTCCCATCATGCTCAGTCATGTCTGTGAATGTCAGAGTTTTACAATGCTTCATGGGATGTGTAGTTCCGCAACAGCTGGAGGGCCGTAGTTTGAGGATCCCTGCTGCAAAGGGTGGGCCAACTCAAAACTGAACCCTACGGACTAAGACTGGGAAGCTATTAAAGTTCATGTGCATGTAAAGGCAGGCGTCCCAATATTTTAACATTATAGTGTATATTAAAAACACAATATGGGCAATTTTTGGAGTCATTGTTACCTTATAAATTATATAAGTAATGCTCCTGTTTAGCTTTGATTTATTAAAAAGAAATGTTTTATGTACATGATTAATGGAATAATAAAAGAGGCGTTTTTTTCTTCTTTTGTTAGAGATTTGGGATCAGCCTGTCATTTGTGTGATGAGAAAAGGATCTTGGTCCAGTATGCTTCCAATGCATCTTCCCCAGTGCCATGTAACCCCACTGGGCATTGGAGTCCAAGGGAAGCTGAAGGTAAGAACAGAGTATATCAGACTATCAATGGGCAATAATATGATGATCGCCCCTCTCCTTGCAGCTATAACAACCTTCTCTTTTGCGGGAAGGCTGTCCTCAAGATATTGCAATGTATCTATTAGAATTCATCCCCATTTACCCAAAAGAGCATTTGAGGTCAGCTACTGATGTTGGTTGAGAAGAACTGGCTTACAATCAGCATTACAATTCATCCCAAAAGTGTCCAGTAGGGTTAAGGTCAGGTTCTGTTCTTGAATGAGAAGACCAGACTCACACCAATATTCCTTTTCATCTCAAAGGTGTCCAATAGGGTTGAGGTCAGGTATTGGTGTTAGATGAAAAAACCTGGCTCACAATCAGTGTTCCAATTCATCCCAAAAGTGTTCAGTAGGGTTAAGGTCAGGTACTAATGTTGGATGAGAAGACCTGGCTCACAACTGATGTTCCTTTTTCAACTTATAGGTTTTCGGTAGGGTTGAGGTCAGGTATTGATGTTGGATGATAGAATCTGGCTTACAATTGGTGTTGCAATTCATACCAAGTGTCCAGTAGGGTTAAGGTCAGGTTCTGATGTTGGATAAGAAAACCTGACTCACAATCGATGTTGTTTTTCATCTTAAAGGTATCCAGTAGGGTTGAGGTCAAGTACTGTCCTTGGATAAGTAGACCTGGCTCACAATCTGTGTTACAATTCATCCCAACAGTTTTCAGTAGGGCTAAGGTCAAGTACTGTTGTTGAATAAGAAGACCTGGCTCACAATCAATGTCCCATTTCATCCCAAAAGTGTCCAGTAGGGTTGAGGTCAGCAACTAATGTTGGGTGAGAAGACCTGCCTCACAACCGTTGTTCCTTTTTAAAAATATAGGTTTTAGGTAGGGTTGAGGTCAGGTATTGATGTTGGATGAGAGGATCTGGCGTACAATTAGTGTTCCAATTCATACCAAAATTGTCCAGTAGGGTTAAGGTCAGGTTCTCATGTTGGATAAGAAAACCTGGCTCACAATCGATGTTGCTTTTCTTCTCAAAGGTGTCCAGTAGGGTTGAGGTCAGCTACTGATGTTGGATAAGAAGACCACACTCTCAACCAATGTTCCAATTCATCCCCAAAGTGTCCAGTAGGGTTTAAGTCAGGTACAGTACCTGTTTGCGAAAATGTGTTTCCAGCACGACGGCATTGCGCTGATTCTTGGCGACAGGGTGCCGACATCTAGCACTCGCAGGAATAGGAAAAGCACATTCGAGTGAGTGCGACATAGAAGCGACGAGGATCCGACTTGGATTCCCGCCAATTCTACAGGGTGGGCCATTTATATGGATACACATTAATAAAAGTTGGATTCAAAATGGCCGACTTCAAAATGGCCACCATGGTCACCACCCATCTTGAAAAGTTTCCCCCCTCACATATACTGATGTTCCACAAACAGGAAGTTAATATCACCAACCATTCGCATTTTATTAAGGTGTATCCATATAAATGGCCCACCCTGGTGTATCCATATAAATGGCCCACCCTGTACATGCGGCATTTGGTATGAATCATGACACCAAATTTTAAATAAAAAACGGGCATGGGTTACCCCCAGGGGCATACCAGGCCCTTAGGTGGATTGTAAGGAGATTCCCTACGCCGAAAAAACGACAATCCATACCAAACCCGTATCTGAGCACGCCGCCTGGCCGGTCAGGAAAGGAGTGGGGACAAGCGAGCGCCCCTCCTGAGCCGTACCAGGCTGCATGCCCTCAACATGGGGGGTGGGTGCTCTGGGGCAGGGTTGCGCCCGGCGGCCCCCCCACCCCAAAGCATCCTGTCCCCATGTTGATAAGGACAGGGCCTCTTCCCGACAACCCTGGCCGTTGGTTGTCGGGGTCTGCGGGCGGGGGGGCTTACCGGATAAGCGCCCCCCACCCTAGGTGAATGAGTATGGGGTACATCATACCCCTACCCATTCACCTGGAGGAAAAGTGTCAATAAAATAAACACACAACACAGGTCTTCTCCGCTCTGCGGGGGTCATCTTTCGTCTTCTCCGCTCTTCTGTGTCATCTCGACACTCCCCGGTTCTTTTCCCGCACGGTCTCCGGTTCTTCTCCCGCTCGCTCTCCAGTGCCTGCTTCGGGGCTGGCCGCCGCTATCTTCTTTAAAAGCTCTTTTACTAGCGGAAGCCAGCCCGCTCTTCTTTGTCGCCTTCTGCCTTCTTCTTCTCTTCTTTTCTTCCGATGTTGACTCGACGCTCCCTCCCACTGTAAAGCCGAGTGTGCATTTTTGCTTTAATTTTTATTTTTCAGTATTTTCAGTAAAGGACGTCATACTATATATATAAAAAAAAAGCGATAACCCTAATTGCCATGGCCACATTGATCCATTTTAGACTGTCGTTGTCTGAAATCCCCAACGTATCTAATTATAATTTACAGACGTAACATTAACTAAATTATTTTTAGAATCAATAATAGCAATCAAAGAAAAAAACACACTACAGTCTTAGCTATATTTGTAAACCCTCGTTAGTCATCTGGGTCTCTTGAATGAGTTTTTTGGCATGACTCATATGTACTGTACTCTGTAGATTGCCTTATAAATGTTTATTAACCACTTTTCTACCAAGGATTTTTTATTTTTTTTGTTTCTTTTTATTCTTCTCTCTTTGTTAGAAATGACTTTAAACCCTCAAACAATTATATATTTTCTAAAAGTAAAGGTCCTAGAGAATAAAAAAAAATAGCTTTTTTTTGTGTGCTATATTTGCACAGCTGTTTATTACCGTATTTATCGGGGTAAAGTTGCCCCCATTCCTGTGGAAAAAAAAGTTTTTTGTAGTTACAGTTTTGGCGTCTTGCGCGGCGTCCATCGGCGGCTACGGGTGTCCTCCTCGTCGGATCCGGCGTCCGTCTGCGGCTTCGGGTGTCCTCTTCGTCCTTCTGCGGCGTCCTCCTCGTCCTTCTGCGGCGTCCTCCTCGCTTTCCCGCGCCGATTTTGAAGTACACTCGCGTATAGTCGGGCAGACTCGGCTCCGCTCGCGCTGACGTCCTGGACGTACAGGACGTGAGCGCGAAAGGAGCCGAGCCTGCCCGACTATACGCGAGTGTACTGCGCTCGGTATATGCAGGCGCAGTACACTCGTGAATAGTCGGGCAGGCTCGCCTCTTTTCGCGCTCACGTCCTGTACGTCCAAGACGTCAGCGCGAGAGGAGCCGAGTCTGCCCGACTATACCCGAGTGTACTGCGCTCGGTATATGCCGGCGCAGTATTCGAAATAGACGCGGGAAAGCGGCTATCGGCGCATACCGCGCACTCATGATTTTCAGGGCAAAAAAGTGTGCGGTATACGCCGATAAATACGGTAAATCTTTTTTTTTTTGTTAAAGTGTGTTAAAATTTATTTTGATGCACAAAAGCACAATATAATACCAAATATTTGGGGCTAAAATGTAAAAGATGGGGTTCTGTCAAAAACAGGGCTTTTTTTCAGGGGGAACTTGGGGGAACTCAGTTCCACCACCTCTGGCTCAGACCCTTTGGTGCCCGCTCACCACAATCACTTGTGTTTACAAGTGACAGCTCTGCACTCGGTGTGTAACCCTCCTGAACTCTGCACTCTGTATGTAATGCAATTCTGGTATTTAATGCCCCTTTAAGACCCTTCTACTGTTTGTGAAATCTGAACAAGTCATGGTTGAGTTCCTGCACCTATTTTCTGAGAAAAAAAGCTCTGATCAAATATATACATACCAAACATATCAAGACTTAACCAGTTAACGTTCCGGGCAATTCTGACTTTCCTCTTCTACATCAGTTGTTTTTCTTCCTAGAAAGCTACTTAGAACACCCAGACATTATGGGTGAACTTCGAGCGGGGCGTAGCGTATGGCATTTACGCTACGCCGCCGCAACTTTGGACGTAAGTGCAGTATTCTCAAAGCACTTGCGTCCTAAGTTACGGCGGCGTAGCGTAAATGTGCCGGCGTAAGCCCGGGTAATTCAAAGTAGGCTTGGAGTGGGCGTGTTGTATGGTAATCAACCATGACCCCACGTAAAAGACGTTTCTAACGAACGGCGCATGCACCGTCCGTGGACGTATCCCAGTGTGCATGCTCAAAATTACGCCGCAAATACTCATTGGTTTCGAGGTGAACGTAACTTACGCAAAGCCCTATTCGTTAACGTTTTACGCAAACGACGAAAAATTTGACGCTGTCCCGACGTCCATACTTAACATTGCGTACGCCTCATATAGCTGGGGTAACTTTACGCCGGACTTGCGCTTACGCAAACAACGTAAAAAAAATGCGCTGGGCGCAAGTACGTTTGTGAATCGGCGTATCTAGCTGATTTGCATATTCGACGCATTAAAATGACGGAAGCGCCACCTAGCGGCCAGCGTAAATATGCAACTAAGATACGAGAGCGTAAGAGACTTACGTCGGTCGTATCTAAGCAAAATTCTGGTGTATCTTGCTTTCTGAATACAGAAAAAAGATACACCGGCGCTTCTTAGAAGTTACGCAGCGTATCTCGAGATACGCCGACGTAACTTCTTTGAGAATCTGGCCCTATATATTTTTTTTTAAGCAGGGACCCTATAGAATAAAATGGTGGGTGTTGCATATTTTTATGTCACACAATGTTTTTTTGGGGGGAAAAAATACACTCCAGTGAATCTTAACCAGTTAAGGACCGCCTCCCGCACATTTACATTGGCAGAATGGCACAGCTGGGCACAGGGACGTATATATACGCCCTTTTTAAGAGCCCAGCCATGGGTCGCGAGCGCGCTGCCGGCGGCACGCTCGCGACCCGATCCGAAGCTCCGTGACCGCGCCCGTGGGACCCACGGACCCGATCACGGCCGGTGTACCGCGATCGGTCACAGGGGCTGAAGAACGGGGAGAGGTGAGTGTAAACACACCTTCCCCGTTCTTCATTGTGGCAATGTCACTGATCGTCTGTTCCCTGATATAGGGAACGACGATCACTGATGTCACACATCCAGCCCCGCCCCCCTACAGTTAGAAACACATATGAGGTCACACTTAACCCCTAAAGCGCCCCCTAGTGGTTAACCCCATTCACTCACTGCCATTGTCATTTTTACAGTAATCAGTGCATTTTTATAGCAGTTTTCGCCGTGAAAATGACAATGGTCCCAAAAATGTGTCAAAATTGTCCAATGTGTCCTCCACAATGTCGCAGTCACAAAAAAAATCGCTGATCGCCGCCATTAGTAGTAAAAAAAAAATATTAATAAAAATGTCATAAAACTATACCCTATTTTGTAAACGCTATAAATATTGCGCAAACCAATCAATAAACGCGTATTGCGATTATTTTACCAAAAATATATGGAAGAATACGTATCGGCCTAAACTGAGGGGAAAAAAAATTATATATTTTTCGGGGATATTTATTATAGCAAAATGTAAAAAATATTGAATTTTTTTCAAAATTGTCGCTCTATTTTTGTTTATAGCGCAAAAAATAAACACCGCAGAGGTGATCAAATACCACCAAAATAAATCTCTATTTGTTTGGAAAAAAAAGGACGCCAATTTTGTTTGGGAGCCACGTCGCACGACTGCGCAATTGTCAGTTAAATCGATGCAGTGCCGAAAAGGGGCCAGGTCCTTTACCTGCATAAAGGTCCGGGTCTTAACCGGTTAATGTACAAAAATACATTATAATACCCATTTTTTTTGGTAACATCTAAAATATGATGTTACGCCAAGTAAATAGATTCCAAACACGTCACGCTTTAAAATTGGGTACGCCCCAAACCTTCCCTCTGGTAACATCGATCGCCTTTTATTATTGTATTTCTATGCATTAAGGTAACTTCTGTCTGACACCATGCACCATGTTCAAAGTGTTTAAATATATCTGTCTCTGGTCTCTTATTTCACGGAACACTTTATTATTTTGTATTGTTTCTAAAATCTAATTAAGCCTATTTAAAAATAAAATAAAAATAATAATAATTGGGTACGCCCATGGAACCCAAAACTCTCCATAGGTTTAAAACCCTTAACAGGTTACCAGTTTAGAGTTACACAGGAGGTCTGCGCCTAGAATTATTGCTCTCACTCTGACATTTGTGGCGATACCTTACATCCCACAGGGAGGACGTTATTTTTTATTTTTTTTACATTGTACCTTAATTTTATTTTTGTATTATTTATTATTATTTTTGTTTACATTGTACTTTTATTTATGTTTTTATTATTTATTATTATTATTTTATTTTTTCACATTTTACCTTTCATATTGCTATTTCAAGGGATGAACAACAAGCCAGTTTACCGTGAATTATGTCCCCAGAATCACTCCAGTGTTTGCTGGGATTCCTAGCATGATGTTACGAATTATACAAAATAATGAATTCTGCATTTAAATAAATGTAATGTAACAAATTAATAATAATAAACCATAATAATAATAAAATGCTTTAATTATTATTATTATTTATTATTTTTAATTTACGAATTTCGAATACTGCATTTAAACGAATGTAACAAAACAAATTAATAATAATAAATAGCAATAAGAATAAAAATAAAACATTTTTATTAGTATTACTTATTATTTTTAATCAGTGGCATTCCATTCGTTTAAATGCAGCATTCATTATTTTGGATAATTTTGTAACTTTTGGTAAATTCATATTTGTTATGTTAACTAGTGATGAGCGGAATACGCCATATTCGATTTTGCGATATTTCACGAATATATAGAAGAATATTCGCGAAATATTCGTTAATATCGAATATTCGTGATATTTTATCAAAAAATATAATTTTGCGAAATTTCGCTAATGCGAATGCGAAATTGATTGCGAAATTCTCGTCAACACGTAAAAAAGGAGATCATTTCCTGGATTACTAAACTAATAGGCACTAAACACTAACTCTACTTACACAAACTTATATGACTAAACTAAAGCTAATTTTTTTTTGTTTTTTGTTTTTTTTATACACAAAACACAGAAGGGCAGAGAAAGTATTTGCGAATATTCGTAATACGAATATTCGCATTGCGAATTTTCGGCAACATAAAAGGATCGCCTCAGCTACTCGGCCCAGGGTCTCTAATCATACCAGCAATGCTTTTAGACGTCGATGGAGATCACTAGGATGTGATCTGTTTTAAAAATAAATTTGAAAAAATACCGCGATATTCGATTTATTTGCGAATACTCGAATATGCAATATTCGTAATGAATATTCGCAATGCGAATATTCGTGAGCAACACTAATGTTAACTAACAGACAAATTTGAAAGGGAAATTCCAATACCTAAAATGTAATAATTAGCTATTATTAGTTAGTTAGCTATTATTTCAGATTTTCAAATTTTCAATTTTTCGTTCTTAGTTTTGAATCTTCGAATTTACGAATTTCAAATACTGCATCTAAACGAATGGAACATAACAAATTAATAATAATAAATAGCAAAAAGAATAATAATAAAACATTTTTATTAGTATTATTTATTATTTTTAATTAGTTACGGTCCATTCGTTTAAATGCAGCATTCATTATTTTGGATAATTCGTAACTTTTGGTAAATTCATATTTGTTACGTTCACTAACAGACAAATTTGAAAGGGAAATTCCAATACCTACAATTTAATACTTAGTTATTGTTAGTTAGTTAGCTATTATTTCAGATTTTCTAATTTTCGTTCTTAGTTTTGAATCTTCGAATTTACGAATTGGTTAGTTATTATTTCAGATTTTTGTTTTTATTTTCGAATTTTCAAATTTATGAATTTCAAATGCTGCATCTAAACAAAGGCAACATAACAAATTAGTAATAATAATTAATAATAATAAATGTTTTTAGTATTATTATTATTATTAGTATTACTACTTATTATTTTCAATTAGTTACATTCCATTCGTTTAGATGCAGCATTCATTATTTCAGAAAATTTGTAACTTCTGATACATTTATATTCGTTACGTTCACTAACAGCAAAATATGAAAAGAAATTCCAATACCTATAATTTAATATTTAGTAATAGTTATTATTATTAGTTCGTTATTTTAGATTTTTAATTTTGTGTGTTTTCAAATTTTTGGACTTTAGTTCTTATTTTCGGATTTTTGTTTTTTGGAATTTTCGGATTTTCGTTGTTATTTTTGAATTTTCAAATTTCCAAATTTTGAATACTGCATCTAAACAAATGGAACATAACACATTAATAATATAATTATTATTAATAATAATAAAACATTATTATTAGTTATCATTTTTAATTAGTTATCTTCCATATGTTTAAATGCAGCATTCATTATTTCAGATCATTCGTAACTTCGGATAAATTCATATTCGTTCCGTTCAATAACAGACACATTTAAAAGGAAATTCCAATACCTATAATTTAATAGTTAGTAATAGTTATTATTATTAGTATTATTATTATTATTATTATTATTATTATTAGTTAGTTATTTCAGATTTTTTTCAAATTCATGTGTTTTCAAACTTTTGGATTTTCGTTCTTATTTTCGGATTTTCAAATTTACAGATTTACATATTTACGAATTTTGTTAAACAGGTTTTTTGTTAATTTGAATATTTTCTGAATTAGCGAATTTGTCGATTGTGTCTAATAATCAACCATACAAAAATTTGACAAATTTGTAAAACTAGGTATTCAAGTGAATGAGAAATATTTTTTATTTCTGTTGAATTCAATTTTTTTTTTAACTGACAAATCATTTTAAATGCGGATTCTGTGTATTCTAGGGCGGCCTGACGTGGAACAGCCGTGTGAAACGAGCGTACGTACGTGGAGCCCCGGGGCCAATGACAACTCTGTCCCTCCCGCATGCACTGAAGCTCTCGGATGTTATCTGCAGCTGGAGTTTTCCCACCCGGTGGTCCCGCAAACCCTTACAATCTGGGTGACGTTTATCACCACGGAAACGCACACCATTAGAGCCGAGGTGGATATCAGAATCCTCTTAGTCAGTGGAGAGGTTTTGCACTTGGGACCTCAGAAGATCTTCTGTGATGTTCCTCTAACCATCAAGCTGAATTTCATTAAAGTCGAGATGTACGGAATCCAGATCTACACCAAGGACAACCAAATGGAGATCGACGCAGCTATGATCACTTCAGTGCCTAATTGTCCCTTGTGTGACAAGTGCAATTCCATTCACTACAAGGTGCTTCGAGACCCTCCTTTTGAAGACGGCTCACGTTCTAGGATCTCTGGTCACCACAGGCGATTTTTAGACACGTAAGTTTTTGTTCCCCCCCCATACTGTGTTCTTGCTCATCTGGAATATGCGGTTCAGTTTTGGACGCCGGTTCTCAAAAAAGGATATCGGGGAACTGGAGAAAGTGCAGAGAAGGGCAACCAATACTGAGGAGCTCAGCTATGAGGAAGGATTAGAGGAACTGAATTTATTCTCTCTTGAGAAGAGGAGATTAAGGGGGGGATATGATCACCATGTACAAATATATAAGTGGTCCATATCGTGAACTTGGTGTTGAGTTATTAGTAAGACCTCATCTGGAATACGCAGTTCAGTTTTGAGCACCAGTTCTCAAAAAAGGATATCGGGGAACTGGAGAAAGTGCAGAGAAGTGCAACCAATACTGAGGAACGATTAGAAGAACTGAATCTATTCTCTCTTGAGAAGAGGAAATTAAGTGGGGGATTTGATCACCATGTACAAATATATGAGGGGTCCATATTGTGAACTTAGTGTTGAGTTATTCACTTTATGGTTATTAGTAAGACCTCATCTGGAATATGCATTTCAGTTTTGGGCACCGGTTCTCAAAAGAGGATATCGGAGAACCGGAGAAAGTGCAGAGAAGGGCAACCAAACTGAGAAGCTCAGCTATGAGGAAGGATTAGATGAACTGAATTTATTCTCTCTTGAGAAGAGGAGATTAAGGGCGGATATAATCAACATGTACAAATATATAAGGGGGCCACATAGTGAACTTGGTGTTGAGTTATTCACTTTAAGGCCATCACAAAAGTCAATGGGGGTCTCTCTTTACGTCTAGAGAAAAAAAAGATTTCATCTCCAAATATGGAAAGGTTTCTTCACAGTAAGAGCTGTGAAAATGTGGAAAAGACTCCCTCCAGAGGTGGTTCTGGACAGCTAAGTAGATTGGTTTAACCACTTTCAGTGGGAATATCTGAATGATGCCTGATGATCCCAGACTTGTTTATTCTCTGACTTAGTTGGGGTAGGCGGTACACTTTGGTGGGGGTGGGTCAGCCACGCCTCGTGACCATTGACCTCTGGGAACCCGCCTTCTGACATTTGACCTCTGGGTCCCTAGTCCAATTCCCGAGTCCTAACCTTATTCTTCAAGGGGTAATCCTTTAACCCTAGCCCTAACCCCAACCCTAACACCCTAACCCCAACCCTAGCCCCTAAACCTACAGGCTACAGACATCATTCAGATATAGAGATGTACAGAACGGTTCACCGGCACACACTGTTCCCGGCGAACATTGCTTGTTCGCGTTTGCCGCCGCTGGCGAACATATGCGATGTTCGATCCTCCCCCTATTCATCATCATTGAGCAAACTTTGACCATGTACCTCATAGTCAGCAGACACATTCCAGCCAATCAGCAGCATATCCTCCCTCCCTGACCCTCCCACCTCCTGGACAGCATCCATTTTAGATTCATTCTGAAGCTGCAGTCTTAGTGAGAGGAGGGACAGTGTAGCTGCTGCTAATTTAATAGGGAAATCGATAGCTAGGGCAGTGTATTCAGCGTCTACTCCAGTCTTGAAAGACTCATCTGATCTCTGCTGTAAGGACAGCGTCCTGACAGCACCCCAAACAATCCTTTTTAAATAAATTTAAAACGTCCCTGTCCTCCAAATCTCACGCTCAGAAGTGAATGCACACGTAAGTCCTGCCCACATATGTAAATGCCAAACCACACATGTGAGGTATCACCGCGTGCATTAGAGCGAGAGCAATAATTCTAGCCCTATACCTCCTCTGTAAAATGAAAGCATCACCTATGGAGATTTTTAAGTACCAAAGTTTGGCGCCATCCCATGAGTGTGCCCAATTTTCAAAGCGTGAAATGTTGGGTATCTATTTACTCTGGGTAACTTCATCTTTCACATTATACAAAACAATTGGGCTAACTTTACGGTTTTGTTATTTTTTAAATCATGAAACATCTCCCCCCCCACCCCACCCAAAAACCCTTTTTCCCTAGGGTGTCTGCTAAAAACTAAAAAAAATATATAAAAATGTTTGGGGGTTCTGAGTAATTTTCTAGCCCAAAAATTATGATTTTTACATGTAAGAGAGAAGTGCCAGAAAAGACCCAGAGTTGTAGTACAAGTGGAGAATCAAGTCCAAGCAGATATCTTCTGCGCTCCTACGTCGTCCACCGCTGTAAACCGACTAATTTTAAACAATAGAAGAAATCATCCTTAAATGTATATTAGCTGATTGAAAACATCATTGGATCACAATCACAAAATCCCCCAAAATTATAATGTAGCTAGAGTACAAATGTTTTGTATTATAGCGCTAAACCCCATCATTTGTAATCCCATATCGCCCATTATATGTTTAATTAACTTTGCGTCATTTCATATTTCGCTGGTTTTGTATTATCTAATTTTGTTTGAAGAGTTTTTTCTTCTATAAGCTTGACCTGCTTGAAAGGATTTTCGATACCCATCCAGGCCTGTTTAATAAGCATCCAAATGTAACTCTCAAAATGAATTAAGGTCAAAGCCAAGATCCAACAATGCCTTGTAATTAGATAATAGTTCTGAAGCTTTAATTCAAGTCTTCTTTTATTTAAGGACTTAAAGGGGTTTGAATGCTTAAAACTCTTCCTTTGAATCCAATTTGACTAGCATGTTATGTCACACATGAGTCAGTCTAAACTCTCTCTCTCTCTCTCTCTCACTTTTTTTTTTTTTTTTTACTTAGACGTACTTTTTTAGTTATGGGTCTAAAGAAAAGATGAGATGGCCACACACAAATGACATATCCAACATAAAGGCTTTATTCCAGCAAAGACCTTGGCCTTGGTCAAGTGGGAGGTCTCTGGGTGGGAACCAAGGCCAAGGTCTTTGCTAAATTAACTCCAACTCCAAAGAAAAGGATAGACAACCGCACATCGATGATGTATCCACCATCAAGGCCTTATTCGACCAAAAACCTTGGCCTTGGTCCCCACTAAGAGACCTCCGAATCAAATTAATTTCACCACTCAAGTCCTACTGCCATATGTAATACTAAGCCCCGAATCATGAAATGCAAAGGTCTTGGTCTCAGCTTAGAGACCTTCCACTTTAACACATAAAAAAATGTGTTAGAGTGGGAGGTCTCTGGGTGGGAACCAAGGCCAAGGTCTTTGCTAAATTAACTCCATCTCCAAAGAAAAGGATAGACAGCCGCACACTGATGACATATCCAACATCAAGGCCTTATTCCAGCAAAGAGCTTGACCTACTGTAGGTCTCCACCAAAAGACCTCCCACTCTAATGCATTTTAACACTCAAGGCTTACTGCCATCTGTAATACTAAGCCTTGAATCATGAAATGCGTTGGGGGGTCTCTGGGTGGGAACCAAGGCCGAGGTTTTTGTTAAAATAAAAACAACTGCAAAAAAAAGAATAAACAGCTGGACACCGGTGATGTAGCCAAACAACAAGGCCTTATTTCAGCAAGGACCTTGACTTTGGTCCCCACCAAGAGACCTCCCACTCTATTGCATTTCACCACTTAAGGCTTGGTCCTATCTGTCAGACTAAGCCTTGAGTCCTGAAACACGTTAGGGTGGGAGGTCTCTCAGTGGAAACCAAGGCCAAGGTCTCTGCTAAATTTAAACCGACTCCAAAGAAAAGAATAGACAGCCACACACTGATGACATATCAAACATCAAGGCCTTATTCCAGCAAAGAGCTTGATCTAGATCTCCACCAAGAGACCTCCCACTCTAATACATTTTAGAGGCAAGGCTTACTGCCATCTGTAATACTAAGCCCTGAATCATGAAATGCGTTAGAGTGGGAGGTCTCTGGGTGGGAACCAAGGCCAGGGTGTTTGCTAAATTAACTCCAACACCAAAGAAAAGGATAGACAACCACACACTGATGACATATCAAACATCAAGGCCTTATTCCAACAAAGAGCTTGACCTAGGTCTCCACCAAGAGACCTCCCTCTCTAATGCATTTTACCACGCAAGGCTTATGCCGCGTACACACGATCAGTCCATCCGATGAGAACGGTCTGATGGACCGTTTTTATCGGTTAACAGATGAAGCTGACTGATGGTCCGTCACACCCACACACCATCGGTTAAAAAAACGATCGTGTCAGAACGCGGTGACGTAAAATACAACAATGTGCTGAAAAAATTAAGTTCAATGCTTCCAAGCATGCGCCGACTTGATTCTGAGCATGCATGGATTTTTAACCGATGGTTCGTGCCTACTAACGATCGGTTTTGACCTATCGGTTTGGAACCCATCGGTTGAATCTAAAGCAAGTTGGCTTTTTGTTAACCGATGGCGCCCACACACAATCGGGTTTGACAGATGAAAACGGTCCATCAGACCATTTTAATCGGTTTAACCTATCGTGTGTACGCGACCTTACTCCCATCTGTAAGACTAAACCCTGAATCATGAAATGCATTAGAGTGGGAGGTCTCTGGGTGGGAACCAAGGCCAAGGTCTTTGCTAACTTAAAGCCGACTCCGAAGAACAGAGCAGACAGCAGCCCACTGATGACATATCCAACATCAAGGCTTTATTCCAGCAAAGGCCCTGGTCCCAGCTTAGAGACCTTCCACTTTAACACATGAAATGCATTAGTGTAGGAGGTCTCTGGGTGGGAACCAAGGTCGAGGTCTTTGCTAAATTAAAACTGACTCTAAGAAAAGAATAGACAGTTGAGCACAAATGGCATATCCAATATTAAGGCCTTTTTCCAGCAATGACCTTGGCCTTAGTCTCAGCCTAGAAACCTTCCACTTTAACACATGAATTACATTAGGGTGGGAGGTCTCTGGGTGGGAACCAAGGCCAACGTTTTTGATAAATGAAAACCAACTCCAAAGCTGCACACATATCCAACATCAAGACTTTATTCCAGCAAAGACCTTGACCTTGGTCCCCACCAAGAGACCTCCCACTCAAATTAATTTCATCACCCAAGGCTTAGTGCCATCTGTAAGACTAAGTCCTGACTGGAGAATCGAGTGGAAGTTCTCAGGGTGGGAACCATGACCAAAGTATTTGCTAAATTAAAACCAGTTCCAAAGAAAAGACTAGACAGACGCACGCAGATGACGTATTCAACATCAAGGTCTTATTCCAGCAATGACCTTGGCCTTGGTCCCCACCTAGTGTAGTTGAGGAACAAGCCAGAGGTCGTTAAAGCAGAGGTTCTGCCAATTTTTTTTTAAAAGCCTGCAGCTACAAATACGGCAGCTGCTGACTTTTAAAGAATGGACACTTACCTGTCCAGCGCGCCCGCCATGTCAGCAGCCAAGGCTGGGCAATCTCTCGGTCCTTAGCTGCTTCGCCGCCATCCTCGGTGAGGGAATCGCTGCCTGATTCCCTACAGCGAATGCGCGAGGATCGCGGCACGCCGTCACTGGTCCCCGCTCTCTCCTGCGAACAGTGTTTCCCAGAAGACAGCGCGGGGGGTGACGTAACAAGGTTGGATTCCCCGTGGGAGTCAGAACCCGGAAGTGGTGCAAATACCTGTCTCAGATGAGTATCTGCACCCCCTCCCCCCTGAATGGTGCCAAATGTGTGAACCTTCGCTTTAATGAATGTTTTCAAGTTGGGATTAAATGGAAGCGTAGTCAAGAAACAGGCGAAAGGTCCTAATGAATGGTGGCCGGTTGAGATTGAGCAGAAGCATAGTTGAGAAACAAGCCAAAGGTCTGTAACAAATGGTTGCAGGTAGGAATCAAGCAGAAGCGTAGTCGAGTAACAAAGACTAGGGTCAGTAACACATGGTTATAGGTAGGGATCAAGCAGAAGCGTAGTCGAGAAACTAACCAAAGTTCCAGTAAATCTTGCAGGTTGAGATAGAGGTTCTCCTCCCAAAAGGTGAAAGATATAGCAGGTAGTGATCAAGCAGAACTGTAGTTGTGAACAAGCCAAAGATCGATAACAAGTGGTTGCACGTTGGGATAAAGTGAAAACACAGTTGAGGAACAAGCCAAAGGTCTGTAACAAGTGGTTGTAGGTTGAGATAGAGCACAAGCGTAGTCAATGAACAAGCCAAAGGTCACTAATGAATGGTTGCAGGTTGGGATCAAGCAGAAGCGTAGTCAAGAAACAAGCCAAAGATCAGTAACAAATGCTTGCCAGTTGGGATTGAACAGAATCATAGTCGTGAAGCAAACCAAAGTTCGGTAAAGAATAGTTTCAGGTTGTGATAGAGCAGAAGCATAGTCAATGAACAAGCCAAACGTCAGTAATGAATGGTTGCAGGTTGGGATTAAATGGAAGCATAGTTGAGGCACAATTTGAGGTCAGTAAAGAGTAGTAGTAAACAGCAGTGGAAAAGACAAGAGCAAGATTTTGGCTGGAAAAGAGCACAATAATTTGGCGAACAGGAAGTGCAAAGGCACGGCTTAAATAGGAAGTTCATAGGAGGAGCAAAGAGTTCAAGGTTCACAAGGCACAAGGCAGGATTGTTTGAAGGATCAGGCAGGGTGCTGTCCAGCATCTCAGGTGGCTCATCAAGAAGAGCTAATGCTGGAAGCAGCAGAGGTCCTAGGTTCAGGTCTTGGTCCTGGTCTTGACACCAGCAGTGAAGAGAACTTTATTCCAAGGCAAAACCCTGTATACCGGTAACCTAAAGATACCAGTGGAATTAAAATGCAGGAAAAAACAAACAGTTGGAGACAGGGTCTCTTCAATAGAATGAAATAAAGGGGCCTCTCACAATGACGGTGTCATTAACACTCTGTCCTTGGATGACCTGTATGGAGATGGAGTGGAAACAAATAGTACAGTTAATCCTCCCTTTTTTTCCTCAAGTACACATTTGGGGCGATTTTTCCGGCTGTCATAATCACCAGAATGAATGAGCGCACTGTGAGAGGAACTCCTTCTCTGATATGGATTTTCCCATGTAGCATAACTTCCATACTTTGCATAGTTCCTGTTGACGTTAGATAAACTTTTATTTTCCCGGGGACGCATTTCTCTCCTCGACGCTCCCTGGAAAAATGACACTTTCCTGGATTTAACCCCTTAAGGACCGCCTAATGCCGATATATGTTGGCAGAATGGCACGGCTGGGCACAATCACGTGCCTGTAAGTGATTGTTAAATGCCCAGCCGCGACCCCGTCCGAAGCTCCGTGACCTCGGCCGCCGGAGTCTCGCGATCGGTCACCGGAGCTGAAGAACGGGCAGAGGTGAGTGTAAAGACATCTTCCCCGTTCTTCACAGTGTCATTGATATATATATTTAAATAAAAAAAAAAGAAGAGAATAAAAAAGCAGTCTATGTTAAAATATGTATGTATATAAATAAATAAAATAAAAGTAGAATAGTATTTTAGTGTCAGTGTTAGCATTAAGGTCAGTGTGAGTTTTAGGTAGCATAGCAAAAAGGGTTAAATATAAAAGAGAAGAGAAAAAAGCAGTCTATGTTAAATATATATATATATATATTAGGGCTGTGGAAATTAACTATTCATTTATTGATTAATCTTTAATTTTTTTGATCAATTAAGATTATTTTGGATTGGTACTCACCTCTCCGCCGGCTTCTGGGCCTTCAGGGAGTTCCGTCGGAGATCCGGTAACGTTACGGACACCGGCGGGGCTTTCCGTATTCATCTGAAGGGCTCCTTTGCTGTGCCTTCATATCTGCATGCCGGCGGGACCTTACTATCTGCCACACGCAAGGGCTGTTACACTTTCCTCTATCACTTCCCTCTATCAACCTGGGATTCTACAACCATCCACTGGGAGTTGTGATAGTTCCCTTCATGGGACATCTACATGCCGACGGACTGATGTTAACTCTCTTCATCTGGATTCAGCAGTGGTATCGTTGTACACATTTTTATACCAGTATCATACTTAGCTACATGTTTTATGACTGCTTTTTCTACCGTTTGGTATTACTCGCACCATTTTTACAGTTTATGTAGCTACATCGATTTTATCTCCAGAGCAATATTTATTTTGTTACCTACTTGAAGACTATTAAGGTTTTAATGCTATTCCCATCATGCCTTTGTGTGTTTTTTGTATCCTGCTCTCCATTTTTCCAGTGGTTGGAGCTGCACTGGGAATCGGTCTACAAGGAGATCGGCTAAAAGTAGTTGGACCTGTATGTGCATTATAATTAATCAAAATTAGTTGATTAATTAATTAAAAAACAAAACGATTAACCGAACACAAAAGTTTTGATCAGTAACAGCCCTAATATATATATATTTTTAAAAAAAAATTAAAAATTAAAGAGAAGAAAATAAAAAAAAACAGTCTATGTTAAAATATATATGTCTATAAAAAAATAAAAAATAAAAGTAGAATAGTATGTTAGTGTCAGTGTTAGCATTAAGGTTAGTGTCAGTTTTAGGCAGCATAGAAAAAAGGGTTAAATATAAAAGAGAAGCGAATAAAAAACATGTTAATAAATATATATATATAGTGAGGAATTAGCTCGGTAGCGGGTGTGTGTGACCCCCTGGATGGGTTCACTACATGCTGAACTGTACAGAAAGGCAGTAGAAGACGGTTGAAAACAAATGATATGGTTTATTTTTCCATATTGCTGGATACATGTGCAAGCATCAAAACAGCATAAACAAAACATAAAATAAACCCTGGCCACTTGGGGCGTCTACCTTCCCAACACAGGAACCTACCTATGGAGTCTGGCACAGCCTACTGCTGAGCAGACACTGCTGGTCATAAAGCAGAAAAACAATAGTCTTTTTGATTTTTATCACACAGAAAAATCAACAAACACCTCACCTCTTCAGAAGTCTTTCTCACTGCTCTCCTTAACTCAAAAAGCCTCAGGATGCAGCAATCAGTAGTCATCCTCTGGATGTCTTATAGAGGCCTTAGTTGCCTCATTCTGAACAGCTGGAGTTTTCCAATGCCCTAAACCTTTCTGGCTATTTCTGCAGCCGACACCTGATAGTAGTTGGTGAATTGTCTAAACAAGGCAGAAATGTATCTCCCGTCTGTGACAACACCCACAGATTTACCTGACTTCCTGTCACAATATTATATATATATATATATATATATATATATATATATATATATATACACAGAGAGAGAGAGAGAGAGAGAGAGAGAGAGAGAGAGAGAGAGAGAGAAATAAAAATAAAAGAGAAGAAAACAAAACAAAAAACAGTCTATGTTAAATCATATATATATATATATATATATATATATATATATATATAAAAAAAGAGAACAGAAAACAGTCTATGTAAAAATATATATGTCTATTAAAAATAAAAGTAAAATAGTATTTTAGTGTTAGCATTAAGGTTAGTGTCAGTTTTAGGTAGCATAGAACAAAAGGTTAAATATAAAAGAGAAGAGAATAAAAAACATGTTAATAAATATATATACATATATAAATGAAAGCAGAATAGTATGTTAGGGTCAGTGTTAGCCCTAAGACCAGTGTCAGTTTTAGGTAGCGTAGAGAATTAAAAAAAATATGGGCCAGATTCTCGTACAGACGCGTATCTTTGAGCGGGCGTAGCGTACCTTGTTTACGCTACGCCGCCGCAACTTAGAGAGGCAAGTGCCGTATTCACAAGAACTTGGCGGCGTAGCATAAATGAGCCGGCGTAAGCCCGGGTAATTCAAAGTAGGCTTGGAGTGGGCGTGTTGCATGGTAATCAACCATGACCCCACGTAAATGATGTTTCTAACGAACGGCGCATGCGCCGTCCGTGGACTTATCCCAGTGCACATGCTCAATATTACGCCGCAAATACTCATTGGTTTTGACGTGAACGTAACTTACGCACAGCCCTATTCATGAACGTTTAGACGACGGAAAATTCCACGCTGTCCCGACGTCCATACTTAACATTACGTACGCCTCATATAGCAGGGGTAACTTTATGCCGGACTTACTCTTACGCAAACAACGCAAATAAATGTGCAAGTAGGTTTGTAAATCGGCGTATCTAGCTCATTTGCATATTTAACCCGTAAATCGACGGAAGCGCCACCTAGCGACCAGAGTAAATACGCAACTAAGATACGACGGCATAAGAGACTTACGCCGGTCGGATCTAAACACAATTCCGGCGTATCTTGCTTTCTGAATACAGAAAATAGATACACCGGCGCATCCTAGAAGTTACGCGGCGTATCTCGAGATACGCCAAAGTAACTTCTTTGAGAATCTGGCCTTTATATTTAGTGTCAGTGTGAGTGTCGGTGTATTGCTTGCATAAAAAAATGTAATAAAAATAAAACATCTGAAGCTGTATAATCGTACACAGAGCTTTGTTACTTTGTGTCTTTTATATTAGGAGTTCGGCTTTAAACTTGGCAGTAGGTGAAACAAAGTTTCACGTAGTATTGATAGGCTTATTTACATACCACATTTACCTCCGCCCCCCCCCCCCCCCCCCTCCGCTGTGCTATCCTCTCATGCTAGGTTTTTAATAAAGCATAAAGATCTGCTTAAAGAAACACCGAATTTCACCACGGTATGTGATATCATAGCCGGGGAAGGTAAATAAGTGTTGGCAACATTCCAGTGCTGTCTAAATAATTCTTTTTTGGCAATGCAGCATTTACATTGCTGTGTCAGACGCAACTTTTTTTTTTTCAACCAATCCCAATTGAATTGCATTGAAGTCGTTTTGGCTGGAGAATGAATAAAAAAATAAAAAAGTTAAAGAGTTAAAATGTTAAAAAATCCTCTTGTGAGGTTTGAATTATGAAAGAATTCCTGAGAGATGACTTTAGCCCGACTAAGGAAAAAAAAAATGCAGACTGCCCCCAATATACTCCGACATTCTTTTACCAGGCTTCACTATGTACCAGTATTATTATTATTTTTTTTCTTTTTCTTTTTTCTTTTTTTTTTCTTTCATTGTAAATGAGTTTCAGACTTTAAAATGTAGTTAAAATAACAGAATTACATTCCTTACAAATCAGACTCTGCCTTTATCATTCTGAAATGTGAGTTACAAACTCTAACCCTGAATATTTTCTACTTGCACATATTGGGCCAGATTCTCATATATTTTCGGCGGCGTAGCGTAAGCCATTTACACTACGCCGCCGCTGCGTGCTAGAGCAAGTGCTTTATTCTCAAAGCACTTGCTCCGTAGTTTGCGTTGGCGTCTCGTAAATCGCCAAGCGTAAACCCGCGCAATTCAAATGGGGCGGCTTGTATTTAAATTAAGCGCGCCCCCGCGTCGAACGAACTGCGCATGCGCCGGCCGGGGAAAAAGCCCAGTGCGCATGCTCCAGCTCACGTCGGGAAGCGTCGTTGAAACCGACGTCAAAACGACGTGAGCGTCATTTACGCAAGTCCCTATTCGCGAACGAGTTAGTAAAACGACGTAAGCGACGGAAAAAGCCGACGCTGACTTAACATGGCGTCCGACGGGACACGACGGCATCCGACGGGACCTCGTAAGGTTACTCCACATAGAAGCTGGGGTAACCTTACGCGAACGAAAACGACGTACGCGACGACGGGGCGGCGTAAAAGCGATCGAGAATCGGCGTACTACTTCATTTGCATATGCAAATGAAAAAACAACGTAAAGGCCACCTAGTGGCCGGAGTTGTCATTACACCTACGATCCGAAAGTGTAATGCTTTTACACTTGTCGGATGTAGAAGCGTATCTATGCAAAAGTGATGCTAAGCATCACTCGCATAGATACGAGACAAAAAAAAAGGCAATACGACGGGGTATCTGAGATACTCCGTCGTAACGCCTCTGAGAATCTGGCCCATTGATTTCACATTTTTTTCCACGTTGGATAAACACTGGGAGGGAGAAGACTAGGTAATAGTGCTGCATTTTTTTTCACCAATTCTACCGTTTTTCCCCGAAAATAAGCCTGGGTCTTATATTAATTTGGGCAACCAAAAAAACTCTAGGGCTTATTTTCGGGGTAGGTCTTATCATGCCGGGGGCTGTCTTCTCTCCCTTCTGCCTGTCAGAAATCCCCTGTGGAACTGTGTAAAAAAGCTTGTAAATTCCTAAAATTCACAGCACCACATATTGCAAAATGTGTATGTCTGCAATTCAATTGTGCCACATACCTCCTTCAAGTGCTGGGTGCATCTGTAACCCCCTGGAGCTCCCTTTTCGAGCACTGCAGTGCTATACCGAAGGTATTTGGCACAATTAGATCATATAAACACACACACAGGGCCAGATTCTCAGCGGCGTTACGACAGAGTATCTCAGATACCCCGTCGTATCGCCTTTTTTTTAGCCTCGTATCTATGCGAGTGATGCTTAGCATCACTTTGGCATAGATACGCTTCTACATCCGACAAGTGTAATACAATTACTCTTGCGGATCGTAGATGTAATGACAACTCCGGCCACTAGGTGGCCTTTACGTTGTTTTCTCATTTGCCTATGCAAATGAGGCTAGTACGCCGATTCCCTATCGCTTTTACGCTGCCCCGTCGTCGCGTACGTCGTTTTCGTCCGCGTAAGGTTACCCCAGTTTCGATGTGGAGTAACCTTACGAAGTTCCGTCGGGTGCCGTCGGATGCCATGTTAAGTATGTTGTCGGGTCAGCGTCGGCTTTTTCCGTCGCTTCCGTCGTTTTACTAACACGTTCGCGAATAGGGAGTTGCGTAAATGACGCTCACGTCGTTTTGACGTCGGTTTCAACGACGCTTTCCGACGTGAGCTGGAGCATGCGCACTGGGCTTTTTCCCCGGCCGGCGCATGCGCAGTTCGTTCGACGCGGTTGCGCGCTTCATTTAAATACAAGCCGCCTCATTTGAATTACGCGGGCTTACGCTGGGCCATTTTCGCTACGCCAACGCAAACGACGAAGCAAATGGTTAGGGAATACGGCACCTGCTCTAGTACGATGCGGCGGCGTAGTGCAAATGGCTTACGATACGCAAGCGAAATTCTATGAGAATCTGGCCCACAGTTAGTTCTTCATTAGTATTTCACCAGCACTTTAAACTAGGTCTTATTTTCGGGGTGGGGCTTATATTGCAGGTTTTTCTAAAAATCGGGGTAGGTCTTATTTTCGGGGAAACACGGTATATTGTGTTGGAATTCCGTAAAATTTCTTAGCGTATTGTAAATATTCACCCCCTCACTTGGACTTTGTCTTATACGCTTTGCAGGGTTCCGAGCTTAAACTCTTTTTTTTTGTTTGTTTTATGGTGGTAAAACTAAAAAAATAATCTGTCTCCTTTAACCACTTGCTTACTGGGCACATACACCCCCCTCCTGCCCAGGTGAAATTTCAGCTTCCGGCACTGCGTCGCTTTAACTGACAATTGCGCGCTCGTGCGACGTGGCTCCCAAACAAAATTTACGTCCTTTTTTCCCCACAAGTAGAGCTTTCTTTTGGTGGTATTTGATCACCTCCGCGGTTTTTATTTTTTGCGCTATAAACAAAAAAGTGCGACAATTTTGAAAAAAAAATACAATATTTTGTACTTGTTGCTATAATAAATATCCAATTTAAAAAAAAAA
This sequence comes from Rana kukunoris, assembly GCA_029574335.1. Taxonomy (NCBI): domain Eukaryota; kingdom Metazoa; phylum Chordata; class Amphibia; order Anura; family Ranidae; genus Rana; species Rana kukunoris. The sequence continues at coordinate 6,719,434 of CM056057.1, read as the reverse complement.
AAAAAAAAAACATTTTTTTTCTCAGTCTAGGCCGATACGTATTCTACATATTTTTGGTAAAAAAAAAAAATCGCAATAAGCGACTGGTTTGCGCAAAAGTTATAGCGCCTACAAAATAGTGGACAGAATTATTATTTTTCATTATTTATTTTTTTACTAGTAATGGCGGCAATCTGCAATTTTTATTAGGACTGCGACATTATGGTGGACACATCGGACACATTTTTGGCGCCATTTACATTTATACTGCGATCAGTGCTATAAATATGCACTAATTACTGTATAAATGTGACTGGCATTGAAGGAGTTAACACTAGGGGGGTGAGGAAGGAGTTTAATGTGTACCCTGCATTGTGTTCTAACTGTGGGGGAGGGGGACTGACTGGGGAGGTGATCGATCTGTGTCCCTATGTACAAGGGACACAGATCGGTCTCCTCTCTCCCTGACAGGATGCTGTCTCTGTGTGAGCCGGCAATGAGAGATAATCTCATATGTTTACATTTGAGATCATCTCTCATTGGCCGCACAGATCGCGCTGTAAATAGCGGCTGTGATTGACTATTTACCGCGATCTGTGATTGGCTGTGTCCAAGGGACACGGCCTGCACAGAAGTTCCCCGCTGTGCGCTCGGGAGCACGCGCGGGGAACGAGGAAAGGGGCGGACGTCAAAAGAAGTAGAGAAGTACAGCCACCCTGCGGCCGTACATAGTTGTACGGCCGTCGGGAAGTGGTTAAAAAAATACTAAACTAGTTCTTATTGAAGGAGGGCCACAGGCATGTAGACCTTTTACAGGGTTAATAATTATGAATGTGCCCTTTAGAACTGGGTTGGGTTTTTTCTTGATAGGACCTCCCAGAAAGTAAAACTGAGAAGGTTCATGATCATTCAGTGCTTTCGGTTTTCTAACATGGAAGTATTGGAATTTTAGGACATCTTTTTTTGATAATGTGCACTTTTTTCTGACCATAATTCTAAATAGGAACATAACTTATTTAGAATAGAATATGCATGCCATTGTATCAGTATACAGTACATTAAAGTGTATCTTAACCCAAAACCAAGAGTTTAAACCCAAAACCCATAACCAAAAGTGTAAACTCAAAACCCAAAACCAAAAGTGTAAACCCAAAAACCAAAAACCAAAAAGTATAATTTGTTTCAGCTTACCAAACCAACCTTTCTCAACCACGGTTCTGAGGAATCCTAGCATTCCTCCAGAGATTAGTGGTTTCTTGAGCAGTGGTGGTTTAAACTCCTTCCTGAAAGTGCCTACATTCCGTATTTATCGGCGTATAACGCGCGAGCGTATAACGCACACCCCAATTTCAGAGGGACGTTTCAGGATTAATTTTTTTCCATCTGCAGCCTCAATGCAGCCTAATCTGTGCCTAAATGTAGCCTATGTGCCCAGCTCCAGCCGAAATGCAGCCTATGTGCCCAGCTCCAGCCGAAAATGCAGCCTATGTGCCCAGCTCCAGTCTATGTGCCCCTAAGTTTGATTTGCCTAGATGCAGCCTATGTGCCCAGCTCCAGCCGAAATGCAGCCTATGTGCCCAGCTCCAGTCTATGTGCCCCTAAGTTTGATTTGCCTAGATGCAGCCTATGTGCCCATTTGCAGCCTTACCTTCTCTAGTGGAGTGAGGGAATCACCGGGCCGTCATCTCCTGTTCATCCTGTTCATTCGGCGGCAGTCACATACACAGTCCCGCCTCCGCCATCGGCATTGGACCAGCTCCTGTGAGTGATAGAACACTGGTCCAATGCTGGTGGTGGAAGCGGGACTGTGTGTGTGACGTTAAAGCCGAGTAAGCAGGAGAGACGGCTCGTGAATTCTGGCAGCGGCTCGTGAATTCTGGTACACTATCGACGTATAACGCGCACCCGTGATTTTCCCCCTATTTTCAGGGGAAAAGGGTGCGTGGTATACGCCGATAAATACGGTAGTTCTGGCATCAATGCCGCCTGGCAACAGCAACCCTTAAATGAAAGGTCAATCAGCCACAGCTCAAGGAACTCCTAGCAACCTCTGGAAGAACCCTAGAGTTCCATGAAACCCTGGTTGAGAATGACTGCTCTTGGCTGTTCTCTGGATATTGACCACAATAAAGAAAAATAACTTCTAACAGAAGAGTATCATATCAGTATCTACATTCCGGTGCCTATATAGCTTTGGCACCAATGTCGCTTGGCAACAGCAACACTAAACCAACCTTTCTCAACCAAGGTTCTGAGGAATCCTAGCATTCCTCCAGAGATTGTTAATGGTTTCTTGAGCAGTGGTGGTTTAAACTCCTACCTGAAAGTGCCTACATAGTTCTGGCACCAATCCTGCTTGGCAACAGCAACCCTTAAATGAAAGGTCAACAAACCAGCTCAGGGAACCCCTAGCAACCTCTGGAAGAACCCTAGAGTTCCATGGAATCCTGGTTAAGAATGTGTGTCTTTGGCTCTTCTCCAGATATTGACCACAATAAAGAAAAATAACTTATAACAAAAGGATCTTCCCGACGGTGCCTATATAGTTCTGGCACCAATGTCGCTTGGCAACAGCAACACTAAACTAATCTTTCTCAACGATGTTTCTGAGGAATCCTTGCATTCCTCCAGAGATTAGTGGTTTCTTGGGCAAAGGTGGTTTAAACTCCTAACTGAAAGTGCCTACAAAATTCTAGCACCAATGCTGCTTGGCAAAAGCAACCCTTACATGAAAGGTCAATGAATCACAGCTCAGGAAACCCATAGCAACCTCTGGAAGAACCCTAGAGTTCCATGGAACCCTGGTTAAGAATGCTTGTCCTTGGCTGTTCTGGATATTGACCACAATAAAGAAAAATATCTTGTAACAGAAGAGTATCATATCATACATAGTTCTTGCACCAATGCAGCTTGGCAACAGCAACCCTTAAATGAAAGGCCAATGAGCCACAGCTCAAGGTAGGAGCTTAAGGAGCATTCCTTCCCCTAACCACCAATGTAAGGGATTTTTCTTCCCTCTGACCACCAATGTAAGGAAAATTGTTTCCCCTGACCACTAGTATAAGGTATGTTCTTCCCACTGATCACCAAAGTAAGGGACATTCTTCTCACTGATCACCAATGTAAGGGACATTCTTCTCACTGATCACCAATGTAAGGAACATTCTTCCCACTGATCACCAATGTAAGGGACATTCTTCCCACTGATCACCAATGTAAGGAACATTTTTCTCACTGATCACCAATGTAAGGGACATTCTTCCCACTGACTACCAATGTAAGGGACATTCTTTCCACTGATCACCAATGTAAGGGGCATTCTTCACCAATGTAAGGGACATTCTTACCACTGATCACCAATGTAAGGAACATTCTCCCCACTGAACACCATTGCAAGGAACATTCTTCTCACTGATCACCAATGTAAGGGACATTCTTCTCACTGATCACCAATGTAAGGGACATTCTTCTCACTGATCACCAATGTAAGGGACATTCTTCTCACTGATCACCAATGTAAGGGACATTCTTCCCACTGATCACCAATGTAAGGAACATTCTTCCCACTGATCACCAATGTAAGGAACATTCTTCTCACTGATCACCAATGTAAGGAACATTCTTCTCACTGATCACCAATGTAAGGAACATTCTTCCCACTGATCACCAATGTAAGGAACATTCTTACCACTGATCACCAATGTAAGGAACATTCTCCCCACTGAACACCATTGCAAGGAACATTCTTCTCACTGATCACCAATGTAAAGAAACATTCTTCTCACTGATCACCAATGTAAGGGACATTCTTCTCACTGATCACCAATGTAAGGGACATTCTTCCCACTGATCACCAATGTAAGGAACATTCTTCCCACTGATCACCAATGTAAGGAACATTCTTTCCACTGATCACCAATGTAAGGGGCATTCTGTCCACTGATCACCAATGTAAGGAGCATTCTTCTCACTGATCACCAATGTAAGGAACATTCTTCTCACTGATCACCAATGTAAGGAACATTCTTCTCACTGATCACCAATGTAAGGAACATTCTTCTCACTGATCACCAATGTAAGGGACATTCTTCTCACTGATCACCAATGTAAGGGACATTTTTTTCACCGATCACCAATGTAAGGATCATTCTTCTCACTGATCACCAATGTAAGGAACATTTTTCCCACTGATCACCAATGTAAGGAACATTCTTCCCACTGATCACCAATGTAAGGGACATTTTTCTCACTGATTACCAATGTAAGGAGCATTCTTCTCACTGATCACCAATGTAAGGAACATTCTTCTCACCGATCACCAATGTAAGGAACATTCTTCTCACCGATCACCAATGTAAGGAAAATTCTTCCCACTGATCACCAATGTAAGGAACATTCTTCTCACCGATCACCAATGTAAGGAACATTCTTCCCATTGATCACCAATGTAAGGGACATTCTTCCCACTGATCACCAATGTAAGGGACATTCTTCCCACTGATCACCAATGTAAGGGACATTCTTCTCACTGATCACCAATGTAAGGAACATTCTTCTCACTGATCACCAATGTAAGGGACATTATTCTCACTGATCACCAATGTAAGGAACATTCTCCCCACTGAACACCATTGCAAGGAACATTCTTCTCACTGATCACCAATGTAAGGAAAATTGTTTCCCCTGACCACTAATATAAGGAATGTTCTTCCCACTGATCACTAATGTAAAGAGCAATCTTTCCACTGATCACCAATGTAAGGAACATTCTTCTCACTGATCACCAATGTAAGGAACATTCTTCCCACTGATCACCAATGTAAGGGACATTCTTCTCACTGATCACCAATGTAAGGAACATTCTTCCCACTGATCACCAATGTAAGGGACATTCTTGACACCCTAAGCCAGCATTTCTCTTTTTAACCCACAGGAACCCCGAAAAATAATGTTCCGGTCTTCTTAAACATATTATAATTAATTGATGGTCAATAGCAAAAATGCCTAGTGTGTTGGTGGTCAGTAGGAAGAATGCAATCTTTACAGTGGTGGCCAAAATACCACCCTTACAGACAGCCTATAAGATATCCGGTGTCATGTTGTTGGCTTTGCTAAGTGGTGTAGGTCCTAAAGTCACGCAGGCATCATCAAATGAGCGGAACTCCTAGCAACCTCTGGAAGAACCCTAGAATTCCATGGAACCTTGGTTGAGAATGGCTTCCCTAGGCTGCTCTCCATATATAGACCACAAACATGACCATATCTCTTCATCTCCATTTCATGGAACGGAAGGGCAATTTGTAGTTTACGGAGTCTAGCTAGGAAGGACAATATTCTTTAGGGCAGCCCACTGGTAGTGAAGAGGACATGAGGAAATCTGGTAAGATCAGCAAGTATTGTCTGTATTTGCTAAAACTTTTCTTAGCTTGAAAAAAAACAACAACTAAGGACTTACATTTTGCAATATATATTGCATTTTGTACTTGGGTTTAGTTATCCTTTAACTGTCACTATTTAAATAGCATCTTGCAGAAGGAGAGGCGTAATGAGGCATAAACACATAACTTGTGAACAAGAGGAAACGGGTGAATGCGGTTTAATGAGTCCAGTGAACATAAGTATCTGTGATAATATAAAAGGTGTAAACCAATTATAGTTGGAGACTACATCCTCCGGGAACTGGGAACCTCCATGTTTGTTTATAGGCAGACAATCATTTCAGATGAATAATTTGAGAGAGCAGAAAGAAGGGAGAAGTAAAATAAATAAATGTAATAAATAAATAAATAATATAAATATAATAAATAAAATACATAAATGTATTAGTAAATAAATAAAAATAGAGAAGAAATACAATAGGGTTGAGTTGAGTTGAGAGGTATCTTAATATAGCATGGTCTTACCCCCAAAGGGTCACGATGCGTATAGCAGAGTTACTAGCAAAAGTGGACCCAGGAACCAGAAGCAGCACAGAGCTGCTTGTGGATATTTATTATAGCAAAAAGTAAAAAAAATAAATTATTTTTTTAAATTGTGGCAGTTTTTTTGTTTATAGCGCAAAAAATAAAAACCGCAGAGGTGATCAAATACCACCAAAATAAATCTCTATTTGTGGGGGAAAAAGGACGTCAATTTTGTTTGGGAGCCACGTCGCACGACCGCGCAATTGTCAGTTAAAGCCGCACAGCGCCGAATAAAAAAAAAATGGCCCGGTCATTGGGCAGCCAAATTGGTCCGGGGCTGAAGAATTAGAAGGAATCCACCAGGCACTCCTGTCCAATCTGTCCTGTGGTGCAGGGCCGATCCTAGGCAGGTGCGTGAGGTGCAGTGCACCCAGGCGCCACAGAGGTGGGGGCACTGAAGCGCCAGAGTGCTCCCCTCCCCCCTTCTCCTCTCCTTGTCCATGTCCAGAGGCGGCTCTCTCCGCCGGTCACCGCCAATGTGTTTCCTGCCCAAGCTCGTCCCCCTCCCTCCTCCTGTCATAGGAGGAGAGCGAAGCAGCGGATGTCTCTGTGTGGAGAGAGACTAGCCGCTCAGTAACGTCGCCGGGGGGGGGGGCGGCCCGTGCCTGACGTGTTCTCCTTGTCCGTGTTAGGGGACCATCTCTGTGCTTGAGTCGTTGCCATAGAAACATTTGTAAAGGGGAGGAGTTGGTTAGATGACCACACCCATGAGGGGGCGCCAGAAATATTTCTGCACCCAGGCGTCTGTGACCCTAGAATCGGCCCTGCTGTGGTGGGTCTTCTCTAAGTTCAATAACCCGGTCTAGCATGAAGTTTTGGAGAGCGATACTCCTCCATACCTAGAGCATGAGTTTTTTTTTAGCATTCTTGTGCTTTAATTCCCACAAACTGACTGGGTATTTTTTGTTGTTTCATAGGAAACATTGCAACAGAACTTGCTAAATAAAAGTCCTGCAATATGAAATGGCTGTCACGATTGTCTTGTTGGAGCAGGTTGGAACAATTGAATGTGAGGATCTCTGACCAGCTGCAGACAATTTTGATAGTGCCATAGAATTGTGTAGTTTGAAGTTAAGAGTGTGTGACACATTTATAGTTGCCATGTGTTAGAATTCCACAGACAGTTTAAGGGTTTGAAGACTCATCCCTGGATAATTTCCTAACAAAAATATACGTTTTTTTAGAAAAGAACATTTAAAATTAGAAATTTGACTTTGTGGGCAAAAAAAACTATTCTTTTATAGTGTTGAGCGGAATACGCCATATTCGATTTCGCGATATTTCGCGAATATATAGAAGAATATATATCCAAAAAAATTTTTGCAAAATTTCGCTAATGCGAAAATGATTGCGAAATTCTCATAAACGGAGATCATTTCCTGTATTACTAAACTAATAAGCACTAAACACTAACTCTACACTAACTCTACTTAAAATAAAGTTGAATAAGGGGGCAAAAGAAGGGCGGAGAAGATAATCGCGCAATATTCCTATTGCGCGATTATCTTCTCCGCCCTTCTTTTGCATCAGAGCCAATCAGAATATCTCGAATATTCGGCAAAAGGAATATCGCGCAATATTCCTTTTGCCGAATATTCAAGTTATTCTGATTGGCTCTGATGCAAAAGAAGGGCGCATCAGAGCCAATCAGAATAACTCGAATATTCGGCAAAATGAATATGGCGCGATTATCTTCTCCACCCTTCTTCGCAATGCGAATTTTCGGGCAACATAAAAGAATCGCATCAGCTACTCGGCCCAGGGTCTCTAATCATACCAGCAATGCTTTTAGACGTCGATCGAGATCACTAGGATGTGATCTGTTTTACAAATAAATTTGAAAAAATACGAATATTCGCCATAGCGAATATTCGCCGCAATATTCGAGTTATTCGCGAATACTCGAATATGTAATATTCATAGCGAATATTCGCAATGCGAATATTCGTGAGCAACACTATTCTTTTACATCACGTATAATTTTCTGCAAATCCTCGTATGGAACTGCCCGTCGGAAATCCCGAGGGGAGAGCCGAGAAACTGCTTGGTTCAATCTTTCCCCTACACGCGGCCGGTTTTCCCGGCAGGAACACTGCGATGGAGCTTTGGCCGGGAATCCCGGCCGTGTGTATGCTCTATTGCAGTTTTTCCCATAGGAAAACTGCCAAGAAAAGCAGGGCAAAAGTTTGGAGGGAAAAAAGAGAACTGGTTTGCTTCGTACACACGATCAGTTTTCCCAACAGGAAAACTGCGAGGAGAGCTTTTGTATGCTCCTCGCAGTTTTTCCGACAGGAAAACTGCACAAAAACCGCCGGACCAAAAAAGAAAACCAGTTCTCTTTTTTCCCGATGGGAAAACCGGCGGACTATTGCCCGGCGTTTTTTGGCAGGTTTCCTATTATTTTGGCTGGGAATCCGGGGCCGTGTGTATGCTCAATCGCAGTTTTTCCCATAGAAAAACTGCCAAAAAACGCCGGGCAAAAGTCCACCGTTTTTTCCGGTGGGAAAAATTAGAACTGGTTCTCTTTTTTCGTCTGGCGGTTTTTGGGCAGTTTTTCCATCGAGGAATTAATAGGTAATTTTCACAGCCCTAATATACAGTATATATATATATATATATATATATATATATACAAGTTGATATCTTGGTTTTGGTGTGCCCATAAAGGCCATTCAATTCCAGTTCAATTGATTAGTATTGGACCCTAAAATACAAATGGAGTGGACTATTGTTGAGTGAGGAGGTGAAAACCACGTCGATGATTGATACCACCCTTTCCCAATTCTGAATTCATTTTGGCCCCCATCAAAGAAGATGCAGAGGAGCCAATGCTGTATCCTGGCCTAGGCCAACAAGGCCCAGGCCTAGGGCAGCACGAAAAGAATCCCTGCCGACTTGCGCTACACTGTTGGGAAAATTAGTCTAGCGCCCCCCATAAAGCGGCCACACTGCTTCCGGTATGCAAGCGGCTGGCATTCCACAACTGTGGGGGGGGGGGGGTGCGTCTAATTTTGACTGTCCTATCATCCTGGACCACAAACCTTCCTCACTGTGTTATATGTTTCTGCTTCACCATCTGCTTAAAGTAGATCTATAGGCAACACTTTTTTTTTTTTTTGGATAAAGTAAGGAGTAAGGGAGGGTTAAAACCTTTGTCAGTTTATTTTTTATCATTCCTGTCCCATTGCGGAGATTTTCCTTAACTTCCTGCCCCATAGTCAAACAAGAAGTGAGAGGAAATCTATGCAAATTAAGGGATTCCATTGCCCCCTAGGACCTCAGAACTAGTGTCCCCACTTGAAAATTTCAGGGAGGGTCTTAAACAACACAGGGTGTGGGCTTGACAGGAAGGGGTGGGTCATATTTAAATTAGGGGGTGCACGAGTTTAGTCAGGCCTAGGGCAGCACAAAACCTAATTACACTACTGAGAAGAGCCTAACTTTGCACAGCAAGCAGTCACATGACTTTGACAGATCACATAGCTGGGCTTTCCTCTAGGCTTCTTTTCCTTTTCATTTTTATTGCAACCAGCGTTCTCCGGGAATAGTCTTTTTAAAGTGATTTACAACCCTGCTCAATACAGTCCGGGCCACTTAGGGAAAAGCAAAAGTGTTATATCAGTTTTACTGGCCCAGAGACAGGGTGATCGATGGCTAGGAACGTCCTTCGCTGGTCAGTTCTATGAGTTTCCCAACTAATTTGCAGCAGTGGGCCGCTGAGCCATTGGAAAATCTGCATGATGTCACCACACAATCTGGATGGAAGCCCAATTTCATTAGTGTACAGTAGACAATACTGTAGTTGGCAACATATTCTGCTGACAATGCAGGTCTGTACGGCTGTAGGAGCTCAGTTAAAATCCAAGAGTTCCTCCTGATCCTGAGTGAGTGAGTAACTTGTATAGCGCTACAAATGCAAACTACAGTAGGTGACCGCGATATTGTGTCAATCTCGCTCCCTTTCTCAGCGAGATTGACAACCTACGAGCGCCATCGCGGGAGCCTGCTTGCCGCGATGGGGACAATGCCGTCATAGAACCGACGGGGATCCGACTTGGATTCCCGCCAATTATACATGCGGCGTTTGGTATGAATCCTGAGGGGGAACTCCCCGTCGGATTTAAAAAAAAAAATCTGGCATGGGTTCCCCCCCAGAAGCATACCAGGCCCTTAGGTCTGGTATGGGTTGTAAGGAGACCCCCCCACGCCGAAAAAACGGCGTGGGGGTCCCCCCACAATCCATACCAGACCCGTATCCAAAGCACGCCGCCTGGCCGGTCAGAAAAGGGGTGGGGACGAGTGAGCGCCCCCCTCCTGAGCCGTACCAGGCTGCATGTCCTCAACATGGGGGGGGTCAGGTGTTAGGGGCAGGGGGGCGCACTGCGGCCCCCCCCACCCCAGAGCACTCTGTCCCCATGTTGATGAGGACAGGGCCTCTTCCCGACAACCCTGGCCGTTGGTTGTCGGGGTATGCGGGCGGGAGGCTTATCGGAATCTGGGAGCCCCCTTTAATAAGGGGGCCCCCAGATACCGCCTCCCCCACTCTACGTGAATGAGTATGGGGTACATCGTACCCCAACCCATTCACCTGCAAGCAAAGTGTAAACACAAATAAACAACACCGGGTATTAAAATATTTTATTAGTCTGCTCCGGGGCCCCTCTCTCTTCTTTAGCTCTTTCATGAGGGGGGCTTGCTTCTTTGACGTCTTCGGGTGGGGGCCGCTCTTCTTCCCGCCATCTGGTTCTCTTCCGTCGCCGGGGGGGGGGGTTGCTTTTATAAAAGCGCCCCCCCTTGCGGGCTTCCTCCGACGTCTTCGGCGGGGGGTGGGTGCCTCTCTTCTTCGCCACCGTCTGGTTCTCTTCCGCTGCTGGGGGGGTCGCTTTTATAAAAGTGCCCCCCTCTCTGCGGGCTTCCTCCGACGTCTTCGGCAGGGGGTGGTGTGCCCAGGCTTCTGTCTTCTTCTTCCGTCTTCTTCTGTCACCTGTCAGGAAAAAAGAAGAGAAGACAGCAGAAGAAGAAGGAGAAAAAGAAGAAAGAGAAGGCAGAAGGCGACAGAAGAAGACGGAAGAAGAAGACGACAGAAGCCTGGGCACACCACCCCCCGCCGAAGACGTCGGAGGAAGCCCGCAGGGAGGGCGCACTTTTATAAAAGTGACCCCCCCCGGCGGCGGAAGAGAACCAGATGGTGGGAAGAAGAGTGGCCCCCACCCGAAGACGTCAAAGAAGCAAGCCCCCCCTTGTGAAAGAGCTAAAGAAGAGAGGAGGGGCCCCGGAGCAGACTAATAAAATATTTTAATACCCGGTGTTGTCGGGAAGAGGCCCTGTCCTCATCAAGATGGGGACAGGGTGCTCTGGGGTGGGGGGGCCGCAGTGCACCCCCCTGCCCCAGAGCACCCTGACCCCCCAATGTTGAGGGCATGCAGCCTGGTATGGCTCAGGAGGGGGGGCTGCTCGCTCGTCCCCACCCCTTTCCCCACCGGCCGAGCGGCGTGCTTTGGATACGGGTCTGGTATGGATTGTGGGGGGACCCCCACGCCGTTTTTTTTCGTCATAGGGGGGTCTCCTTACAACCCATACCAGACCTAAGGGCCTGGTATGCTCCTGGGGGGGGAAACCCATGCCGGATTTTTTTTTTTAAATCCGGCGGGGAGTTCCCCCTCAGGATTCATACCAAACGACGTCCACGTGTAGAATTGGCAGGAATCCAAGTCGGATCCCCGTCGCTTCTATGATGCGCTCGCTGGAATGTGCTTTTACTATTCCAGCGAGTGCGAGATGTCGGCACCCTGTCGCCGAGAATCAGCGCGATGCTGTCGTGCTAAAAACACATTCTCGGCGGCAGATACTGTAAATTGCCTCAAGGCGCTTATTTCCATTCGGTGACGTCCTGATCCTTCAGAAGAGGTGGGTCTTACATTTTTAACTGAAGGCCCGATGGTTTTCTTCCATGCGGATGTTTGTGGGAAAAGCGTTATATAGCCGTGGTCCTTGGACTGAAAATCTTCATTCCCCCTTGATTTGTAGTGGGATTTGGGCATTCGGAGGAGGTTTTGGTTAGTTGATTGAAGAATGCGATTGGTGGTGTAGTTTTTTATCTTCTTACATAAGTATTGAGGGGCCTTTTCTTGTGTACATTTGTGGGTGAGGCAGAGGGTCTTAAATGTCACCGGATCCTTTACTGTTAGCCAATGAAGGGTCCTCAGGGATGGGGTGATGGATTCCCTGTTTTTTTTCCCCCCATTACCAGTCTGGCTGCTGTGTTCTGGACGTCTTGTAGGTGCGAAATCTGGTATTTAGGTAGTCCTAAGTAGAGGGAGTTTGCGTAGTCGAATCGGGAATTGATGATAGTTCCGACTACTACCACTGTATCCTCTTCCGGGATGAAGGGGATGAGACTACGCAGTTGGCGTAGCAGATAGTGGGATCCGCTGACTACTGATCCTCCATCTAATCTCAGAATGTTGAGACTACAATCTACAAGGACTCGTTACCACTTCAAAATGTGGCATTGGACACACTTTTTTCAAAGCTCTCTGAAAGCCAATCAAAGCTCCTGTCATTAAATACCTGTAAAACGGTTCCTTACGGTCCTGGTCACATGTTACGTTAGCTTTGTTTTGCTTCAAAAATGTTCCCCAATGTCATCTCAATGCGTTTTCGAAGCCTCCATAAGAAGTCTGTAACAGCGATCGCTTACAGCACCTGAGGGGCTTTTTTTCAGCGTTAGCTTCGCTTTGTTTTGAAGGTATGAGATATCCCAGGATGCACTGGGAAACCAACAAGCAAACTGGAAATATGTCATAGATTCAACAAGGTGTTGGAAACATTCCTTGAGAGATTTTGGTCCATAGTGACATGATAACACGCAGTTGCAGATTTATCGGCTGCACATCCATGATGCCAATCCTCCAGTTTCACCACATCCAAAAGGTGCTCTATTGGATGAGATGTGGTGAGTGTGGAGGCCATTGGAGTCCAGTGACCTCATTGTCCAGTGGTGAGATGATTGGAGATTTGTGACAAAGTGACATTATCCTACTGGAAGGAGCCATCAAAGGATGGGGACACTGTAGTCATAAAGGGATGGAGATGGTCAGCAACAATACTCAGGTAGGCCTTGGTGTTTAAACCATGGGGGGCCCAAAGTGTGCCAAGAAAATATCCCCCACATCATTAAACCATCACCACTAGCCTGAACCACTAGCCTGAACCAGTGATACACCATTACCCACTCCATTACACCCCCGCTACCAGCCTGATACAAGGCAGGATGGATCCATGCTTTCATGTTGCTTACCATTCTGACCCCACCACCTGAATCCAGCTAAAATCCAGACTCATCAGACCAGGCAAAGTTTTTTCCAATCTTCTATTGTCCAATTTTGGTGATCCTGTGCCAATTGTAGCCTCAGTTTCCCATGGAACCCGGTGTTCTGGTCTTCTGGTGCTGTAACCCATCATCTTTAAGGTTGGAATGCGTTGTACATTCATAGATGGTATTCTGCACACCTTGGGTGTAACGAGTGGTTATTTGAGCAATGCCGCGTACACACGGTCAGAATTTCCGTGTGTAGCTTTTGGTCGGAAATTCCCACTGTCTGTAGGCTCCATCTGACTTTTTCTCTCGGAATTTCCGAGAACAAAAATCTGAGAGCTGGTTCTCAATTTTTCCGACAAGAAAAGTTCTGGTCGGAAATTCCAATCGTCTCTATGCAATTCGAAAAAAAAAAAAATGCTTGGAATCAAGTCGACGCATGCTTGGAGGCATTAAACTTCATTTTTCTCGCCTCGTCGAAGTGTTGTACTTCACCGTGTTCTAGACGGTTGGAATTTTGTGTGTATGCAACACAAGTTTAAGCCAACATTCTGTCAGAAAAAAATCTGTGGTTTTCTTGTAGGAATTTCCGATCATGTGTACGCGGCATTACTGTTGCCTTTCTATCATCTGGAACCATTCTGCCCAATCTCCTCTGACCTCTTCAAGGCATTTTTGTCCACACAACTGCCGCTCACTGAATATTTTCTCTTTTTCTGACCATTCTCTTTAAACACGAGTTAGGCCCCGTACACACGACCGGTTTCCTCGGCAGAATTCAGCAAGAAACTCGATGGGAGACGTATTCTGCCAAGGAAACCGGTCGCGTGTACGCTTTTCGCAGAGAAACCCGTTGAGGAACTCGTCGAGCCAAAAAGAGAGCATGTTCTCTATTTGCTCAATGGGCAATTGGAAAATTTGGCTCGACGAGTTTTTAGACTGCCGAACAAGGAACTCGACTGGGAAAACTATGTGTTTCGCCCGACGAGTTACTTGTCGTGTGTACGCGGCCTGATGGTTGGGCGTGTGAAAATCCAAGTAGATCAGCAGTTTTTGAAATGCTCAGACCAGCCCATCTGGCACCAACAATTCTGGCCACTCAGGTCAGGGACTTGGGTGTCATCTTTGACTCTAGGTTGGATTTGCACCCTCAAGTAAATCAGGCGGTGAGCTCATGCCACTTCCACCTGAGACTCCTGAGGTCGACTTTTCTCTATATCGCAGACTCTGATAAGATCGCCATGATCAATGCCATTATCAGCAGTCGATTGGACTACTGCAATGCTCTGGGTTTGCCTGCTTGTACCATCTACAAGCTCCAGTTGATTCTGAATTCCGCAGCGAGGTTACTGACGGGTGTTGGTCGCTGTGACCACATCACTCCATCTCTAAAGCCCTACATTGGCTCCCTGTGAAAGAATGGGTTCTGTTCAAAACTGGAGGCATTGCATGGATGTGGCCCAGAGTACCTGAAGGAAAAATCCATCAAGTATGTGCTTACCCGATCCTTGAGATCGGCGGATCTGGCCAAATTAAAGATTCCGAAATTCAAAAAGAAAAAATGCGGAGGGAGGACGAGTGAAGTACAAGGAGCTGAATTTTGGAACTCCTCGCCTCTGAAACTGAGACTTTCCTTGAAACTGAAACTGAGAAGGACTTTCTGAAATTCCTAAGTAATTGAAAACCGTACTTTTTGTACAAGATTTTGGAGTCGCCTAATTTTAATGGGGTGTGACAGACAGACACCCAGGTTTTTACTCTGTGGCCGCATATACACGAGGAGACATGTCCACTGAAACTGGTCCGCAGACCAGTTTCCACGGACATGTCCGATCATGTGTACGGCCTAGCGGACAGGTTTCCAGCAGACAAAAGTTTCTAAGCATGCTTAGAAACTTGTCCGCTGGAAACCTGTCCGTCGGACATGTCCGATGGTTAGTACGCCCAACCATCGGACCGAAATCCTGCGCATGCGTCAAATTGATTTGACGCATGCGCGGAAGCAAAGAACTTCCTTGTTTGAGCACGTCGGTGTTGTCTACGTCACCACGTTCTCTGTCCGCGGGGATTTTGGTCTGATGGTGTGTACACACATCAGACCAAAATATTCCTGGAGACATGTCCGATGAAAACGGTCCACGGACCGATTTCATCGGACATGTCTCCTCGTGTGTACGCGGCCTGTGTGTTGTCATTTTGACATGATGGTTTTCCTAAGGTCTTTTAATGTCAATGTCTTTTATTTAGCGCATCGAGGACTTCGGGTAGGACTGCGAAGGTTAAACTTTTTAACCGATTAAGGACCACCGCACGACGATATACATCGACAAAATGGCACGGGTGGGCACAAGGGTGTACGTGTACGTCCCCTTTAAGATCCCAGCCATGGATTGCGAGTGAACAGCGGACCCGATCGCTGCCGGTGTCCCGCGATCGGGTTACAGAGAGGAAGAACGGGGAGAGGTAAGTGTAAAACAAACCTCTCCCCGTGCTTCCTAGTGTGGCTGTCACTAATCGTCTGTTCCCTGTATTAGGGAATGACGATCAGTGACGTCACACGCACAGCCACGCCCCCTATAGTAAGAATACACCCTTAGGGCACACTTAACCCCTACAGTGCCCCCTCTTGGTTAACCTCTTCAGTGCCTGGGTCATTTTGACAGTAATCAGTGCATTTTTATAGCACTGTTCGCTGTAAAAATGACAATGGTGCCAAAATAGTGTCAAAAGTGTCCGATGTGTCCGCCATAATGTTGCAGTCACGAGAAAAAAGGGTTAGGGTTTAGGGTTAGGGTTTAGTGTTATCCCCTATTTGGTAGACGATATCATTTTTTGCGCAAACCAATCAATAAACGCTTATTGCAATTTTTTAACCAAATATATGTAGAAGAATACGCATCGGTCTAAACTGAGGGAAAAAAATACATTATATTTTTTTGGGGGGATATTTATTATAGCAAAAAGTAAAAAATATTGTTTTGTTTTTTCAAAATTGTCGCTCTATTTTTGTTTATAGCGCAAAAAATAAAAACCACAGAGGTGATCAAATACCACCAAAAGAAAGCTCTATTTGTGGGGAAAAAAAGACATCCATTTTGTTTGGGAGCCGCGTCGCACGACCGCGCAATTGTCAGTTAAAGCAACGCAGTGCCGAATCGCAAAAAGGGGCCAGGTCCGGGGCTTAAGTGGTTAATAAATAAATAAATAACAACCATGCCATGGTGAAAGTCACAAAGTCCCCATTCCAATCCTCGGTTTGAACTTCAGCAAGGCGTCTTCACCGTATCTAGACGTCTAAATGCATTGAGTTGCTGCCATGTGATTGGCTGATTAGCAATTTGTGTTACTAAGCAATCAAGCAGATTTATCTAAAGTGGTCAGTGAACGTATACCGTATATAAGCTGACCCAAATATAAGCCAAGGCACCTAATTTTACCACAAACAATGGGAAAATGTATTGACTCGAGTATAAGCCTAGGGTGTCCATCTGCATGCCTCACTGTGCCTCAATTTGTCTCACTGTGTCCATGCCTCACTGTGCCCATGCCTCACGGTGTCTATGCCTCACTGTGCCCATGCCTCACTGTGTCCATGCCTCACTGTGTCCATGCCTCACTGTGCCCATGCCTTATTGTGTCCATGCCTCACTGTGTCCATGCCTCACTGTGTCCATGCCTCATTGTGTCCATGCCTCATTGTGTCCATGCCTCACTGTGTCCATGCCTCACTGTGCCCATGCCTTATGCCATGTACACACGATCGGTTCATCCGATGAAAACGGACCGATGACTAGACCGACGTTTAACATGGGAGTCTATGGAAGGGGTGCCCGGGTTTGAAAAATCGGTGCTCCCCAGCCGTAGGTTCCCCAGACAACAAACTTTGCACACGAGTAGAGGAGGAATGGGGCTACATGTGTGCCAAGTTTCGGGTCCAGGGGACCTACGACCGGCCGGTTCACTGGAGAAATCACTGGAGAAATTACCGTTTAACATGTGAGTCTAAGGAAGGGGTGCCCGGCTTTGAAAAATGAGTGCTCCCCGGCCGTAGGTTCTTTAGACAACAAACTTTGCAAACTTGTAGAGGAAGAGTGAAGCTACATGTGTACCAAGTTTTGGGTCCAGGGGACCTACGACCGGCTGGTACCGGGTCCTCAAACTCATTGAAGAAATTACCGTTTAACATGGGAGTTAATGGAAGGGGTGCACAGGTTTGAAAGATCTGTGCTCCTCGGTTGTAGGTCCCCCAGACAACAAACTTTGCACACTAGTAGAGGAGGAATGGAGCTCCATGTGTACCAAGTTTCGGGTCCAGGAGACCTACGACCAGCCAGTACACTGCAGAAATCACTGGAGAAATTACCGTTTAACATGGGAGTTTATGGAAGGGGTGCCCGGCTTTGAAAAATCAATGCCCCCCGGCCGTAGGTCCCCCGGACAACAAACTTTGCAAACTTGTAGAGGAAGCGCGGGGCTACATGTGTGGTGACCTACAGCTGGCTGGTACCGGGTCCCCAAATTCCGGCAGATCAGGCGCAAAAAGGTGACTCGAGTATAATCCGAGGGGGGCATTTTTAGCACCAAAAAAGTGTGCTGAAAAACTCGGCTTATACTCGAGTATATACGGTATATCTATCAGAATTTTTAAACAATTGCCTTGGCTTACCATCATCCGGTAGTTTGACTTTTTATACTCAGTACCCCGTTCTAAAGAGAAGCAGACAATGGTAATGAAAAGCACTCTGATATCGCTCGAAGCAAAAGAGGAGAGAATGCTGGCCGGTGTCCTGAACTGACCTCAACAGCAACTGTAATAGGAGATTCTGGTAAACTTTAAATGTAAAATTCCCCAGAAAATCCTGAGAATGACGAGGGGGGGGGGGGGGGGGAGAAAAGAATGAAAAGAGGAATGATCAAAAGGTGGATCACAACTCCGGGGCTTTGCGTTACTCAAAGCAAGTCACTTTAATTGCTTAGAAAGCACAAAGCCGACCCGCTGGGTAAAGAAACGCTTTTACAATGTTAAAATGACTGGAAACGGACTTTGAAAATTTGTTTTAATAAATGTTCCTATTATGTAGTCATGCAAAAAAAAAAAAAAAAAAAATGTTTAACCACTTTTGTACCAGTATTTTAACCCTTTTCTGTATCCAACCTATTTTTCTGTTTGTAGAAGTATTTTTTTTTTTTTTTTAAGTCCAAAAATGTAATACACTAGCTTAAGCTCCAGAAGGATGATACTGTACATTATATTACCAAAAGTATTGGGACTCCTGCCTTTACACGCACGTGAATTTTACTAGAATCCCAGTCTTAGTCCATAGGGTTCAATATTAAGTCGGCCCACCCTTTGCAGCTATAACAGCTTCAACTCTTCTTAGAGTACACCTCTACCAACCCTATACTGCATTATACTGAACCTTTACCATATCTGAACCAGATTTACCTTGCACCTGAGACTATACCATACCTTTACTGTCACTATACTGCAGGTTAACTGGTACTGTCCCTAAATGCACCAACGCTTTTAAAGGTCCCCAACAATGGCCGGCTGAAGAACATCTCCAAGGACTGCTGCTCCTGTAATAATTACCATTACCCTCCGCTATTATCCTCCTTTTCTTTTGAACAGTGCATACCCAGTTGTTCTAAGACTAGCATCCCCGCCACAGGACAAGCGGTAGGTGGTAGCAGGGGGGGGGGGGGGATTAACTTTTGCATTAAGACCCACAGACTGCCACAAAAAAAATATTTTAAAAAAATGTTTTACTTACCAGAAATTGCAAGGCTCCACTGCCTGTTTCCGTTAGTGAGAATGGCAGCCCTGGGACCTGCCACGGATGAAAGATCCGCCTTTGGGGGGCCGACATCGCAGGCGCCTAGGACAAGTAAGTGTCCTTATTAAAAGTCAGCAGCTACAGTGTTTGTAGCTGCTGACTTAAAAAAATAAAAATAAAGATCGCAGGTGGAGCCCCGCTTTAAGCTGCGGAAGGATGGTACTGTACATTATATTACCGAAAGTATTGGGACACCTGCCTTTACACATACATGAATTTTACTAGCATCCCAGTCTTAGTCCATAGGGTTTTTAAGGGTAAAAGTTTGACACCATGCCACGAGCGGGCGCAGTTTTTCAGCGTGACATGTTGGGTATCATTTTCCTTGGCGTAACATTATCTTTCACAATATATAAAAAAAAATGGGCTAAATTTTTTCTTCTTTTAATTTAAAACAGTGATTTTTTTCCAAAAAAAGTGCGCTTGTAAGACCGCTGCGCAAATACGGTGTGACAAAAAGTATTGCAATGACCGCCGTTTTATTCTCTAGGGTGTTAGAAAAATAAATTTGGGGGGTTTTAAGTGATTTTCTAGCAAAAAAAAAATGTTTTAGTCTTGTAAACACCAAATCGGAAAAACACCCAAGGTCCTTAAAGCGGAGGTTCACCCTAAATATAAGATCTCCCATGTGATCCAGCATACTGGCGTCAGCGCCAGTATGCTGGGTTTTTTTTTTTTTAATCGCACACTTACTGTATTATGCCGGAATTTCATTTTTTTCCCCCGCGGTGGACGGCTCTAGTATTGCTCGTCACATCTTCCTAAAATACCCGATATGGACTCGGGTAATCTCGGCGAAAATGCGGCGCCTGCGCACAGACCTAGGAGCTGACTGCGCAGGCGCCGTATTTCTCCGAGTCCTATTTCGGAGGGCGTGACGCGCCATAGCCGTAGGACTCGGAGAAATACGGCGCCTGCGCAGTCAGCTCCTAGGTCTGTGCGCAGGCGCCGCATTTTCGCCGAGATTACCCGAGTCCATATCGGGTATTTTAGGAAGATGTGACGCGCTATACTGGCGCCGTCCACCACGGGGGAAAAAAAAGAAATTCTGGCATAATACAGTAAGTGTGCGATTAAAAAAAAAAAAAACAGCATACTGGCGCTGACGCCAGTATGCTGGATCACATGGGAGATCTTATATTTAGGGTGAAATACCGCTTTAAGTGGTTAAAGTACACCTCTACCAACCCTATACTGCATTATACCGAACCTTTACCATATCTGAACCATATTTACCTTGCACCTGTGCTGAGACTATACCATACCTTTATACCGTGTACACACGTTCGGATTTCGGATTAAATAAAATCCGATGGAATTTTCCGTCAGAATTCCGATGAAGCTGACTTTCATCAGTCTTGCCTACACAATATCAGACTGAAATTCTGTCCGTAAAACACTACAACGAGCCGAGAAAAATGAAGTTTCATGAGCATGCGTCGTCTTGATTCCACGATTGTGTGGATTTTTCTCCGATGGAATTCCACATAGAGGATTGGAATTTCCTATCAGTTTTTTTTCCATCGGAAAAATGTAAAACATGTTCTATTTTTTTTGGAAAAAAGTCAGATGGGGCCCACACACGATCGTTTTTTTCCGATTAAAAAAATCCATCAGACTGCATGCAGGTTAACTGGTACTATCCTTAAATGCACCAACGCTTTTAAAGGGCCCCAACAATGGCCGGCTGAAGAACATCTCAAAGGACCGCTGCTCCTGTAATAATTACCATTACCCTCTGCTACCATTCTCCTTTTCTTTTGGACAGTGCATACCCAGTTGTTCTAAGACAAGCATCACTGCCACAGGGCAAGTGGTAAGTAGTAGGGGGGGGGGGCAAATTAGTCCCACAGACTTCCAGCTCAGGTTAAAAGCATTTTTTTTTTTGCACAAAGAGTCAGAAATAACTGCACTGTTTGTCTGACCTGTTGAAGACATTTACAAGGAACATGTGTGGTATGTCCATGATTAGAAGACATGTGTGCGAGATGGACAAACCTTGACATCTCTGCATAATGACGACCAAGAGTTATGTACAATATAAGTCCAGTTATTTTCAGACGGTGTTAGGGGAACAATGTAATCGGGAATTTTGTTTCCAAAGCGGAAAATGTTTTAGTTCTGGCTCTCTCAACACTCTGTTGTGGATTTATCGGACTCTGGTTTAGAGAGCATCTGTCAGCATCTCACTACCTTTATCTGGCTTGAATTCAGAATCTTTCTTCACTTATTTTTTTCATCCAGGATACAAAGCAATTCATATGCCTCCTCGGCGCTGTAGTACCTCTGTGATGACAAACAGAATGATGACGCAGTCAAAATGATTACACTGCAAAAAAAAAAAGATAGCGCAGTAAAACTAAAATGATTGGAGTTAGTCGACTTCAAGTGTATGTAAAGCGTAACGATGGATTTCTCTTACTTTCTCCCTTTTGGTCTGTTAATAGGACATTCGCTTAGGAAAATCCCAAAGCTGCACCACGAATAAACAGACTGTCTATAGCAGGGATCTCCAAACTTTCTAAACAAAGGGCCAGTCTACTGTCCTTCAGACTTTAGGAGGGCCGGACTGGGGCCATTGGGAGTAGAAAATATCCATTGGGAGTAAACAATACCATATCTTTGGTGTTAGTGGGAGGACTCGTGCCCCATTGTTGGTGCCAATAGAAGAAATTGTACCCTTTTGATAGTGTCGGTTGGATGAATAGTGCCCCATTGATGGTTTTAGCAACAAGAATGTTTTCCCATTGTTGGTGTCAGTGGATGGAATAGTGCCCCAAGGGCCGGATAAAGGCAAGCAAAGGGCCACATCTGTCCCCAGGGCCACAGTTTGGAGATCCCTGGTCTATAGCATAGGTGTCAAACACAAGGCCCGTGGGCCAAATCTGTCTCTCCAGGCCATTTCATGTGGCCCTTGCACCTCTCCTGGAGCCGCAGGAGAGCTCCAGCCCTCTTCTGGTCCTCCTCCCCCTTTCAAGCAATGCATCCTGCTTCTTCCCAGCAGCAGCATAAGGAAAGGGGGGTGCACTGTGATGTAAGGGAGAAGGGACTCAACTTCCGAAGGTGGGGTGGCTCTTGACATCTAATGTAAGGGGAAGGGGATGTGCTGGACATCTATTCTTACAGATACAACCGGCCCTTTCTAAAACAATCATAATGCTGATGCAGCCCACGATGAAATTGAGTTTGACACCCCTGGTCTATAGCATTATGCAGAGAACACTCTTAAGGCCCATATACACGATCGGACTATTGTCAACAATTGTCCAACGGACGTGTTTCATCAGACAATCTGACCGTCTGTATGCTCCATCAGACAATTGTTTTTGTTTTTGAATCGGACAAATGTTCACTGTGAATGCTCTCAAACAAATGTCCGATGGAAGATAATCCGATCGCATATACACAAGTCCATCGGACTAAAGTCCAAAGTACAAACACGCA
Organism: Rana kukunoris; assembly: GCA_029574335.1. Taxonomy (NCBI): domain Eukaryota; kingdom Metazoa; phylum Chordata; class Amphibia; order Anura; family Ranidae; genus Rana; species Rana kukunoris. The sequence goes on along the minus strand of CM056057.1, from coordinate 6,696,893 downwards.
TGCTCCAAACCAATGCTAAAGATCAGACAACAATAGCAGATGTTGCCCAAAGGGTGGCGGTAAAGAGATGAAAAACCACGTGATTTGGTGAAAGTTGGCTGAAAATGTTCTGGTTTGTGTATGCAGAACAAGTTCACGGCCAAAGCCCATTCGGACCAAAATCCATGAAAAAGTCAGATAGAAGTCCAATCGTGTGTATGAGGCTTTAGGCCTCTTTCACAGTTGTACGACTTGTCCCACAATTTGGGACTGCAAAGTAGCATGACAAGTCGTTTGCCATGATTTCCAATGCCAACCATTTGTGGTAGTACGATTTCAAGTTTTTCCGACTTCAAAGTAGTCCCTGCACTACTTTGGTCTGATTTTGATGCCAATTACACAGGCATTCCATGAAATTGCTGCAAAAGCGCAGCCGCAAATCGCAGCAAAATCATGATCACAAACTCGCGGTAATATCGTGCGACTTTGAAGTTGCACGAGTCTGAAAGCGGCCTAAAGGACACAACCATGGTGTTGTGAATTGAGTCTTTTGTATTGCATGCGTTACTTGGCCCCCGTAAGTCAGTGAGGTTTTCCCTGAATGGAACTGGCCATTTACAGATATAGTATTTTCCCAAATTCTTTTTTGTGATCTTTGGGAAGCAGTGGCCAGCCTGCCTGTGTCTCCTTATTCGTTTTTTCTCTAAGCACAGTGTGTTCTTTCTCTGCCAGCTATTGTTGACCATGGTCCAGCAGGACAACCGTGTTATGATTGTTTAATGACTCAGTCAGCAGGCTTGGAGGGCCAAGTGAGCTGGCTGGGAAGGAAATAATATTTGAGAAACTTCTTGGAACATGGTCTTTCCTCTTGAGATTCTGCCCTGTAAGGATGTTGCTGTGAGAACTTTTTTTCTCCCTAGGCTTTTGGGCTTAGGAAATGGAGTGCTTCAGAAATCTCCTCTCCTTGGAGTAATCCTGAAGATGTCGGCTGCTGGAAACTTTTCCAATTGTCCTTGAGGTAGCAACTGTAACTGTCTACCACAAGAAAGGTGGTGAGCTGGCTGGAAAGGTCTTAATATTTGAGACACTTCTTGGAACATGGTCTTTTCTTCTGATCTTCTACCCTTTCAGGAACCTGCTGTGAGAACCATCTGTCTCATTGGGCCTTTGGGCAAAGGAATTAGCGTATGTCAGGAATCTCTTCTCCTTGCAGCAATCCTAAAGATGTTGGCTACTGGAAAAGTATTCATATCTGATACCCTTCTTGGAACATGGCCTTTCCTCCTGAGGTTCTGCCCTTTTAGGAACCTGCTGTGAGAACCATCTGTCTCATTGGGCCTTTGGGCAAAGGAATTAGAGTACATCAGGAATCTCTTCTCCTTGCAGCAATCCTGAAGATGTTGGCTACTGGAAAGGTATTCATATCGGATACCCTTCTTGGAACATGGCCTTTCCTCCTGGGGTTCTGCTCTTTCAGGAACCTGCTGTGAGAACCATCTGTCTCATTGGGCCTTTGGGCAAAGGAATTAGAGTACATCAGGAATCTCTTCTCTTTGCAGCAATCCTGAAGATGTTGGCTACTGGAAAAGTATTCATATCTGATACCCTTCTTGGAACATGGCCTTTCCTCCTGGGGTTCTGCCCTTTCAGGAACCTGCTGTGAGAACCATCTGTCTCATTGGGCCTTTGGGCAAAGGAATTAGAGTACATTAGAAATCTCTTCTCCTTGCAGCAAACCTGAAGATGTTGGCTACTGGAAAGGTATTCATATCGGATACCCTTCTTGGAACATGGCCTTTCCTCCTGGGGTTCTGCCCTTTCAGGAACCTGCTGTGAGAACCATCTGTCTCATTGGGCCTTTGGGCAAAGGAATTAGAGTACATTAGAAATCTCTTCTCCTTGCAGCAATCCTGAAGATGTTGGCTACTGGAAAGGTATTCATATCGGATACCCTTCTTGGAACATGGCCTTTCCTCCTGGGGTTCTGCCCTTTCAGGAACCGCTGTGAGAACCATCTGTCTCATTGGGCCTTTGGGCAAAGGAATTAGAGTACTTCAGGAATCTCTTCTCCTTGCAGCAATCCTGAAGATGTTGGCTACTGGAAAGGTATTCATATCTGATACCCTTCTTGGAACATGGCCTTTCCTCCTGGGGTTCTGCCCTTTAAGGCTGCTGCTGTGAGAACCATATTTCTCCATAGGCCTTGGGTTATGGGGCTTGGAGTACTGCAGTAATCCCCTCTTTTTGGAAAAATGCTAAAGATTTTGGCTGCAGAAATCTCTTTTAATTGTCTTTGAGGTAACAATTGTGGAGTTGGCTGGAAAAACAAAATCCATTTCTTGGAACATGGTCTTTCTTCCTGGGCTTCTGCCCTGTAAGGACACTGCTGTGAGAACCATCTTTCTCCCTTGACCTTGAGGCATAGGGCTTGGAGTGCTACAGGGATCTCCTTTTGGCTACTAAAATCTCTTCCAATTGGCCTCGAGGTAACAACTATAACCGTCTACCACAAGAAAGGTGGGGAGCTGGCTGGGAAGATCTTAATATTTAAAGCACTTAGTAAAACATGGTCTTTCCTTTTAGGCTCTTCACCTGCGAGGCAGCTGCTGTCAGAACCAACTTTCTCCCTAGGCATTTGGACCTATTTCTTGGAGTAATGCAGGTATCCCCTTTTTTTTTGGAGGAATCCTGAATATGCTGGATACTGAAAACTCTTCCAATTGGCATTGAGGAAGCAACTGTAACTGTCCACTACAAGAGAGGCGGTGATTGATTGCCTGAGTGAAAAGTATATAGATGAACCTTTTCAGCTGTTCTTTGGGATCCACATACATAATGCCGCATACACACAGTCGGAATTTCCGACAACAAATGTTCGATCGGAGCTTGTTGTCCGAAATTCCGACTGTGTGTAGGCTCCATCTGACTTTTGCTGTCCTGGCTGGGGCACACCTGACCCCTGACTAAGACCTCCAGTCTCCTCGCTGTGATATACTTGACCCCTGGATGAGATCTCCTGGCTAGGTCCAATCTCCAAAATGGGAACCCTGAGCTATTCTTAAGCTTTGCATATAATGAACCTGCACACCTGTGAACTCAAGTTCTATTTCCAATTTCTATTAAATAAAACATAAAAGGAGAAAAGCATTTTTTGGTTTATTTTACTGGTTTAGGGAAAGTGGGTTAAATATGTTTTGCAGTCATTCAACCCAAAGAAGTGAGGGCATCTAAAGGCAGAAAAAAACGCTGCAGTGCTGCAGGGGACAGGTTCTTATTAAAGGGAGGTATTGTCGCAAATGTTGTTTTTTATTTGTTTCTTTTAATTTGAACCATTACTTTATTTTTTTTTATTTTTTTTTATTTTGGACTAGATTTCACTTCAAACAATATGCATGTCAGGATATTGATTTCCCTCATTGTTACATTAACTGTAATTTCTCTTAATTCTTGTCTTCCACCTAGAGTTGAACTTTATGTTTATGTTTTATATCCACTTTTTCCTTTATTAAAAAATAAATAAAAATTAAACAATAAAAAATAAAATATAAAAGAAAATAGTTTTTTTATTTTATTATTATTATTTTTTGAACATTTTCTAATGTTCGAAAAATGTACTGCAGGGGACAGGTCCTTATTGAAGGGTGGAATTACCGCAAATGTTATTTATTTTTATGTTTAAAATATTACTAATGTGTATATATATATATGTATATATATATGTATATATATATATATATATATATATATATATATATATATATATATATATATATATATATATATATATATATATATATATAAATATATATATATTTTTGAACTGAAGTGAACCGGGGGTTCCACTTCAAACAGTCTGCATAGCAGGATATCGATTTACTTCTTGTATCTGTAAATGTCATTATTACTATCCTTATTAATTTAATACAAATTCCACATTCCGATTCTGTTTTATATAATACTTCTCTTCTTACGCTATCTCAGGACTGTTTGCAATCAATAAACAGATGGTGGAGTTTGTTATTATATTCAGCACATTGTTCCAGCCATCGTGTGTAACTCAAAAAATCTGATCTGTAGTCAGTGTGTTCTGAAAACCACATGGTTAGTCTCCTAGGATCCCCTGAAGATAAACGTCTAATCTTATTGCCAAAATTCTTGCCTTGACTTTCTAAGTGACATTTAATGGGGAGACACCGTGATCATTCTAACATATTGTTTCATCTCCCTTCCATGGGATAGGATAAAATGATTCCCAAAGTTCTTCCATCATCTTCCTGTTTCTGGTATTTTTCTACAATCTATAAGCATGTTCCTAACGCTGAACTCGGAGATGAGCAAATATTTTCTAAATCCATTCATCATGTGTCTTCTTCTTGAATCTTGGCGTGCTTTATGCATTTCTTCCAGATCTGTGCAGTAATGCAGTGTGAGACTTCCTGTAAAAAAAAAAAGACCGGTCATTGCAGCTTAGGGTTGCCACCTGTCACCCGGATAGTTGGGGTTTTGAATCACATGTTCCAGGCGGTCTAGAATCCCAAGTAGCAAAGATAGTCACACACAAATCTGTTGCTGTCCAGCAGCTGTGGGTGGCTGTCTGGGAGCAGGTTTGGAATCACTTTGGTGGGGGGGCAGGCTAGGGCAATGATGTCAACAAGAGCAATTTGGCCACACCCACTGTTCTCTGCAGTAGGCGATGCGCACCGCATTACTACTCTCCTTGGGGCATCCCAAAGGTGTCCCAAGACACTAAAGTGTTCAGGTTTGGCTTGAAGAAAGGAGCTCCCTCTCGTTGTGCAGAGGGACTGGCCTTGTCTCTGCCCCTCTTGTCATTTTTTACAGGAAGCCTGCAGTGGGTGGACCCTGCTCATGAGTTGTCAGGACTGGCTCCCACTCATGTGACCACTGTGACAGCCAATAGGCATGTTCATCCTGTCCAGTCTTGTCACCGCCCCCTCCTGTGGTTTTCTACAGGATGCCTGCAGTGGGTGGACCCTGCTCATAAGTTGTCAGGACCGGCTCCCACTCATGTGACCACTGTGACAGCCAATAGGCATGTTCATCCTTTCCAGTCTTGTCACCGCCCCCTCCTGTGGTTTTCTACAGAAGGCCTGCAGTGGGCGGATCCTGCTCATGAGTTGTCAGTAGGGTTGTCCCGATACCACTTTTTTAGGACCGAGTACAAGTACCGATACTTTTTTTCATGTACTTGCCGATACCGAATACCGATACTTTTTTTAAATGTCATGTGACAGTTTTCAAACCACAATACAGACTAAGGATATTTTCTTTAGAATTATGAAGAACTCTAACTCAAGACATTATAAAAGAATAAAAATGAGTAAAAATGAATACATTTTTTTTATTTTCTTGTCACACAGTAGTAAAAAAAATCAAAGAATTTTCACAGAACATGTTGATAAATACAAAAAAAGTATTCTATTCAGGTATCGGTAGCATTTGCACGAGTACAAGTACTCCCGCAAATACTCGGTATTGGTCCCGATACCGATACTAGTATCGGTATCTGGACAACCCTAGTTGTCAGGACTGGCTCCCACTCATGTGACCACTGCAACAGCCAATAGGTAAATCTGCCCTATGCAGTTTTGTCTTTTCCCCCTCCTTTAGTTCTCTACAGGAGGCCTGTAGTGGGTGGACCCTGAGTTGTCAGGACTGGCTCCCAATCATGTGACCATTGTGACAACCAATAGGCATATCTGTCCCATCCGGTCTTGTCTCGGCCCCTTCTTGTTGTTCTCTACAGGAAGTCTGTAGTGGGTAGACTTCATCGCAACCAAAACGAAAAAGGTTTCGCCCAACACCAAACTTCATCATAGCCAACACCAAAATGTTTCCCATTGCCCCCAAGTCCTATATTGTGGATCACATCCTAGAAGGAACAGGTGCAGACACCAAGCAGGGGCTCATTGTAACCTCAAACTGTTAACCCATTCAATGAAAAACATATGTGAACCTTTATTATTCCAGGGCAAACTTCAAGGAAGCCCTGGTTTGGTCCTCAACGTACACGTTTCACCCAACACTGGTTGCTTTTTGCTATAATTAAGTCAAGTGTTGGGTGAAACGTGTAAGTTGAGGACAATGCCAGTGAAAGGCATCAGAGTTGGACCCAAGAGGGCTTTTTTTGCTACATTCTTGGATAGGTGTGATGGTAAGGTGTCAACCAATGTTTGGTCATATAGTACAATTTATCCAGAGATTTTTATGTCAGGGTACATCCCAGATTTAGAATATGTTTTTGTTTTGCAGAGCTTTAAGGCATGGAAGTGTCTACAGATACCAGATTGTGACAATGACATCTAAAGGAGAGAGTGAGCCATCTCCAGAGCTGACTTACCATCATGGCAGCGGATACTGCGGGGATGGAATAATCCAAAAGTAAGATGCGCTTAAAGGATGGGACAGTTATCAGAGGTAGCCATTTATCCTGTCTCGTAGCCCATGGATTACAGGTGCATGCCCTCCTGGGACAGGAATATTTAAAAAAATCTATTTAAAAGGAATATATAGTGTTTTATAAATATGTTTGTATTTCTGTATATGTATATATAGCGTTTTGTTTTGTTTTTACATAGTTCTGTATGTATTTTTTATGTTATAAACAAAAAAAATACTATTTTAATATTTTTTGTTTAAAGTAAGAAAATATTAAATATTGTATTTGAATATTTTATACTAACAATTGCAGACATCAGATGGAGATCCACATTCTTATGTTTACCAGTCTATTCTTAGCTGATCTGTCCTGAAAGATAAACCTGTTGTTCCCAGAGAACAAAGGCTGATTTCTCAGGATTTTTTTTCCTCCTTCCTGTGGTTCAGTACTTATATCTCATGATTAAAAATGGGCCACAGGTTTGGTCCAAGTTCTTGTTTGTTCCGAAGTCAGCTGTTAGTGCTGGTCCAATCAACTGTAGGTGGGTGATTCCACAGCTACATGTACACAAAGAGGTAGGGATGCTGGTGACATCATTGAGCTAATATGGCCACATGGCCATATTAGGTCAAAGTTATTGACCCAAGAACATCAGCAGTAGAAACTATTTATGTTGGCCACCCAGGAAATCATTGCTCCTGGAAGTGTTGGTTTCCCAGTGGGCTTCCAGAGATGATTTCTCAGGTTTAAGGATGGACTCAAGGTTCAGTCCAAGTCCGTGTCTGGCTGAATTTAGAAGTCAGCTGTCAGTGTCGGGCCAAAAGGCTGCTGGCTGGAGATTCCCCACCCTGCAGCTGCACATATAGAAAGAGGCAGGAATGCCTATGACATCAATGACCTAATATGACCACATAGTCATATAAGGTTAATGTTGTTGACCCAAAGATGTCAGCACAAAGAACTAGTGAGAACTGAAGGGCCCTGAGGAGATCACCACTCTTGGAAGTGTTGGTTTCCCAGTGGGCTTTGAGAGATGATTTCTCTAAGGATGGACTTCAGTTTCGGTCCAAGTCCATGTTTGGCCTATCTCAGAAGTAAGCTGTCAGGGTCAGGCCAATGAGCCACTTCGCAACTGCACATACGGAAAGTGGTGGGGATCATTGTGACATCATTGACCTAATATAGCAAAATTCCCTATTAGGTCAATGTCTTTGACCCAATATGGTCATTTGGCCACATTAGGTCAATGATGTCACAAGCACCCCCACCCATTTGTATACTTGCAGCTGTAGAGTGGGGAATGTCCTAGCCAAAGCTCATTGGCCTAAGAAGAGCAGCTGTCTTCAAGGTTTGACAGAACCTAAGTTTGGACCAAACTCAAGCTCATCACTGCTCAGGGTCAGAGTAGTGTTTGGTTGCATGAGCAGCAAGAAAAAAAGGTACTACAGTCAAAAAATACAGTTACAGGTATTTTTTTTACTGTGTATTTTATAGTTACATAGTAGGGAATTGATCCTTCACAATTTCAATCTGTAGTTTTGGGCACCCAACCTTAGGCCCAAATCATTGATTATCATTTGCATCTCCTGGTCTTATTTTTAGGACACTGGAGACTTTCTGGAAAATTTTCTTTTTGAAAATGCCTGGATAATTGCTACCATTAACATTGCTTTATGACCACCCTAGGAGCCCCCATTGCTTCCATGTATTGTGCTAAGGATGGCTAACTAGCCTGAAACAGCTGCGTGCAGTTTGGCGTAAATGTCTCTATAACATTGGACCGTATCTGTTCTATAACCAGCGGTTCTGCATTGGCAGGGCAGTAGGCCAATAGGCTTAAAGGAGTTTTTCTTGGCTCCATGTACTTTTGTAAAATGAAGAATAAACCCATTTTTTTTGGATCAGTGATGAAAGAGAGATCTGCAAATACCTTCTGTTCATAGAAGACTATACTGTGTTATTAGTAACTGCAGTGATCTTGAAAGGACTTAATAGGACTCTTTCTTCTATTCATTTCCGTAGGAGAAGATAATATTGAAGCAATAAATATGATTGATCCAACATTTTTGTTTAGGCACATATGGGACTGATTAGCATATGTGCCCATAGAATGAGTGTTTTATGTATTTGGGAATATTTATGAAGTGATAACCTTTCTTCAGCATAGTTAGAGATTGCCCTGCGGAAGAGCCCCATCCTTACTGTATATTCCTCATGCTCCTCTTATAGAATGTACCGAGCTTGTGTAGCATTACCTTGTTTGCACAAAAATCTATTTACCAACATTCATTAAACAAAAAAAAGCAAAAAAAAATCGGCTCTCGATAAAGCGATTTGCCTATTCCCATTGACGTCTTCTGCAGACTCACCGCTACTTTCCCAGGTTGATTGTCATCCATTCAACCAACTGCCTAGAACAGTGTTTCTCAACCTTGGGGTCGGGACCCCCTCGGGGGTCAAATGATGATTTGCCAGAGGTCACTGAATCCTGGGCTGTTCCTGAAGCCCGCACCGCTCTCCTAGTCTTTTTGCAGCCGCCCAGCAGGGCTGTCCCTGGAGCCTGTGGCCGCCCATTCAGCCTCTTCACAGCCACCCACTCAGTTCATGGCATGGCTGGGGGGCAGAGACTAGAGGTCAGCTGACTGGTAAAAAAATGAAGTGAGAGGGGCAGGAGGAGACCCTATCTCCTGATTTCGGCATAGGTGTCACTGCTACGAGACATCATAAAGTCAGAGACACAGTGAGTAACACTACCTGTGATTATAGTTGCCATTAAACAACAAGAAAGACGGCTAGAGAGAGTGATGGGGGAAAAAAAAATAGGATAGAGAAATAAAAGCGAAAGAAAGGAGAACAAAGTGAAAAAGTGGTACATCCTAAAATGTAGCATAATGGGATTTAATACCGTAGGAGTGGAAGGGACTCAGGGAGCGCTAAATGTCCATGACTTGTCTTGCCTTGGGTGCCGACAACCCACGCTACAAAATAATTTTACTGTTAGGGGTCCCAACAGCTTGGGAAATTGTATCAAGGGGTCACGGCACTAGCAGGTTGAGAACCACTGGCCTAGAAGCACAGGGCACCATAGACAAGAGCCACCTTGGGGTTATAGAATAATTCTGAGAACAAGATCATGTCATTATTCCATCATTAAGGGGTGGCCTAGTCTTCCTTCAGGACTCCTAAGGATGAACTCAACAGTTGAGTGTTGATGACTCTTTTTGCATGTTGGATTTTCATCTGACTGGCCACTGCAAGTAGCCTTCAAGCAGGCATATAGATGTGCAGTGGAGATCTGAGTCTATCCAATCAGATTCAAAAATTCCAGTTGATGAATGAATGGAAGATTACATCCTGCAGAGTAAAGTAGTCAGTGGGCATCTCAAATACATTGCTAAACACGGCCTTATGTCATTTTCGTCAGAAGGGTTTAGTCTGGGTGACAGACCAGCATTGAGGGACTTTGGATGTACTCAATGTCAAAACATAGCAATGGGTTTAGGTTTATCCACTGATAGTGTTGACCATAGTTAGAAGGGTTTGGCCGGGGTGATGAACCATGGTTTTTCTTTAACCACTTAAGACCCCGGACCTTTAGGCAGCTAAGACAGTTTTTGAGATTCGGCACTGCGTCGCTTTACCTGACAATTGCGCGGTCGTGCGACGTGGCTTCCAAACAAGATTGGCATCCATTTTTTCCCACAAATAGAGCTTTCTTTTGGTGGTATTTGATCACCTCTGCGGTTTTTATTTTGTTGCGCTATAAACAAAAAAAGAGCGACAATTTTGAAAAAAAATCAATATTTTTTACTTTTTGCTGTAATAAATATCCCCCAAAAACCTATAAAAAAAATGTTTTCCTCAGTTTAGGCCGATACGTATTCTTCTACCTATTTTTGGTAAAAAATCGTAATAAGCGTTTATCAGTTGGTTTGCGCAAAATTTATAGGGCCAGATTCAGGTAGAGTTATGCCGGCGTATCAGTGATACGCCAGCATAACTCACACTTTGCGCCGGCTTATCTGTTTTCTGTATGCAGAAAATAAGATACGCCGGTTTGCAGCAAAGATCCGACAGGCGTAATTGTATTACACCGTCGGATCTTAAATGCAGTTTTAAAATAGCCGCTGGGGGTGTTCTCGCTGATTTACGCAGAGAATATGTAAATCAGCGAGATACGCCAATACCCGAACGTACGTGGGCCCGAACGCAGTCACTTTACGCCGTTTACGTAAGGGTTTTCCCGGCATAAAGATAAAGCTGCCCAAAGCAGGCACATCCTATGTTAAGTATGGACGTCGTGACCGCGGGAAATTTCAAAATGTTTACGTCGTTTGCGTAACTCGTCCGTGAATGGGGATTTACGTCGATTACGTTCACGTCGAAAACACCGTCATAATTCGGAGCATGCGCACTGTGATTTTTCTAAGGCCGGCGCATGCGCAGTATGTTCGGCGCGTGGACGCACCTAATTTAAATAGGAGACGCCCCCCTACCGGCCTATTTTGAATTAGGCCGCCCAATTTACGCTACGCCGCCGCAACTTAACACGCAAGTGCTTTGTGAATACAGCACTTGCGTGTTAAGTTGCGGCGGCTTAACGTAAATAAGAAAAGTTACGCCGCCGCAACTTTACGCGCGGCTTTATGAATCTGGCCCATAGCGTTCACAAAATAAGGGATAGTTTTATTGTATTTTTATTATTTTATTTTTTTACTACTAATGGTGGCGATCAGCGATTTTTTTCGTGACTGCGACTTTATGGCATATTGTAATTTTCACAGCAAAAAATACATTAAAAATGCACTGATTACTGTGAAAATTACAATTGCAGATTGGGAGTTAACCACAAGGGGGCGCTGAAGGGGTTATGTGTGACCCAATATGTGTTGCTAACTGTAGGGGGGTGTGGCTGTAGGTGTGACATCATCGATTGCGTATCCCTATAAAAGGGATAACACAATCGATGACGGTGCCACAGTGAAGAACGGGGAAACTGTGTTTACACACAGCTCTCCCCATTCTTCAGCTCCGGGGACCGATCGGGGGACTCCATCGGCGATCGTGTCCACGGCTGGGCACTTAAAGAGGACGTACCTGTATGTGCTTGTGCCCAGCCGTGCCATTCTGCCGACGTATATGTGCTGGAGGGGGTCCTTAAATGGTTAAGCATTGAGGGACTTTGGATGTACTCAATGTCAAAGCATAGAAATGGTTTTAGGTTAATCCACTGATAGTGTTGCCTACAGTTAGAAGGATTTGGTCTGGGCAATGGACCATGGTTTTCCTTTAAGCATTGAGGGACCGTGGATGTACTCAATGTCAAAGCATAGAAATGGTTTTAGGTTAATTCAGTGATAGTGTTGATCATAGTCAGAAGGCTTTGGTCTGGGTAAAGGACCAGGGTTTTCCTCTAAGCATTGAGAGACCTTGGATGTACTCAATGTCAAAACATAGCAATAGTTTTAGGTTAATCCTCTGATAGTGTTGCCCATAGTTAGAAGGATTTGGTCTGGGCAATGGACCGTGGTTTTCCTTCAAGCTTTGAGGGACCTTGGATGTACTCAATGTCAAAGCATAGAAATGGTTTTAGGTTAATTCACTGATAGTGTTGACCTTAGTCAGAAGGGTTTGGTCTGGGTGCTGGACCAGGTTTTTCCTCTAAGCATTGAGGGACCTTGGATGTACCCAATGTCAAAACATAGCAATGGTTTTAGGTTAATCCTCTGATAGTGTTGCCCATAGTTAGAAGGATTTGGTCTGGGCAATGGACCGTGGTTTTCCTTCAAGCATTAAGGGACCTTGGATGTACTCAATGTCAAAACATAGAAATGGTTTTAGGTTAATCCTTTGATAGTGTTGACCTTAGTCAGAAGGGTTTGGTCTGGGTGCTGGACCAGGTTTTTCCTCTAAGCATTGAGGGACCTTGGATGTTCTAAATATTAAAGCATATCAATGGTTTTATGCTCCTCTCATAGTGTTGACCATATTGAGAAAAGTTTGGTCTGAGTGCTGGACCAGGTTTTTCCTCTAAGCGCTGAGAGACCCTGGATGTACTCAATGTCAAAGCATAGCAATAAACGGTCTGGCCTGGGTGATAGACCAGTGTTTTTCCCCAGGAGGAGGGACATTGGACAAAAAATGTAAAAGTAGAAGGAGTGCCATAAAGGACGAATAATAATACACATTAATAATAACGTAGTGGTGACCACAGTGACCAGGCAGATGCTATCATTTATTTTCTAACCTAAATAAGGAAAATGACAGATGGTTGTTATTGGCAGCAACTTCATTTGACTCAAACAGGGCTGAGCATTGACGGTGACTTCCCAGAAATAATTACACGTGATTCTTGTTAACAATGTAAAATTACTAATATGGCTTTTAATAATCATCATAAATTATCATAGAATGTTACTTTGTCAAATACAATTAAATCATTTAAACATAAATAGTATTAAATTGCATTTCTCAATATTTAATGGCATTACAGCAGTAAACAATGTCCTTGGCTGTGCCCTCCCATAGCAAACTCGATTAAAGACCCCTATCATAGGTAGCATGCCACTAGCTACACCTAATGTGGGCACATATATCAATTACTTCGTAGACATGAGCATTAGTTTTCGTCCGAATGCATTTTCATCTGAATTTCAGGGATTTTCACGTTCGTTTTAAAAAACGGAAATTAAAGTATCCGATATTTGCATTTTGTTGCAACAACAGTTTGATACAGATAGAAGATTCCACATGACGGTGAAAATAGCGATCTGTGTCTATCGAACCTGCGGTCGAATGTGCCTAACCTAACTCTATTAGTCCGAGATTATTCTACATAGAGAGGAAAGATTCAACATCATAGAGACATGAAGATTCGACATAGAGAGAAAAGAGTCGACATTATAGAGATATGAAGATTCGACATAGAGAGAAAAGATTTGACATTATAGAGACATGAAGATACGACATAGAGAGAAAAGATTCAACATACAGTAGAGAGAAAAGGGTCGACATTACAGAGACATGAAGAATCGACATAGAGAAAAAAGATTTGACATTACAGAGACATGAAGAATCGACATAGAGAGAAAAGATTGAACATAGAGAGAAAAGGGTCGACATTACAGAGACATGAAGATTTGACATAGAGAGAGAAGATTTGACATAGAGAGAAAAGGGTCGACATTATAGAGACATGAAGAATCGACATAGAGAGAAAAGGGTCAACATTATAGAGACATGAAGATTCGACATCGAGAGAAAAGATTTGACATTATAGAGACATGAAGATTCAACATAGAGAGAAAAGATTGAACATAGAGAGAAATGAGTCGACATTATAGAGACATGAAGATTCGACATAGAGAGAAAAGATTCAACATAGAGAGAAAAGGGTCGACATTACAGAGACATTAAGAATCGACATAGAGAGAAAAGATTTGACATTATAGAGACATGAAGATTCTAAATAGAGAGAAAAGATTTGACATTATAGAGACATGAAGATTCGGCGTAGAGAAAAGATTCAACATAGAGAGAAACGAGTCGACATTATAGAGACATGAAGATTCAACATTATAGATATATGAAGATTCGACATAGAGAGAAAAGATTCGACATTATAGAGCCATGAAGATTCCACATAGAGAGAAAAGATTTGACATGTTGGTTGACTAGTGATAATAATTAATAAATATAATTATTACTAGTGTCATACAACATTAGAATTCTACTATAGCTTGTGGGCGGAGCATTCGACCGGAAATGTATGATTGTGGCGTTGTACAGTTTAGCTGCTTTGTCAAATCTTCTTAGAACATTCGACGGACACCATAAGCTTTCAATGACAGATTTGACCTTAATTAATTTGGATTTTTGGACGTATGCATTTTTTTAACAAAACAAAACAGATTTCAGGAGTAACTAAATAAATGTATTTTTAGGACGAAAACAAAATTCCTAAACAAAATATTTCAGTGTGCACAAGTCTATTACTTTGTACATCCAGTGACACATTACATAACGTTATATGTGTGACGTTGGTCCTTGCACAACCTACTGTACGTTAAAAGCTGGTGACCGTTGACATTACAACAACTGGTCCCAACGCTCCCTTATCATAGAGAGCTTTCCTGTAGGCACCCTCAATGACCCACTCCTTACCGGCTGTGACAAAAGAAAGCCTAAACCTTCCATCTTTTATTGACGAAACTCATGACCTTTTGGTCCGTAAACCACAATTCCAAGGGTTGGAAAGAGAAACTAACGTTAAACACATATCATGGGTACCATACCACTAGCTACACCTAACAGAATAGTGTTTACACATATCAATTACTTCATACATCCAACACACAACTCCATTTCTATGAACTCAACACCAAATTTTAATGAGATTTCTTGTGGTCACCATCAACAATCCAACCCACTGTTGTGACAATCAAACCTTAAACTTTCTAATTTTACATCAAAACGCATAGGCTTTTTGACCACAGTGACCAGGCAGATGCTAACACAGCCTATCTTAATCTTTTCAATACAGAGGAGCCCTTAAAAAAACTTTCTGATCTCAAGGAACCCCTGCTAAAAAATTACTAAATCTACAACTCATGATACATATAATGCCCCGTACACACGATCAGGCTTTTACCCGGCCAGACTCACATCGGAATTCCATCGGAGTAAAATAGAACATGTTCTGTATCTAAACTCCGACAGAATTCCTCGGAATATCCGATGGAAAAACTCAGATGGGGCATACACACGGTCGGAAAATTCTGATGGAAAAAGTCCGTCTGACTTTTAACATCGGAAGTTCCGATCGTGTGTACGGAGCATTAGTGTGATGGTCTTTGGGAAGAATTACCCCCTTACAGGTAGCTAAAAAGATCAATGGTGTCAGATGGAACTTTTCTGAGAGGCAGAAATTTCTCAAGGAACCACTAGCAACCTCTGGAGGACCCTAGGGTTGCATGAAACCCTGTTTGAGAAATTCTGTACTAGCCTACGTAGAATCTAGTGGTTGGCCATGGTCTTGCATCGTTATTGGGGATTTATGGTTCACTTCCCCACATAGACTCTAGTGGTTGGCCATGGTCTTCTATCGTTGTTGGGGATTTCTGGTTCACTTACCCAAGTAGATGCTAGTGGTTGGCCATGGTCTTCCATCATTGTTGGGGATTTCTGATTCACTTCCCCACGTAGACTCTAGTGGTTGGCCATGGTCTCCCATCGTTGTTGGGGTTTTTTGGTTCACTTCCCCACATAGACTCTAAGGCCTTGTACACACAATGTAATTTATCCGCTGTAAACGGTCCCCGGACCGCTTACAGCGCATATTTACGCCGGGCTATTTTGATCCGATGGCTGTACACACCATCGGATCAAATTCCCCGCCGGAGGACAGAGCGGTGACGCGGCGGTGACGTTGACACCGCCACGTCACCGCACCAGGAAGTAAAAGACTTCCGCGCGCATGCGTCGGATCCATTCACAGGATACGACGCATGTGCGGGCAGATATGTCCGCTGGTTAGGCGTACTAACCAGCGGACATATCTGACGGGCAGCTCTCCGGCGGAAAAATTTCAAAGCGTGCTTTGAAACTTTTCCGCCGGAGGAATCCGTCCAAAACTGTCCGTTTGCCCCTACAGACGAGCGGATTTTTCAGCTGAAGTGGTCCGTCGGACCATTTTCAGCGGATAAATTCCCTTGTGTGTACAATGCCTAATGGTTGGCCATGGTCTTCCATCGTTGTTGGGGATTTCTGGTTCACTTCCCCACGTAGACTCTAGTGGATGATCATGGTCTTTCATAGTTTTTGGCGATTTCTGGTTTACCTGCAGAATTATTTTAACTTGGCAATATTTACAGACTTTGTTGAGTTTCCATTTCTTTCTGTTTCTTCACAATCTGGGAAACTCTATGGTGTAATACGTGGTAATAATTACTTTTCTAGCAGTAGTTTCCTTTAGAATTGTCTGCACCTAATTCAGGCTAGAATTTGTGCCAATTTTGGTAACATTTCCGAAACTAGTTCTAACTGCTGCCACTTGATATGGCTGCAACAAGTTCTTAAAAAAAAAATACCGCCAGTTGGCAAATTAGGAAATTAGTGATGATTAGGACCACTTCTGAGCTGACATATGGAGGTACGCCAGTGCTTGGAGTGGAGCATGTCCATGTTTGGAAGCTGCCAGCTTCCAAAAACAATCCAAAGCAACATTCCCAAGTCTGGCTTCTGAAGACCTTTCATTGTGTTATGCTAATTGACACTGTATTGTGTAAATTTATATTGATGATAGATGTGTATTGTGAGTTAGCACATTCTAAAGGTCAGATGTCTGACTTATGTCTACTAAAGGAATGTGTATTGTTTGGCAGGTGAGAGAAGCCAGAGTCATAATGTCTGACTTGTCAGCTGTAGTAATTAGCTCATGTTAATTATGTCAGACCTGGTGCCAGAAAGTCTGACTAAAAGATGTGTATTTGGACCCATTGTATCATGTTGTGGGTGGAGTTCAGTCATTGTTCATTGGGGTTTCTAACTGTACATACGAAGCCTGAGTTTCCCATTAAAGTCTATCCGTTTGGAACCAGAGAACAGAGCTGTGTGTCTCGTTTCTGGGGAATCCATATGGGCCGTGTTCATCTGCTGGATTGTGGAGTGTCGATAAGCTGTCGTGGGTTGGTGGAATGGAATATCGTAAACGGCGTTAACCTCTGACCGTTACATCTAGCTTCCCCAAAAGGGCTCCCTCTCTGGCCCCATTCAGATGGCTACTGGGAAAATCCATTGATGCTGAAACCCAAATATAGCAATTCCTATTCCAGGGGGAATATGCCACTCAAACTGACCTGGTGCTATCACAGTCTGTGACCAAGCCCCCAGTGGGCAGGGCAAACCAAGTCAGGGGTGTGATCAGAGCCCCACTGGCCAAGCCCATGCACTGCAACAGTACCGGGTCGGTTTGAGCAGCGTCTTAAACTTGGTATGTTGTGCATAGATGCCCACTCCCACATTCTGAACACCAGTGGGGAAATCCTTAATCCTCCAGCCTTGAGTGGCACTACAAGCCAATGTGGTCATTACAATGCCCATATTTGGAAAATGACTTGAATTATTTGGTGAGTGAAGCCTGATGGGGAACTGAGAGACAACTCCCACCTCAGATCCACCTTACTTTTGATTGACATTGGATGTCAATGGGCAGATTGAAAAATCCCTATTGGGCTGAATAGCAGCTATGGATCCATCCAATTCATGTGCTGTCAATCAACAGTGAAGCAGACCTGATGGACGCTAGTCTCTTAATTCCCCATCAAGCGCCAAACCCGGCACTACAAATCCCCTTGGCCGTGCACCTGTTAGTGTGACGGGCACTGAGGCCAGGGGGGAATTGCACCTTGGAAGTTGTGTCCAGTATGGACACTCCAACCTCAGAACCTGGCTCCAACAGATTCATGTACACTTTTCTAAAGGTACAAGAATCGGACTTAAGCTCTGGTGATTTTGGTTCAGCAGACCAACGCAATTCTAAAGGGTGTTTATGAATCTCCTCCAAAAATCTGATTAGAATGAAGTCAAAAAGATGCAAACCCCAAATTCAAATAAGCAAAAACTTTTTTGTGGCACTATGTTTTTCAATGCTTTTTCGCTGAAGTATCTTAATTCTGATGTAATATTACAAGTGAAGTCTGCTTCCTCCTTCTGTAGGGACCTCGATGAAGAGTGCGACGACAGGAACAAGATAAATGGTGATGGATGCTCTCTATTTTGTCATCAGGAGCCATCTTTCCACTGCATGGGTAAGTGGTAGCCAGCAATGGGTCATTTATTCCATGGAAATAAAATAATTTATTATATTTGGGGATTTTTTAATTTTTATTATGTAATAATGTAATACAGTGGAACCTTTCATTACTCGCCTAATCTGTTCCAGGAGAATGCTTGTAATCCAAAGCACTCGCATATCAAAGCAAGTTTTCCCATAGAAGTCAATGAAACCTAAAATAATTTGTTCCGCATTGACTTCTATGGCATGCAATACCGCATGTGGCCAGAGGTGGGGGGGGGGGGGGCACCGGACAGCTCAGCTGAACTTGGTAAAAACCCTCGGAAAGGCTTGGGAACAGAGTATTTCTGAGTTTTTCCCGAGTATTTCCAAACGCCCCCCCGATCGGCTCCGCTCAGCTCCCTGCACCCCTGGACAAATGGGTTACTGCACACCACTGTGGCTTGAATCCTGCTCATTTTGCGAGACAACACTCACAGACCGAGTCAGGATTTAAAAAAAAAATGCTTATATTTTGAAACGCTCGTCAACCGTGATACTCACAATCTGAGGTTTCACTGAAAAATGGGCAGCACAGTGGCTAAGTGGTTAGCACTTTCACATGGCAGCAGTTGGTTGGCACTACCTGCCTGGAGTTTGCATGTTCTCCCTGTGCCTGCCTGGGTTTCCTTTGAGTTCTTCAGTTTCCTCCTACACTCCAAAGACATGCTGCTAGGTCAATTTTTTCAAATTGGTCCACTCTTCTTCACAGATCTTCTCGAAATCCTTAATGTTTCTTGGCTGTCTTTTGGCAACGTGAAGTTTCAGCTCCCTCCATACATTTTCTATAGGATTAAGGTCTGGAGACTGGCTAGGCCACTTCTTCTTGAACCACTCTTTTGTTGCCTTGGTGGTATGTTTTGGGTCATTGTCATGCTGGAAGACCCATCCATGATCTATCTTCAGTGTTCTGGTTGAGGGAAGAAAGTTCTCATTCAAGATCTTACAATACATGACACCGTCTATTGGCCCTTCAATGCGGCAACGTTGACCTAGACCTTTACCAAAGAAACAGCCCCGAAGCATAATGTTTCCACCTCCGAGCTTGACTGTAGGGATGGTGTTCTTAGGGTCATAGTCATCATTTTTCTTCATACAAATATGGCGAGTCGAGTTAATGCCAAAGAGCTATATTTTTTGGTCTCATCTGACCACAGAACTTTCTCCCAATCCTTCTCTGTATCATTCAGATGTTCATTGGCAAACTTCAGACGGGCTGTACATGTGTCTTCTTGAGGAGCAGGACCTTGCGGGCACTGCAGGATTTAATTTCATGATGGTGTATAGTGTTGAGCGGAATACGCCATATTCGATTTCGCGATATTGCGCGAATATATAGAAGAATATTCGCGAATATTCGCTAATATCGAATATTCGTGATATTTTATCCAAAAAAAATTTAGCAAAATTTCGCTAATGCGAAAATGATTGCGAAATTCTCATAAACGGAGATCATTTCCTGTATTACTAAACTAATATGCACTAAACACTAACTCTACACTAACTCTACTTAAAAGAAAGGAGAATAAGGGGGCAAAAGAAGGGCGGAGAAGATAATCGCGCAATATTCCTATTGCGCGATTATCTTCTCCGCCCTTCTTTTGCATCAGAGCCAATCAGAATAACTCGAATATTCGGCAAAAGGAATATCGTGCAATATTCCGTTTGCCGAATATTCAAGTTATTCTGATTGGCTCTGATGCAAAAGAAGGGCGGAGAAGATAATCGCGCAATATTCCTTTTGCCGAATATTCGAGTTATTCTGATTGGCTCTGATGCAAAAGAAGGGCCGAGTAGCTGATGCGATTCTTTTATGTTGCCGACAATTCGCAATGCGAATTTTCGGCAACATAAAAGAGTCGCATCAGCTACTCGGCCCAGGGTCTCTCTCTAATCATACCAGCAATGCTTTTAGACGTTGATGGAGATCACTAGGATGTGATCTGTTTTAAAAATAAATTTGAAAAAAATACGAATATTCGCCATAGCGAATATTCGCCGCAATATTCGAGTTATTCGCGAATACTCGAATATGCAATATTCGTAGCGAATATTCGCAATGCGAATATTCGTGAGCAACACTAATGGCGTATCATGTTACCAATGGTTTGTTTGTTGACTGTGGTCCCAACTGCTTTGAGATCCTTCACAAGCTCCTCCCGTGTAGTTCAGGACTGATCCCTCACTTTTCTCATGACCATCCTCACCCCATTAGGAGAAATCTTGCATGGAGCTCCAGACCGAGGACAATTGATGGTTATTTTGTATTTCTTCTATTTCACAATAATTGCTCCAGCAGTTTTCTCCTTCTCACCACCGAGCTGCTTGTTGATGGTCTTGTAGCCCATGCCAGCCTTGTGTAGTTCTACAATCTGGTCCCTGACGTCCTTTGACAGCTCTTTGGTCTTGCCCATGATGATGGTGAGGTTTGATTGCAGGAAAGAGATTCTGAGATATAATGAGTTGTCATTAGGAGCTCCTTCTTACATTTTTAAGAACCTTTTTAACCACTTCCTGCCCCGTCAATAGTATATTGACGTCCGGGAAGTGGTCCTAAAATCCTGACTGGACGTCTATTGACGTCCAGCAGGATAATATGCCTGCCCCTCCGGCGGAGTCTCTTTTCCATGTGATCAGCCGTGTCCAATCACGGCTGATCACGATGTAAACAGAAAGAGCCGTTGATCGGCTCTTCTCCACTCGCGTCTGACAGACACGAGTAGAGGAGAGCTGATCGGCGGCTCTCCTGACAGGGGGGGTTCGCGCTGATTGTTTATCAGCGCAGCCTCCCCTTGGATGCCCACACTGGACCACCAGGGAGGGCCCCCCAGTGCCAAATAGAGAAATAATAGGCCAAAAAAAACAACAAATAAAATAGAAAATCAAGCACAATCGATGCCAATCAGTGCCCACAAATGGGCACTGACTGGCAACATGGACACTGACTGAAGTGATGCCCAGCAATGCCATCAGTGCCACCCATCAGTGCCCACCTGTGCCTCCTCTTTGGTGCCCATCAGTGCCACCTCATTGGTGCTCCACAGTGCCACCTCATCGGTAACCATCAGCGCCGCCATATCAGTGGCCGTAATTGAAGAAGAAAACTTACTTATTTACAAAAAAAATCTGAAAAACTTTTAGTTGTTGCACAAAAAATAAAAAACACAGAGGTGATCAAATACCACCAAAAGAAAGCTCTATTTGTGGGAACAAAAATTATAAAAAAATAGTTTGGGTACAGTGTCACTGTACTAATGATGCTGGCTGGGAAGGGGGGTAACATCTACGGGGTGATCGAGGGGTTAACTGTGTGCCTAACTAACCCTCACCTACTTTGCAGGGAGAAGAAACAGCCAGATCACCGTTCCAAGTGCACAAAGCTCTGTGTGTTTGTAAACACAGAACCTCTGCGTGATTGGACACAGCCGATCAGCTGTCTTCAGCCAAAATTATTGGCTAAAATCAGCTGCCAAACTCCAAGGTACGGGGCTGGCAGGGGGCACGCACATGCACGTGGGCGCCAAACCCGAAAGAAAGGTCATGAGGCACAGGTACTTCCCTTGAACCCGCAGCTGTGGTACAACCGCTGTGGACGGGTGGGAAGTGGTTGATCGGCAGAGCTAAAGGGGTCAAACTCTGGGTACTAAGCTTAGGGGTCACAGCGTGTGTGTGTGTACAGCCCCGTCCGGGTGAAATGGTGGAATTTAGGTGGGCGCACTGGCTGCCCCAGTGAAAGGAGCCTTACCGTTGCATTTACGTTTTTGTTTTTTTTCCTAAATATCTCAAATGAAATCAGTTTCAGGATTCGTCTTTCTATTGTGAATAAATTAACCACTTAACCACCGAGGACGTCCATGGATGTCCTTGACTTTGTGCTGTAATATCTGAATAATGGGGGCAGCTACAGGCATCATTCAGATATCACCGTCTTCAGCCGGCGATTCTGTGCACGATAAGAACGATCAAAGTGGCAGTTCCGCCGCTTGATCGGTCTTATAGGCAGCGGGAGGGGACCTCCCCCCCTCCCGCCGCCATCCGGTGCTTCTCCGTGCTCTCCCGTGCCATCGGGGGCCCGGAGAGCGAATTGACCACCGCTGGCTGGGAAGCATAGAGATGACTGGTGACCAGATGGTCACCAGCCATCTTTATGACCGTCGAAGGCCCAGGCGCGACGTTGTGTAGTCACGCTCGGTACCCGGAAGTAAACAAAGCCACAATCGCGGCTGTCCGCATGAGATCGGTGAATTTGTTTTCACGATCTCGTGCTTGTAAGCCTGGAGGAGAGATGTGGGGTCTTATTGACCCCACATCTCTCCATAAAGAGGACCTGTCACAGTGATTCCTAATACAAGGGATGTTTACATTCCTTATAATAGGAATAAAAGGGATCACATATTTTTTTTTTGTAAAGTGTAAAAATAAAAAAATTAAATAAAATAAAACTATTTATTTATTTTTTAAACGCCCCTGTCCCCGGTAGCTTGCATGCAGATGCGAACACGCATGCAAGTCACTCCCACATATGTAAACGCCGTTCAAACCCCACATGTGAGGTATCATCGCGTGCGTTAGATCGTGTGCAACGATTCTAGCACTAGACCTCCTCTGTAACTGGTAACCTGTAAAAAAAAAAATAAGCGTCGCCTATGGAGATTTTTAAGTAACGAAGTTTGGCGCCATTCCATGAGTGTGCACAATTTTAAAGCGTGACATGTTAGGTATCTATTTACTCGACGTAACATCATCTTTCACATTATACAAAAAAATTGGGCTAACTTTACTGTTTTGTTATTTTTTAATTTGTGAAAACGATTTTTTCCCCAAAAAAGGCGTTTGAAAAGCTATTACGCAAATACCGTGCGAGAAAAAAAGACCGCCATTTTATTCCCTAGGGTGTCTGATAAAAAATATATATATATATAATGTTTGGGGGGTTCTGATTAATTTTCTAGCAAAAAAATTGTAATTTTTATATGAAGGAGAGAAGTGCCAGAATAGGTCCGGTGGGCAAGTGGTTAAAAGCTTGTAAAAAAAAAAAACACCAGTGTGAGCGTGCGCGCTCGTACGCTCGCTCACCTCTGTTTGGGTTCCTTCTTGGTTTTTCTAACCCAAGAAAATGCTGATAATATACAAATTAGCAGCTCGCTGACTCCCAACACCATGACAGATTTAGTGTCAGCGCCATCCTGCTCGCCGTGCCGTATCAAGATGACTCATCAGTATTCCTTCACACATAACAGATCATATTTGTTAATATCTGATGGAGTTTTTAGAGCTGTAAAACAAATTCAAGACTAAAAATTAAAAAAAAAAACATTATTTTTATATATATTTTTTTTTTATGTAGGGTAAACTATTATTCTTAAAAAAATATTCTTAAATATTAATTACATTAAATAATAATAAAAAAAAATATTAAATATAAATTATTCTTAACGGTGTAAATTTATCATTCTTTTTTTACTGTTCCAATCTCCTGTGGGGAAAAGTAAAAATTATTATTAAATATTATTTAAATTAAATCAACCGTTTGCCGACCGCTGCACGATGATATACACGTTGGCAGAATGGCAACGTAACGTACCTTTACGTCGCCTTTAAATCGCCCGCCGCGTGCTCCATGACCGTGCCCGCAGGTCCCCTGGACTCGATGTCCGCCGGGTGCCCGTGACCGTGTCTTGGAGCGGCAGAAGGGGAGATGTAAACAAGGCATTTCCCTGTTCTGCCTAGCAACATGACAGAGATCTACTGCTCCCTGTCATCGGGAGCAGTGATCTCTGTCATGCTGTAGTGAGCCCATCCCCCCGCAGTTAGAATCACTCCCTAGGACACACTTGACCCCTTCCTCGCCCCGTAGTGTTTAACCCCTTCCCTGCCAGTGTCATTTACACAGTAATCAGTGCATTTTTATAGCACTGATCGCTGTATAAATGTCAATGGTCCCAAAATAGTGTCCAAAGTGTCCGCCATAATGTCGCAGTCCCGATAAATATCGCAGATCGCTGCCATTACTGATAAAAAAAATAATAATAAAAATGCCATAACAATATACCCTATTTTGTAGATGTTATAACTTTTGCGCAAACCAATCAATTATTGTAAATATGTAGAAGAATACATATCGGCCTAAATAGATATTTTTGGGAGAATATTTATTATAGCAAATATAAGTTGTCGCACCTTTTTTTATAGCGTATAAAAATAAAAACCTCAGAGGTGATCAAATACCACCAAAAGAAAGCTCTACTTGTGGGAAAAAAAGGACGTCAATTTTGTTTGGGTGCCACGTCGCACGACCGCACAATTGTCAGTTAAAGCGACGCAAAAAGTGCCCTGGTCAGGAAGGGGGTCAATTCTTCTGGGGCTGAAGTGGTTAATATTACAGTACATATTAATTATCATCAAAGGAAAGTTGTCTTGTCACATGGAAGATGCCAATTTTGTCTTTATCCCGACATGTTTCGCCACCAAGACGTGTAACACCAACTCATCATTCCCATTGTCTCCAGCTATGAGTCGACATAGGAGTAGTGCACGCACCAAGGGGAGAGAGAAAAGAGGGGACGCACAGAGCGGCCACAAGGGCCCAGGGAAAAAGTTGTTTGTATAAACTTGGGCCAAGGGTGCCATAAATAAAAAGGATGTGACGATAATTCACAAAATGAAGAGCAAGAGATGATGGCCAAGCAAACGACTTTATAGAGCAGTGGTTCTCAAACTGGGGTCGGGACCCCCTCGGTGGTCGAATGATGATTTGTCAGGGGTCATCAAATCTTGGGCTGTTCCTGAAGCCTGCACTGCATTCCCGGCCTTTTTGCAACCGCTCAGCAGGGCTGTCCCTTGAGGCTGTTAGCTGGGCTGTTCCTGGAGCCCGCGGCCACCCACTCAGCCTTTTTTCAGCCGCCCATTCAGTTCACGGCATGGGTGTGACTAGAAGTCAGCTGACTGGTGAGGAATGTGAAGTGGGAGGGGCTGGAGGAGACCCTATCTCCTGATTTCGGCATAGGTGTCACTGCTACGAGACGCCACAAAGTGGAAGTCACAGTGAGTAACACTATCTGTGATTAAAGTTGCCATGAAAAGTCCCCACTACCGTTCTGAGATCAGCAGATGACCTTGATCAAGAGCACCTAAGTTGGCTGATCAGAACTCCCCCCAGCACTGCCACTACGTGGGTTAGGGGTGCAAACTTTCCTGTCTTACATTGGGTGCTGACAACCCATGCTACAAAAATAATTTTACTGTTTGGGGTCCCCACAACTTGGGAAATTTTATCAAGGGGTCACGGCACTAATAAGGTTGAGAACCACTGTTATAGAGTAGGATCACCCTTGGAATCCAGGATTAGGTATTGAGGCTGGCATGTCCCCCCTTCCTCGGCATTCCTCTTGCCATACAAAACATGGGTTAGTTATTGAGGCTGACATGTCCCCCCTTCCTGTACATTCCTCTTGACACGTGAGGTATCGCCGGTATCGTTAGAGCGAGAACAATAATTCTAGACCTCCTCTGCAACTCTAAGGCCCCGTACACACGGCAGAGAACCTCGACGGGCAGAACACATCGTTCCGCCCGTCGAGGTTCTACCCGGCCGTCAGATTCGGCGACCAGCCCGTCGGGAAAGGCGACCAGCCATTCATCCCGACTGGCCGTCGAGCAAATAGAGAACCTGCTCTCTATTTCGGCTCGACGGCATTCCCGACGGGATGCTCGCCGAATCCGTACACACGGCCGAGGTTCTCGGGCAGAATCAGGATGCCAGCGAGGTTCTCGCTGGTTTCTGCCGAGAACCTCGGCCGTGTGTACGGGGCTTCAACTGCTAACCTGTAAAAATGTATAAAGCTTCACCTATGGAGATGTTTAAGTACTAAAGTTTGTCGTCATTCCACGAGCGTGCCCAATTTTAAAGCAGGACCTGTTAGGTATCTATTTACTCGGCGTAACATCCTCTTTTATTTATTTATTAATATTATTTATTTATTAGTATTATTATTAATAATATAATTATTTATTTATTATTATTTATTAGTATTATTATTAATAATACAATTATTTATTTATTATTATTTATTAGTATTATTATTAATAATATTTATGAATTATTATTATTATTATTAATATTATTTAATTATTCATGTTTACCCTAAAAATTGGGTTATATTGTGTTTTTTTTTTTTTTACATTAAAATTGATTAAAGTGTATTTTAAAAAAAATGCGGTCCAGGGGATGTTACAATTTTTGGCTTTCGTACTTGCTTGATTCTAGGCATTTAAATGGGGACAGGGGTTTTGTGGGCTAAGTGATGTAACTGTTTTTTTATTTTTATTATGCAATACTTGAGTTGCATTGTCATACCTTTTGACTGTCATAATTATTTTATATTATTTTTGTAAAATTTCTTAATAAAAATTATTGCTAAAAAAAAAAATGTGCTTAAAAACCGGTTCATAAATACAGTGGCCTGGATTCACGTACCCGGGCGTATCTTTGTGTGGGCGTAGCGTATCTTATTTACGCTACGCCGCCGCAAATTAGAGAGGCAAGTGCCGTATTCACAAAGCACTTGCGTCCTAAGTTACGGCAGCGTAGCATTAATGGGCCGGCGTAAGTCCGCGTAATTCAAAGTAGCCAGGCAGTGGGCGTGTTTTAGTATAATGATCCGTGACCCCATGCAAATGAAACGTCTAACGAACGGCGCATGCGCCGCCCGTGGACGTATCCCAGTGCGCATGCTCAGAATCACGTCGCAAATACTCAATGCTTTAGATGCGAACGTAACTTACGCACAATTTTTGCGCACGACTTACGCAAACGACGTAATCGACGGAGAATTTGACGCTGTTCCGACGTCCATACTTAACAATGCCTGCGCCTCATATAGCAGGGGTAACTTTACGCCGGTCATGCGCCTTACGTAAACGACGTATATCAATGCGCCGGGCGGAAGTACGTCCGTGAATTGGCGTATCTAGCTCGTTTGCATATTCTACCCGTAAATCTACGGAAGCGCCCCTGGCGGCCAGCGTAAATATGCAACTAAGTTACAACGGCGTAAGAGACTTACGTCTGTCAGCTGAAACCATATTTCAGGCGATTCTAGGTTCCTGAATACAGGGCATAGATACGACGGCGCATCTTTTAACTTACGCCAGGGCTCGACAAATCCCGGTCGCCAGGGCGACTTTTTTTTGTGAGCTGGCGCCATCTGGTGGTGGCCGTTGGTATTACAAGTTAAGCATTACAAGTTAAACAGCAATTCTAATGTAATTTTTCACTATTTTCACTACCATCTTCTTCCCTCTAATTAGAACCCCCAAACATTATATATATTTTTTATCTTAACACCCTAGAGAATAAAATGGCGATTGTTGCAATACTTTCTGTCATGCCGTATTTGCGCAGCGGTCTTACAAGCACACTTTTTTGTGAAAAAATTACACTTTTTTTTAATTAAAAAAATAAGACAACAGTAAAGTTATCCCCATTTTTTTTAACTGCTTGCCGACCGCCCGCAGTCATGTTACTGTGGGACGGTAGCACTGTCTCGCGGGAGCACGTAGCTCTACGTCCTCTCATTTTTGGCCACTAGGGGGCGCGCGCGTGTACGATCGCCGCCGGGCACCCGCGATTGCTCGTTACAGAGCGGGAAACGGGAGGTATGTGTGTAAACACATACCTCTCGTTCCTGTCAGCGGGGGAAACGCTGATTTTCTGTTCATACAATGTATGAACAGAAGATCAGTGATTTCCCCTAGTGAGGCCACCCCCCATACAGTTAGAACACACCCAGGAACACACTTAACCCCTTCCCTGCCCCCTAGTGTTAACCCCTTCACTGCCAATGGCATTTTTATAGTAATACAATGCATTTTTATAGCATTGATCGCTGTAAAAATGCCAATGGTCCCAAAAATGTGTCAAAAGTGTCCGATGTGTCCGCCATAATATCGCAGTACCGAAAAAAAATGCTGATCGCCGCCATTACTAGTAAAAAAAACATATTAATAAAAATGCCATAAAACTACCCCCTTTTTTGTAAACGCTATGAATTTTGCGCTAACAAATCAATAAACGCTAATTGCAATTTTTCTTTACGAAAAATATGTAGAAGAATACGTATCGGCCTAAACTGAGGAAAAAAAATGTTTTTTTTATATATTTTTTGGGGATATTTATTATAGCAAAATGTAAAAAATCTTGCATTTTTTCAAAATAGTCGCTCTATTTTTGTTTATAGCGCAAAAAATAAAAAACGCAGAGGTGATCAAATACCCCCAAAAGAAATCTCTATTTGTGGGGAAAAAAGGACGCCAATTTTGTTTGGGAGCCACGTCGCACGACCGCGCAATTGTCAGTTAAAGCGAGGCAGTGCCGAATCACAAAAAATGCTCTGGTCTTTGGACAGCAATATGGTCCGGGGCTAAAGTGGTTAATATTAAGAAAGATAATGTTACGCCGAGTAAATTGATACTCAACATGTCAGGCTTCAAAATTGCGCCCGCTCGTGGAATGCCGACAAACTTTTACCCTTTAAAATCTCCATAGGCGACGTTTAAAAAAAATCTACAGGTTGCATGTTTTGAGTTACACAGGAGGTCCAGGGCTAGAATTATTGCTCTCGCTCTACCAACCGCGGCGATACCTCACATGTGTGGTTTGAACACCGTTTACATATGCGGGCGCTGCTCACGTATGCGTTCGCTTCTGCGCGCGAGCTCGTCGGGACGGGGCGCGTTTTCTGGCTCCTAACTTTTTTTTAGCCGGCTCCTAGATGCCAAGCAAATTTGTCAAACCCTGACTTACGCGGTGTATCAAAAGATACGCCGGCGTAAAGCGTTTGTGAATCCGGGCCAGCGTGACATAAAAAAAATTCGAGCATCTCCATTTTATTCTCTAGGGTCTCTGAAAAAATTTAAATAAAATAATATTAATAACGCTGGGGGGGGGGGGGGGGGTTAAGTATTTTTCTAGCAAAAAAATAAATAAATAAAAAATGTAAACTTGTTAACAAAAAAATGCCAGAACAGACTATATAAGATATTTCTATTTTCTTAAAATTTCTATTTTTCTGAGTCTATTTGTTGTATCTTCATTGCATACCGGTGTTGGAAAAAATAAATAAAAAATCATGTTTATCTTTTTTTTTTTTTTTCACCACCTGTGTTAAAAAAAATAAAAAAATAATAATAATAATAAAAAAAAATAAAGGTAATTATAGCTTTACAAATGATGTTTATGAGTAACAGAGTGACATATTCTGAAATGAATCAGAAGAAGTGGGAGGACAGGCATTGTGTTTGCGGCCTGAACGCAGAGGTGTTATCTGTGGGATAGACTGACACTGGAAGAGTCATAAATTCCACATACTATACATAGTTTACTACGGGTGCAAATCAGTCCAGGCAAACGGTAGCGGGGAAACGCTGTTAATTTGAGCACAGGGCTGTCCGACTTCTCTAGGGCCACAGTTCCGGATTATGGAACTTATGCAATGATTTTTGTACATACGCTACATTGCCAAAAGTATTGGGACGCCTACCTTTGTAGCGTGGGTTGTCAGCGCCTGGGGCAAGGCCCCCCCCCCAACCAGGCCCGGATTTCCCACAAGGCCGCAGAGGCCGTGCCTCGGTGCGGCAGCGGCATGGAGTCCCCTGACGGCCAGTTAAGGAGCGGTAAGTTGCTTTCTGGAATCCGCTCGCTTGTTAACAAGTGATTGAGGCGATGTCCCCGAAATCAAAATGTGTGCTGCCGTCAGTCCTCCCCTGCTCCCCACATACCTTTCTCTACTGGCCCTGTCTACGGGACTCCATCCTCCCCCCCCAGGCCGCCGAGTCTGTCTCCTGTTCCTGCCACCGATGTACACAGTGAGAGGGGTGAGCTGTGCTCTTCCCATCTCAGCTGTGACAGGAGTTCTAGCACAGCGCTAGGACCCTGTTTTGGAGGTGACAGGGTCATTAAAGAGAACCTGTCACCTCCAATTGCTATCACACAGGGAAATGTTTTCTCCTGTGTGATGGCAATAAAGTTAAGTGAAAATAATAATAATAATATTAATTAAATTATTGAAATAAAAAAGTAATTGAAAAGTAAAGAATAAGAAAAATAGTAAAGGACAAGCTACAAAATAAAAAAAAGTGATAAAAAAGTAATAAAAAATATTTGAACTAACCGTGCGGGGAGAGCAAATCCGGCCCGTCCCCCGACCCATGAACCTGCCTATTTTCAGCTAGCTCCAGTCTGGTCACATGATCCACTGTGTGAGACAACGGTGGCTGTAGGGAAGAGGAGAGCGCGCTTGATATTGACTGGTAAAGCCTGGAGTGATGACATCATTGTCAAGTCATCTGTGGTCAGATGATAAATGCACCCCGTTGGAGGCAGGGGTGAACCGCAAAGTAGTAAACCCTATAGCAGACTGCTGCGGCTGGACCACAGAATGGATATGGCGGAGAGGTACGCTAGGGCACAGACAGGGATCCTATAGGAAGCTTGAGCCCAAGATTCCCCAGGGCGCGGAGTCTAAGACCCAGTTGGTATTCACCAGAGCCTCTAGTGGTGAGGATGGCCTTCGCTGCTACTGGGTCCAGGTCGCGGCCCCCGGAGTCCCCTAGGTCACGCTCCGTAGGGAGAGAGGGGAAGCAGCCACTCAGAACACAAGGGATAGTGAGTGATAAGCCAAGGTCGGGGAAACAAGCAGACGAGGATAACTGAGGGACAGGCCAAGGGTCAGGGTCACAGGCAAACAGTAGTCAGAGACAAGCCACAGTCGGTACACAGAGAGGTTAACGTAGCACACGGCAAGCAGGAACACAATATGACAAACAACCTTGATCAGCACCGCAGATCAGCAGTGCTGTGGTTAATATAGAGTTCCTGGGATGGCCTGGGGTGGAGCCATACAGGGAGGAGAGATGATAAAAGGCAGCCAGATAAGAGAGTCAGGCCTCTAATGAACACATGGAGGAGAAGGTAAGCTGCCAGACATTATTGCATGTCCATGACAATCATGCATATGTTCCTATGTCCCATCTGCTGTTGGCGCTCCCTCCTCTCCCCACTTCGTGACAGCACCCCTCTAACTTTTGCGCTCTGGCCATTGGCCCCCCCTTGCACCCCACCACGCTGCATTTACCCCATCAAGACTGCACCATTTTTTGTTTGAATCCACAACATTCTTCGAGACGATACTTTGTGACAGCACCTCTCTAACTTTTGCGCTCAGGGAAGTGGCACCCCTTGTACCCCCACGCTACGCTACTGCATTTACCCCATCAAGGCTGCACCATTTTTTGTTTGAATCCACAACATTCTTCGAGACGATACTTTGTGACAGCGCCCCTTTAACTTTTGCGCCCGGGGGTGGTGGCCCCCCCTTGCACCCCCCACGCTACGCCACTGCATTTACCCCATCAAGGCTGCACCATTTTTTGTTTGAATCCACAACATTCTTCGAGACGATACTTTGTGACAGCGCCCCTTTAACTTTTGCGCCCGGGGGTGGTGGCCCCCCCTTGCACCCCCCACGCTACGCCACTGCATTTACCCCATCAAGGATGCACCATTTTGTGTTTAAATCCACAACATTCTTCGAGACAATATTACCAGAAGAAAGTTACGTCTTTCCCCCCCCCAAAAAAAACAAAAGTAAAAAATATGACTTCGGTTTCATAAGTAATAACAACGTTATTGCAAAATCAATAGGCCAATAAGCGAAGAATAAACGATTGCTCTGGCCTTTCAGGGGGCTCCATAAAATAACGACTTTGTTGCTTCTTATACCTAATGATGTTTTTTTCGGAAGCTTGTAATTCTAAAACGTATTTCTATGGTCACGCTGCTCCGTGGAACCTGGCCGGTAGCTGTAAAGGGACTGTGAAGACAATCCGGAGGGTGGAAGTTATGTATAGTCTGAAATTCCATTGTGGAAAATGAGAAAAAATTCTCACGCAACTCTTTTGATGGCCCGTTGCTCATCTTTTGGGAGGATGCAGGGGGATACGTTCTATAGTATAATTCTCTCTGTGTTCGGGATTCCTGTGCCTGGTGTTTAGACAGCTTTATACACCACCACGGAGATATCTGTAAATTCTCTTTTTATTCTTTCTTCAAGGGAAAGGTTACTTTTTATGAGCATTTGTAAAAAAAAAAAAAAAAATGTTGCCAGGAAATAAAGTAAAAATAGGCATGTAATACAATATATACAGTAGATAATGTCAGGACCAGGACCTGCACCCACGACCTCTGCTGCGCCTGGCAGTGGCTCTTCTTGACGTGCCACCTAAGGCCCCATGCTGTGGGCTCTAATAGGCTTCCAAAAGGGAAAACAGCGGGCACACTGCTGTGCGTTCGCTGATTACTCAGTCTTGTGTTAGGGAACCGAATACATCGCAGCTTTTGATGGGCACAGTGGCAGCGTTTAAAGGCACAGTGGCTGCGTTTGATGGGCACGGTCGCAGCATTTGATGGCACAGTGGCATTGTTTTACGGGCACAGTCGCAGCATTTGATGGCACAGTGGCTGCAATTGAGGGGACAGTGGCAGCGTTTGATAGGCACAGTGGCTGCATTTGATGCCACAGTCACAGCATCTGATGCCACAGTCGCAGCATCCGATGGCACAGTGGCTGCAATTAATGGCACAGTGGCAGCGTTTGATGGGCACAGTCGCAACATTTGATGGCACAGTCACAACATTTGATGGCACAGTGGCTGCAATTGATGGCACAGTGGCTGCAATTGATGGCACAGTGGCTGCAATTGATAGCACAGTGGTAACGTTTGATGGGCACAGTCAAAGCATTTGATGCCACAGTCACAGCATCTGATGGCACAGTGGCTGCAATTGATGGCACAGTGGCAACAATTGATGGGCACAGTCGCAACATTTGATGGCAGCAATTGAGGGCACAGTGGCAGCGTTTGATGGCACAGTAGCAACTTTGATGCCACAGTCACAGGATCTGATGGCTCAGTGGCTGCAATTGATGGCACAGTGGCAGCGTTTGATGGGCACACTCACAACATTTGATGGCACAGTCCCAGTGTTTGATGCCACAGTCCCAGTGTTTGATGGCACAGTGGCTGCATTTGATGGTACAGTGGCTGTGTTTGATGGCACAGTGGCTGCGTTTGGCACAGTGGCTGCAATTGATGGCACAGTGGCTGCAATTGATGGCACAGTCACAGCTTTTGATGGCACAGTGGCTGCGTTTGATGGCACAGTGGCTGAGTTTGATGGCACAGTGGCTGCAATTGATGGCACAGTCGCAGATTTTGATGGCACAGTGGCTGCAATTGATGGCACAGTCGCAGCTTTTGATGGCACAGTGGCTGCAATTGATGGCACAGTCGCAGCTTTTGATGGCACAGTGGCTGCGTTTGATGGCACAGTGGCTGCAATTGATGGCACAGTCACAGATTTTGATGGCACAGTGTCTGTGCCATGTTTTTTTTTTTTTCTATTTTTTTTTTCACCAGCCGCCACTGGAATGCATGTTAATATTGGGAGCCGATGTTTGCACTTTCTGCTGATTTTAATATTCAGGAGTAGAAGAGGTATTTCAAACAGGATACGTGTCTCAGCACTTTCATATTTTTCAGCCGAACGATTATCTTTACTTCTTCCTCTCAGGCCGGCTCTTCAGTTGCTGGTAAATTGACAACATCCTTCGTGTCGTCTTTTCACACCTATGATGCAATCCATCCCATGACCGCTTCTTGGACGAGCGGTGGCAAGTGCTAGCAGATTATGTCTTCTGGTGGTACTTGCCCTCAGTATGGCTGCTAGCTACGGGGGTCTTGAATTAACCACTTAAGCCCCGGACCATTATGCAGGTAAAGCACCTGGCCAGTTTTTGCGATTTGGCACTGCGTCGCTTTAACTGACAATTGCGCGGTCGTGCGACTTGGCTCCCAAACAAAATTGATGTCCTTTTTCCCCCACAAATGGAGCTTTCTTTTGGTGGTATTTGATCACCTCTGCAGTGACACATTTTTGTGGCCATTGTCATTTTCACAGCAAAAAGTGCTATAAAATTGCACTGATTACTGTGAAAATTACAATTGCATTTTAGGAGTTAACCACTAGGGGGCACTGTAGGGGTTAAGTGTGACCTCATGTGTGTTTTTAACTGTAGGGGGGCGGGGCTGGACGTGTGACATCAGTGATCGTCATTCCCTATATCAGGGAACAGACGATCAGTGACACTGCCACAGTGAAGAACAGGGAAGGTTTGTTTACACTCACCTCTCCCCGTTCTTCAGCTCCTGTGACCGGGACACCGGCGGCGATCGGGTCTGCAGAGTCATGGAGTCAACGGGTCACGGAGCTTCGGACCGGGTTGCGTGCACACGCCGGCGGCGCGCGCGACCCACGGCTGGGCTCTTAAAGGCGACGTACCTGTATGTGCCTGTGCCCAGCCGTATGTGCCTTCTGCCGACGTATATCGGTGTTAGGCGGTCCTTAGGTGGTTAATGTGGAGAGCTGCCTTTTCCAGCAGCGGTGGAACTCCATCCAAAGATCGGAACTCCAACCAGACAAAATAGTCCATTAAAAGTTAAAGTGATTGTAAACCTTAAAATGTCTTTGCTTAACAAACATGTTCTACCTGCTCTGTGAAATGGTTTTGCCCAGAGCCCCCTCGATCCTTCAATTCTTGGGTCCCCCAACGGCACTCTTGGCTCCTCCCTCCCATTAAGTGCCCCCACAAACCAAACCACTTGCTATGGGGACACTTGTGCTTGGTTGCCCCTGAGCCGCCTCTGTGACAGCGGCTCAGCCCACCCCCAGATCCATTCTCACTGACTGTAATTTGACAGCCATGGGAGCCAAAGGAAAATCTATTTATTCAATTTTTTGTTTTTGTTTTTACACACACATATTATATTCTAATACAACAAGGACATAGCACATTGGACAGAACAGATATTATATATATATTATAATTATTAAATAGGAAAATCTATTTATTTCATTTTTTTTTTATTTTATAATATACAATATATATATATATAATTTCTTTCTTTTATTAAATAGGAAAATCAATGTATTCAATGTTTTGTTTTTGTTTTTACACACACATATTATATTCTAATACAACAAGGACATAGCACATTGGACAGAACAGATATTATATATATATTATAATTATTAAATAGGAAAATCTATTTATTTCATTTTTTTTTATTTTATAATATACAATATATATATAATTTCTTTCTTTTATTAAATAGGAAAATCAATGTATTCAATGTTTTGTTTTTGTTTTTACACACACATATTATATTCTAATACAACAAGGACATAGCACACTGGACAGAACAGATATTGTATATATATTATAATTATTAAATAGGAAAATCTATTTATTTCATTTTTTTTTATTTTATAATATACAATATATATATATATATTTTTTCTTTTATTAAATAGGAAAATCAATGTATTCAATGTTTTGTTTTTGTTTTTACACACACATATTATATTCTAATACAACAAGGACAGAGCACACTGGACAGAACAGATATTATATATATATATATATATATATATATATATATATATATATATATATATATATTATAATTATTAAATAGGAAAATCTATTTATTTCATTTTTTTTTATTTTATAATATACAATATATATATAATTTCTTTCTTTTATTAAATAGGAAAATCAATGTATTCAATGTTTTGTTTTTGTTTTTACACACACATATTATATTCTAATACAACAAGGACATAGCACACTGGACAGAACAGATATTATATATATATTATAATTATTAAATAGGAAAATCTATTTATTTCATTTTTTTTTATTTTATAATATACAATATATATATATATTTTTTTTTCTTTTATTAAATAGGAAAATCAATGTATTCAATGTTTTGTTTTTGTTTTTACACACACATATTATATTCTAATACAACAAGGACATAGCACACTGGACAGAACAGATATTATATATATATTATAATTATTAAATAGGAAAATCTATTTATTTAATTTTTTTTTATTTTATAATATACAATATATATATATATAATTTCTTTCTTTTATTAAATAGGAAAATCAATGTATTCAATGTTTTGTTTTTGTTTTTACACACACATATTATATTCCAATACAACAAGGACATAGCACACTGGACAGAACAGATATTATATATATATTATAATTATTAAATAGGAAAATCTATTTATTTCATTTTTTTTTATTTTATAATATACAATATATATATATATATTTTTTCTTTTATTAAATAGGAAAATCAATGTATTCAATGTTTTGT
This sequence comes from Rana kukunoris, assembly GCA_029574335.1. Taxonomy (NCBI): domain Eukaryota; kingdom Metazoa; phylum Chordata; class Amphibia; order Anura; family Ranidae; genus Rana; species Rana kukunoris. The sequence goes on along the minus strand of CM056057.1, from coordinate 6,660,388 downwards.
TTTTGTTTTTACACACACATATTATATTCTAATACAACAAGGGCAGAGCACACTGGACTGCACGGATATATTTTATTAATACATATATATATATATATATATATATATATATATATATATATATATATATATATATATATATATATATATATATAATGTATTAATAAAATATATCTGTGCAGTCCAGTGTGCTCTGTCCTTCTTGTTGTATTACAATATAGTGTGTGTAAAAACAAAAAAAAAAATATAGAGATACTACAGTATGTCCAACCTCAGTAAATTGACATGACAAATAAAAAAAGATCGGTTTTATTTAATTTTGTAAGGTCATCGTCTCTGAATTGGATAACGTCTAAGTACAGATTAAGAGCCCCCCAGTGTACAGCCCCCTCCCTACCCCCCTGTTCCGTCTCTATTGTTGACAGGTACAGTTTGTCTTCTGCCTTGGCTACGTCCTGAGGATAGTTTGTAGATATTAGTGACTGTAAATTAATTAAGATCTTCCGTGTTTTCCTCCAATATTGCTTTAATCAGATAATACTACAACAAGAAGTACATTTGCTCAAGTCAGGATGCCCTGGCCTTTCGAGAACACAAAGCTTTTAGAGAGGGAGGAGAAAAAAAAAAAAGAAAAAAGAAATAAGAAAGATTGATCATCTGCGTTGTAGGACCACATGAGCACGCTAAGCGCTAGAACCTTGGCGAGAAGGTATTTTAATGTTAAACCATTGACGACTCCGGGTGTAGTCTTATATAAAAAATAAATAAAAAAGTGGACAACAATGTGTATACAGTATATACACTATATTGTAAAAAGTATTGGGACACCCGCCTTTACACCCACATGAACTTAGTCCGTAGGGTTCAAAATATTGGGTTGGCCCCGCCCTTTGCAGCTATAACAGCTTCAACTCTTCAAGAGTTACCTGCTGATCAGCCATTGAGTAAAAAGTAATGCAAGGGGCTTTACAGCCCTGTTTTGGAAGTGAGTTTGGGGGGGCGTGTTGCCATTACACACACATGAACCTTAATGGCATCCCAGTCTTAGTTTGTAGGATTCAATAGGGTTTGTAGGGTTCAATATTGAGTTGGCTTCGCCCTCCGCAGCTATAACAGCTTCACCTCTTCTGGGAAGGCCGTCCACAAGGTTCCTCCTCCCCAAACTTGGTCATCCATATATCCAATATTAACATGTTCATATATATATATATATATATATATATATATATATATATATATATATTTTTTTTTATTATACTTATTTATTTATATCTTATTATGTTTCTTTAAATTTTATGTTGTATATGTTATTTTTTAAATGTTATTCTATTTTTAAAAAAATATTTAAAAAAAAATATTTGTAATATTTTATTTTATTATATGTGTGTATACACACACACACACACACTATATTTCCAAAAGTATTGGGACACTTGCCTTTACACTCACGTAAACTTTAATGGCATACCAGTCTTAGTCCGTAGGGTTCAATATTGAGTTGGCCCCGCCCTTTGCAGCGATAACAGCTTCAACTCATCAAGAGTTACCAATCAATCAGCCATTGAGTAAAAAGTGATGCAAGCGGCTTTACAGCCCTGTTTTGGAAGCAGGGATGGACTGGCCATTGGGACTACAGGGAGTTTCCCGGTGGGCCGATGGCTCAGTGGGCCGGTTTCAGTAACAGTCGGCCGCCACCCCCCCTCCGCTCCTCTGTCTCTCCCTTCCTGCAGCGCTCACCTCCTCTCCCTCCCCGGAGCGCTCACCTGGGGGGAACAAAGAAGCAGGGGGAGGACCAGAGGGGACGACAGAGGAGCTTGGGAGAGGGGACAGACAGCTGACTCATCAGCTATGGCCTGGGAGTTTCTTAATTCTGCCTAATCTTGTCCCATAGGGGGGGGGGCACCAAACTGTATAATAATGAGCTAGTTTGCTATGCTTTTCTCTTGCAGGTTTTTTTTTTAATAAATGTTTTAGAGGGTTTACTTCCTCTTTAAGACTGGGATGCCATTAAAGTTCATGTGAGTGTAAAAAGGCAGACATCCCAATACTTTTGGCAACACGCCACCAAATTGCAAATTGATACATTAGCCTAAATATTTTGATATATTTGGCGGCCCTTCTGACTTCCGAAACAGGGCTGTAAAGCCGCTTGCATCACTTTTACTCAATGGCTGATCGGCCGGTAACTCAAAGGGTGGACCAACCCAATATTGAACACTACGGACCAGGACTGGAATGCCATTAAAGTTTACGTGAGTGTAAAGGCAGGCGTCCCAATACATTTGGCAGCATAGTGTACAGTATATTGTTGGAATGTCATAGGAAAGGTTGGATTCTTGATCGATTGCGGTGCATATGTTAATGTGTAGAAGGATAAGCCTGTAACATTTGTGTGGTAGTACATTTGAGACGGAGAATTGCTAATGCCGTAGAGACTAGAGCCGGCTGCTTTGTGTACAGGAGGAGAATGGGTGCAGGTGTGGTGATCAGGAATGCTAGGTATGCACCAGCAGAGATAAAACAAATGAAGATGACCCATTTTCGAAGAAATTTCCTCTGAGGCATGTTGAGGGACTCTACGGAGCACATGCGTATTTCACAGGACGCAAGGAGATCAAATGTCAACCCACTTAAAGGCCTGATAAAGCGAAAAATGATTTATTCTGGCAGCCATGTGCGTGATTGATACCTATAATGATTTATTCAGTATATAAATTATGTTTTTATTTCACTATTACTATTGCTGTGTTAGGCCCCGTGCACACGAGCAAATAAATCTGTTCAAATCGGTCTGACAGACAGTTTCAGATTCGATCGTGTGTACGGGCGGACAGAAAGATTTGGCCAGCCGACAGATTTTAAATCATTTTTTTTTTAGATAGTTGGATATACACCATGTAACCATACACGAGTGTATAGTAAAATACGGACTTTCTAGGCGTAGTACATTTAAAAAAATTGGATTATTTATTACATACAAAAAAGAAAAAACAAAGGCCCAGATTCACAGAGCAATTACGCCTGTGTAACTGGTGTTAGACAGGAGTAATTTCAAATTTCGCGCGCCGTATCACTAGTTTGAATCCTCAAACCATGATAGGGCGGCTTCGGGCTTCGATCCGAGAGGCTTACGTCTTCGTAAGCCTTCGGATCTACGCTGCGATATTTTTGCGGCCGCTGGGAGGAGTTCGCGTCGTTTTCATGCGTCGGGATATGCAAATTAGTTTTTACGGCGATCCACGAAGGTACGAGTGTCCCTCGCAATCGCCTACGTCATTTTTTGGCTACGTAATGTTAGAGGAGCTTTTTGCTGGTCTAACAGTGCGTAACCCATGTAAAGTATGGCCGTCGTTCCCGCGTCGATTTGAAATTATTATTTGTTTTTTAACGTAACTCGTTCGGGAATAGGAATGTACGTAAACGACGCTACTACGACGTAACGACGTGATTTCGCGCAATGCACGGCGGGAAATTTGCGAACGGAGCATGCGCGGTTCGATCGCCGCGGGAACGCGCCTATTTTAAATGCTTCACGCCCCCTACTCGCGCAGATGGATTGCGACGGGAGAAATACACTACGCCGCCGTCGTTTACTGGACAAAATCTACCTGGATTCCACGTAGAGCCAGGTAAAAAATGGCGGCGTAGTGTATTTCTGATACTCTACGAGAATCTAATTCTCTCTGAATCTGGGCCACAGTATATATGAATTAAAACATAAACTGTCACAAAAAGTGGCAGTTGATTAGCATATGTCAGAGTGAGACAGACCACAAGAAAGTATTTGTACATATATATACACAAGGTAACCAAAATGTAGATGTTTCACATCTACTATAGTTATGTAGAATTTTGGGAACCGGTACAGTTTCTATAGGTGGGGTGTCGCACGATGGTTGGCCCAACAATGTTTCGCGTTTTTGACGCTTCTTCTGGAGCTTTTTAACACGAATATTGGGTGAGTAGGAGTGTATATATATAAAAATATAACCAAAGAGGATTTTTTCCCCGGGGGCAGAGGTCAGGAAAAGGATGTAAGTACTCTTTCACAGCAAGTTCAGGACAGAATGGTTATAGTAAGCTTCTTAGTCCATACTGCATTGTCGCATTGGCGGTCCAGAGTGACTGTTAAAGGCAGCCTAAAGTTTGCTTTACAGGGTAGATCCACCCGAACGGATCACAGATAAACAGGGATCAGCCAAATCTCCCAGGGAAATTCACCACTATAGGAGAATAATCTTGCTGGAAGTACCCTAACGTAGGACCTCTGCCCGTAGTGACACGGGGAGTGAGTGAACATATATACTTTGTTTTTTCTTTTTTGTATGTAATAAATAATATTTTTTTTTAAAATGTACTACGCCTAGAAAGTGCGTATTTTACTATACAGTCGTGTATAGTTACATGGTGTATAGCCAACTATCTAAAATTAATTTCGGGATGTGGCATACATATACCTTATTTGATCCACAGTTCCACTCTGTGAGGATCAAAATTTAATTATTCTAGATTTTAAATCATGCTTTAACATCTGTCTGTTGGGAATCCGTCCGTCCGACATGTCTGCTGGTTAGTACGCTAACCAGCAGACATATCTGCCCGCACATGCGTCGAATGGATTGGACGCATGCGCAGAAGTGTTTTACTTCCTGGTGTGGTGTGGTCTCCAAACTTTCTTTTAAATAAAGGGCCATTTAACTGTCTTTCAGGCTTTAGGGGGGCCAGACTGTGGCCAGTGGAAGTAAAAAAAAAATGCCCTGGCATCAGAGGGAATAAACACTGCCCCAATTATTGGTTTTAGTGGAAGGAAAAGTTCTCCGTTGTTAGTGTTAATAGGAAAAATAGTGCCCCATCATTTGTGTAAGGGGGAAGAATAGTGTCCCGTAATTGGTATCAGTGGGAAGAATAGTGTCCCATCATTGGTATTAGTGGGAGTAATAGTGTCCCATCATTGGTTTCAGTGGGAGGAATAGTGTCCCATCATTGGTTTCAGTGGGAGGAATAGTGTCCTATCATTGGTATCAGTGGGAGGAATAGTGTCCCATCATTGGTTTCAGTGGGAGGAATAGTGTCCTATCATTGGTATCAGTGGGAGGAATAGTGTCCCATCATTGGTTTCAGTGGGAGGAATAGTGTCCTATCATTGGTATCAGTGGGAGGAATAGTGTCCCATCATTGGTTTCAGTGGGAGGAATAGTGTCCTATCATTGGTATCAGTGGGGGGAATAGTGTCCCATCATTGGTTTCAGTGGGAGGAATAGTGTCCCATCATTGGTTTCAGTGGGAGGAATAGTGTCCAATCATTGGTATAAGTGGGAGGAATAGTGCCCCATCATTGGTATCAGTGGGAGGAAAAGTGCCTCATCATTGGTATCAGTGGGAGGAATAGTGTCTCAAGGGCCAGATAAAGTCAAGAAAGGTTGGTGTCGTAGATCAGTGATATACAACTATCAAAAAGGACCACATTTGTACCCAAAAGTCAAGCATGGGCCAAATCATCACCTCTTCTATTCCCATTCCATGCTTTACAAAGCCTTAGACAGGGTTCTCTGCAGAGTTCTCCACCACAAGTACTCGTCTTTTACTGAGTTAGTTGTGTCTACATCTTAATTCTGATCCCCATAGCTTCCAACACCACCATGGTCGGGGGATGGGGCCTGAACGGGTCAGTGGAGCATCGCGTCCATCCCGCTGGCAGCTCTGCCCTCCGCGTGTCTGGAAATATCTGAAGGGACATCTATTCATTGGAAGTCTGTTTTGTTGGGTTTCCTTGTGTGGAGATGTAAAACAACGAACAGACCGCGGCATAAACAGTATATTATTTACTCTACGTGGCACCGACCAATGACAGCCACTCTGCCAATAACCCGGCACCACCGCAGTAAAGGAAAGATCAGTAGAAAACATCCAAGAGATATTCCGAGGGCTCAAATCTATTCGAAGAATTTCAATATCCGAGACAATGCGAGCGCATAATATTTTCTTCCCCTCAGGTTGATGGAGATGCGGCACGGGACGTGTTGTTGTTGGAACTTTTCCTGAAGAAACAGAAAAGGGGCCCCTTTATTTATTTTTTCGTACAGATGTATATAATCAGCGGAGGAGAGATTGCTTGAGTGTGAAAACAAAATTCTTTTATCCTTTTTTTTTGTTAATCTTTGAAGCCAAATAACAAGAACTAGGCCAACCTTTCCCAACCTTTTCAACACGGAGGAACCCTTCAAATAACTTTCCAGTCTCAGAGACCCCCTGCTAAAAATGATTATGTCTACAACTCATAATACATTAATGTGATGATCAGTGGGAAGAATGTCCCTTACATTGGTGATCAGTGGGAAGAATGTCCCTTACATTGGTGATCAGTGAGAAGAATGTCCCTTACATTGGTGATCAGTGGGAAGAATGTCCCTTACATTGGTGATCAGTGAGAAGAATGTCCCTTACATTGGTGATCAGTGGGAAGAATGTTCCTTACATTGGTGATCAGTGAGAAGAATGTCCCTTACATTGGTGATCAGTGGGAAGAATGTTCCTTACATTGGTGATCAGTGGGAAGAATGTTCCTTACATTGGTGATCAGTGGGAAGAATGCTCCTTACATTGGTGATCAGTGGGAAGAATGTTCCTTACATTGGTGATCAGTGGGAAGAATGTTCCTTACATTGGTGATCAGTGGGAAGAATGTTCCTTACATTGGTGATCAGTGAGAAGAATGTCCCTTACATTGGTGATCAGTGGGAAGAATGTCCCTTATATTGGTGATGAGTGAGAAGAATGTCCTTTACATTGGTGATCAGTGGGAAGAATGTCCCTTACATTGGGGATCAGTGGGAAGAATGTTCCTTACATTGGTGATCAGTGAGAAGAATGTTCCTTACATTGGTGATCAGTGGGAAGAATGTTCCTTACATTGGTGATCAGTGGGAAGAATGTTTCTTACATTGGTGATCAGTGGGAAGAATGTCCCTTACATTGGTGGTCAGTGAGAAGAATGTCCCTTACATTGGTGATCAGTAGGAAGAATGTTCCTTACATTGGTGATCAGTGGGAAGAATGTCCCTTACATTGGTGATCAGTGGGAAGAATGTCCCTTACATTGGTGATCAGTGAGAAGAATGTCCCTTACATTGGTGATCAGTGGGAAGAATGTTCCTTACATTGGTGATCAGTGAGAAGAATGTCCCTTACATTGGTGATCAGTGAGAAGAATGTCCCTTACATTGGTGATCAGTGAGAAGAATGTCCCTTACATTGGTGATCAGTGAGAAGAATGTCCCTTACATTGGTGATCAGTGAGAAGAATGTCCCTTACATTGGTGATCAGTGAGAAGAATGTCCCTTACATTGGTGATCAGTGAGAAGAATGTCCCTTACATTGGTGATCAGTGGGAAGAATGTTCCTTACATTGGTGATCAGTGAGAAGAATGTCCCTTACATTGGTGATCAGTGAGAAGAATGTTCCTTACATTGGTGATCAGTGAGAAGAATGTCCCTTACATTGGTGATCAGTGGGAAGAATGTTCCTTACATTGGTGATCAGTGAGAAGAATGTCCCTTACATTGGTGATCAGTGAGAAGAATGTCCCTTACATTGGTGATCAGTGGGAAGAATGTTCCTTACATTGGTGATCAGTGAGAAGAATGTCCCTTACATTGGTGATCAGTGAGAAGAATGTCCCTTACATTGGTGGTCAGTGAAAAGAATGTCTCTTACATTGGTGATCAGTGAGAAGAATGTCTCTTACATTGGTGATAAGTGGGAAGAATGTTAGAAAGCTTTGTGTTATTTTTAAGGAAATCACCAGATCTGTTTTTTCTTTGCAGATGAACCCAGCCGGTGTTATTACCACGACGGCGATGGAGTCTGTGAAGAATTCGAAAGGATGACAAGCATCAAAGACTGTGGGGTCTACACTCCGAGTGGCTTTGTGGACCAGTGGGCTTCAAATGTTACCGTTTCCCATCATGATGAAGATTGCCCGGGTTGGGTAGTCAGTGGCCAACCTGCGGCCAACCAGGTAGGAATATATAGGTCATCATACTTGTTTCATTGACCTAAGAACCTGATACTGGAACTTTGCATTCCTGGGACGTTCCCACCATTTGATTAAAATATCTGATCACTCTCACAGGACTATCAAGAAATGTATTTTTCCCCACTAGAACAGATTAGACCATACTTTGTAAAGGTTGTTTTGTCTTCTGCCTCTTCTGACCCCTCTATGGATTGGGAGGGACCCCACGCCATTTTTATTATTAATTTTCCTTACCTATTCCATTTTCCGAGCCTGTGTAGGACCCACCTGACTTTTTGAGAGCTGGTTCTAAATTTTTCCGACAAGAAAAGTTTGATGTGAGCTTTTGGTCGGATATTCTGACCGCGTGTAGGCTCCATCAGACTTTTCCTGTCGGAATTTCGGACAGCAAAAATTTGAGAGCTGATTCTCGATTTTTCCGACAAGAAAAGTCTGATGTGAGCTTTTAGTCAGATATTCCGGCCGTGTGTAGGATCCATCGGACTTTTCCTGTGGAATTTTCCGACAGCAAAAATTTGAGAGCTGGTTCTCAATTTTTTTCCGCCAAGAAAAGCCTGATGTGAGCTTTTGGTTGGAAATTCCGAACGTCTGTAGGCTCCATTTGACTTTTTCTGTCAGAATCTCCAAACAGCAAAAATTTGAGAGCAGGTTCTCGTTTTTTCTAACAAGAAAAGTCCGATGGAGCCTACAGACGTTTGGAATTTCCAACCAGAAGCTCACATCAGACTTTCTTGTTGGAAAAATTGAGAACCAGCTCTCAATTTCTTGCTGTCGGAAATTCCGACAGAAAAAGTCAGATGGAGCATACAGACGGTCAGAATTTCTGACCAAAAGCTCACATCAAACTATTCTTGTCGGGAAAATAGAGATACAGCTATCAAATTTTTTCTGTCAAAAATTACGACAGAAAAAGTCTGATGGAGCCTACACGCGGTCAGAATATCCGACCAAAAGCTCACATCAAACTTTTCTTGTCGGAAAAAACGAGAACCAGCTCTCAAATTTTTCCTGTCGGAAATTACGACAGAAAGAGTCAGATGGAGCATACAGACGTTCGGAATTTCCGACCAAATGCTCACATCAAACTTTTCTTGTCGGAAAATTTGAGATCCAGCTCTTAAATTTTTGCTGTCAAAAATTCCGACAGAAAAAGTCAGATGGAGCCTACGAATTTCCGAACAAAAGCTCACATCGAACCTTTCTTGTCGGAAAAATTTCGAACCAGCTCTCAAATTCTTGCTGTCGGAACTTCCGACAGAAAAAGTCCAATGGAGCATACACATGGCGGGAATTTCACTTCGAACTTTTCTTGTTGGAAATTCCGACCACGTGTATGCGACATTACATTCGGAAAAAAATAAATAAATTCTTGTCTTTGATTTTCGGCCAAAAGTCCATCTCCTGGATTCAGTTCTCATGTCATTGGACATATTTGGGAAGCTTAAAAAGAACAAAAAAAGCATTTTCGTTTCACTGGACTTGGACAAAATGTTGCTTCCCTTTGATCATAGCTTTTTTTGGGGGGGTTGGTTTATCATGGATTGAAGTTTAGCCATCAAAGTGATTATTTAGTAGAAGTCTGGCAAAGCGGAAATATTTTACCTTCACTAGCAGAATCCAAATTGAAAAACAGAGGAAGAGGAACTCGTAAAGGGTTTCCTAAGTCATCTGACATATGGGCTTTTTTTGCCGATGAGGACAGGAAGAGAGGATGCAGCGAAGAGCATGACAGGGTTATAGGACACAGTTGAGGGACTTGAAGGCCAAACCACAGGAGACCTGATGGCCAAGAGCCAGGGGAACGTGGTGGCCATGCCACGTGGGAAAGGCAGAAATTGAGGGAAATGTTGTAGCAGAGGCCATGGAAGGGGGGAGGGGTTAGCTGCAGTCTTATTAGTATAAAGGTCGGGGCAGGGCCGTCTTTATAGCATCATGGGCCCCTGGGCAAAGTAATGCTCTGGGGCCCCTACAATGATGATAGTGCAGGTAAACAGACAGCATGTAGGTAGAAGGCAGACTGCCTCCCCTGTGTATCCATCACTCTCAGTGCCATCATGGGGCCCCCATTTTCGGGGGAATTTTGTGGGCTCAAGGACCAGCTGCTTTGGGGAAAGTACAGGGGCCCCCATGCAGCTGGGGCCCCTGGGCAGTGCCCAGGAGTGCCCTCTCATTAAGACAGCCCTGGGTCGGGGCAAAGAACTCTGAAATAGTTTTCTTTTTATCAAATTGTTGACCTTTTCGAGAACAATTATCTCCACGGTGCTCTTCAGTAGAGATCAACCAAAGGATGTTGTCAATTTTTGTTGTTGTTGTTTCTGTATCAAAAACTCCACATTTCATTAATTGAGCTGCTTGAAGACTGTTATGCCCTGTACACACGATCGGAATTTTCGATGGGTTACAATCCGATGGAATTTTCCGTCGGAATTCCGTTCAAGCTTGTCTTGCATACACACTGTCAGACCAAAGTCTGACCGTCCAAAGCGTGATGACGTAAAAAAAACACTATGACAAGCCGATAAAAATGAAGTTCAATGGTTTCTGAGCATGCGTCAACTTGATTCTAAGCATGCGTGTTTTTTTTTTCTCCGTTGGAGTTTCACACAGACGATCGGAATTTTCCGATAGGATCAGAAAAAAATAAAACATGTTCTATTTCTAAACTCCGACAGAAATAAAGTCTGATGGGGCCCACACACGGTCGGAATATCTGATGAAAAAATTCCGTCTGACTTTTTTCATCGGAAAATTCTGATGTCGCCTACACAGGATCGTTTTTCGGCATGAAAAAAAACCCGTAGTTTTTCAGCATGTAGAAAAAAACCAAAGTTTTTCCAACTTCATCATTAAAAACGACGTTGCCCACACACCATCGTTTAAAAAAAATTGTGAGCAAAGCGCGGTGACGTACAACACGTATGACGGCACTCGAAAGGGGAAGTTCCATTCAAGCTCCCGTCTCATTACTTTCTTCTGAGCATGCGCGGGTTTAAAACGTTGTTTTTAACGTAGTTTTAGCCCACAAACAATCATTTTTTACAACCCAAATAACGATCATTTTTTAAAACGACGTTAAAAATTAAGCATGCTCGAATTTTTATTTTTTTTGTGGTTTTTCAGAAGATGAAAAACGATGTGAAGCCCACACACCATCATTTTAAATGACGTTTTAAAAACGTCGTTTTTTTTTTTAATGCCGAAAAATGATCGTGTGTACGCGGCATAACGGTGTGTACAAGGCATTAGAGGAAAAATCTACTTTTTTATATAGTTTTTTATTTATTTTTTAGTTTTAGTTTTGGAGAGCAATTTATTTAGGGTACCGTTCATACTGGAGTATAAGCCAAGTTTTTCACTCTTTTTTTAGGGATGGAAATACCCCCCTCAGCTTTTACTCGAGTCAGTGTACCTGGATTCTTGACAGGCGTCCATTTTTTTTTAAATCGCGGTTTCCTCCTGGCGTTCCGTTCCGTGGTAGGCATTTGACACCGTGTTTCGCCCATCACGGAGGTCCTCTCTTCCTCGGACAGTTTCCCAGCAGACACTGGGCCAGATCCACAAAACTTTTACGGCGGCGTATCTCCAGATACGCCGCCGTAATTTCAAATCTCCACCGTTGCATCTTTATGGGGATTCTGAAAGGCAGTTACGCCTAAATTTTACCAAGATACGACCAGCGTAAGTTTCTTACACTGTCGTATGTTGGTTTCATATATTTACGCTGGCCGCTAGGGGAATATGCAAATGAGCATTTTTTTTACGTCGTTTGCGTAAGGCTTTTTCCCGCGTAAAGTTAGCCCTGCTCTATAGAGGCGTACGCAATGTTAAGTAAAACGTTCACGAATAGGGCTTTGCGTAAGTTACGTTCACGTCGAAACCAATGAGTATTTGCGGCGTAATTTTGCGCTAGAAGCATCTTTTACGTGGGGTCACGGTTGATTACCATACTTACACGCCCACTCCAAGCCTACTTTGAATTACGCGGGCTTACGCCGACCAATTTATGCTACGCCGCCGTAACTTAGGACGCAAGTGCTTTGTGAATACGGCACTTGCCTCTCGAAGTTGCGGCGGTGTAGCATAAACAAGATACGCTACGCCCGCATAAAGATACACCGATCTTTGTGGATCTGGCCCACTGTGTTCAATGTTCTGCCAATCACGGACGTTCTCTTGTTCGAGGATGAAAACATTTCCGTAATTGGCGGAACACTGAACACAGTGTCAAATGCCTATCACAGAACGGAGGAGGGAGTCGCGACTTTTAAAAAAATGGGACGCCTGTCAAGAATTCAGGTACTCGGGCATGGACTGCAATGGGCATGGTGGTACTGTATGGCACAGTGAAACTGCAATGGGCACAGTGAAAATGCAATGGGCACAGTGAGGTATGGCACAGTGAGACTGCAAAAAAAAGTAAAAAATAAATAAGTAAAAAATAAATACAAATAAATAGGGGATTGCCATTAAGGGGTCTGGGGACCACCGGTCCCTTACATGTGAGGGGGGACTTTGGGTACTGACGTACAAAAATAAAAAAGATTACAAAAAAAAGGGGGGTTGCCATCCGGGGGGGGCGGGGGCTTTGGGTACTGACAAACAAAAATAAATAAAAAAAAAAGTAATAAATAAATATAAAAAATAGGGGGTTGCCATCTGGGCCCCTGGGGTCTTCCGGGCCCCTTACAGGTGTACTGCCTGTACCCCCCAGATGGCGGCCCTGACCACAATACAACGCTCTACCACTGATATTCTGCCGAGAAGTTGAAACCTTCTTTTCAAAGTTTCCCTTCGGTCCCCATTCACAAATCCCACCGACAACCAACGAAGGAATCTCAAAGTGTTTTGTGATCTGCAGGTTAGTTGTTGAGTTTGTTGTGTTGTAGCAACAACCCTTTAATGAAGTGAGAATGAGAAGGAAAATCTTGCTGTCTTACGGATGAGCCGCCATCCATGCATAAATAGGGGCGAAGCTTTTCTGTATTCCGGGCCGTAGTGCAGTGACAAGAAAAAAAGGGAAAACCAGGATAGGCAGGCTTGTAAAATTCCTTAATAAGCCTCACTTGGGACGCATATTAAAGGGCAGATTCCGACAGAAACCGAGTAGTGAGAGTCTAATAGCAGGAAATTGTGAACGTTGCCAAAGGATGTTTGAGTCTTGCCTTGTTCTTTGAAAATGTTAATGCTAAAATAATCCGATGTACTTCTCATATTTAAGGTTAGCTGAATGAATAAAATGGTAATATTTTTCCTTTGTAAATCACAGAAAGAGTAATGGGAACGTCTTCCATATATTCACATTAAAAAGAATCTCCAGACTACGTCTCATGGTAGTCTTGAATGCCCCTCACGTTGGGGGTCAGTGAGAAGAATGTCCCTTACATTGGTGATCAGTGAGAAGAATGTTCCTTACATTGGTGATCAGTGAGAAGAATGTCCCTTACATTGGTGATCAGTGAGAAGAATGTCCCTTACATTGGTGATCAGTGAGAAGAATGTCCCTTACATTGGTGATCAGTGAGAAGAATGTTCCTTACATTGGTGATCAGTAAGAAGAATGTCCCTTACATTGGTGATCAGTGAGAAGAATGTTCCTTACATTGGTGATCAGTAAGAAGAATGTCCCTTACATTGGTGATCAGTGAGAAGAATGTCCCTTACATTGGTGATCAGTGAGAAGAATGTTCCTTACATTGGTGATCAGTAAGAAGAATGTCCCTTACATTGGTGATCAGTGAGAAGAATGTTCCTTACATTGGTGATCAGTAAGAAGAATGTCCCTTACATTGGTGATCAGTGAGAAGAATGTTCCTTACATTGGTGATCAGTGAGAAGAATGTCCCTTACATTGGTGATCAGTGGGAAGAATGTCCCTTACATTGGTGATCAGTGGGAAGAATGTCCCTTACATTGGTGATCAGTGAGAAGAATGTCCCTTACATTGGTGATCAGTGAGAAGAATGTCCCTTACATTGGTGATCAGTGGGAAGAATGTCCCTTACATTGGTGATCAGTAGGAAGAATGTTCCTTACATTGGTGATCAGTGGGAAGAATGTCCCTTACATTGGTGATCAGTGAGAAGAATGTCCCTTACATTTGTGATCAGTGAGAAGAATGTCCCTTACATTGGTGATCAGTGAGAAGAATGTTCCTTACATTGGTGATCAGTGGGAAGAATGTCCCTTACATTGGTGATCAGTGAGAAGAATGTCCCTTACATTTGTGATCAGTGAGAAGAATGTCCCTTACATTGGTGATCAGTGAGAAGAATGTCCCTTACATTTGTGATCAGTGAGAAGAATGTCCCTTACATTTGTGATCAGTGAGAAGAATGTCCCTTACATTGGTGATCAGTGAGAAGAATGCCCCTTACATTGGTGATCAGTGAGAAGAATGTTCCTTACATTGGTGATCAGTAAGAAGAATGTCCCTTACATTGGTGATCAGTGAGAAGAATGTTCCTTACATTGGTGATCAGTAAGAAGAATGTCCCTTACATTGGTGATCAGTGGGAAGAATGTCCCTTACATTGGTGATCAGTGGGAAGAATGTCCCTTACATTGGTGATCAGTGGGAAGAATGTCCCTTACATTGGTGATCAGTGAGAAGAATGTCCCTTACATTGGTGATCAGTGGGAAGAATGTCCCTTACATTGGTGATCAGTGAGAAGAATGTTCCTTACATTGGTGATCAGTGAGAAGAATGTCCCTTACATTGGTGATCAGTGGAAAGAATGTCCCTTACATTGGTGATCAGTGGGAAGAATGTCCCTTACATTGGTGATCAGTGGGAAGAATGTCCCTTACATTGGTGATCAGTGGGAAGAATGTCCCTTACATTGGTGATCAGTGGGAAGAATGTCCCTTACATTGGTGATCAGTGGGAAGAATGTCCCTTACATTGGTGATCAGTGAGAAGAATGTCCCTTACATTGGTGATCAGTGGGAAGAATGTTCCTTACATTGGTGATCAGTGAGAAGAATGTCCCTTACATTGGTGATCATTGAGAAGAATGTCCCTTACATTGGTGATCAGTGAGAAGAATGTCCCTTACATTGGTGATCAGTGAGAAGAATGTTCCTTACATTGGTGATCAGTGAGAAGAATGTCCCTTACATTGGTGATCAGTGGGAAGAATGTCCCTTACATTGGTGATCAGTGGGAAGAATGTCTCTTACATTGGTGATCAGTGAGAAGAATGTCCCTTACATTGGTGATCAGTGAGAAGAATGTCCCTTACATTGGTGATCAGTGGGAAGAATGTCCCTTACATTGGTGATCAGTGGGAAGAATGTCCCTTACATTGGTGATCAGTAAGAAGAATGTCCCTTACATTGGTGATCAGTGGGAAGAATGTCCCTTACATTGGTGATCAGTGGGAAGAATGTCCCTTACATTGGTGATCAGTGGGAAGAATGTCCCTTACATTGGTGATGTCCCTTCAGTGAGAAGAATGTCCCTTACATTGGTGATCAGTGAGAAGAATGTCCCTTACATTGGTGATCAGTGGGAAGAATGCCCCTTACATTGGTGATCAGTGAGAAGAATGTCCCTTACATTGGTGATCAGTGGGAAGAATGTCCCTTACATTGGTGATCAGTGGGAAGAATGCCCCTTACATTGGTGATCAGTGAGAAGAATGTCCCTTACATTGGTGATCAGTGAGAAGAATGTTCCTTACATTGGTGATCAGTGAGAAGAATGTCCCTTACATTGGTGATCAGTGGGAAGAATGTCCCTTACATTGGTGATCAGTGGGAAGAATGTCCCTTACATTGGTGATCAGTGAGAAGAATGTCCCTTACATTTGTGATCAGTGAGAAGAATGTCCCTTACATTGGTGATCAGTGAGAAGAATGTTCCTTACATTGGTGATCAGTGGGAAGAATGTCCCTTACATTGGTGATCAGTGAGAAGAATGTCCCTTACATTTGTGATCAGTGAGAAGAATGTCCCTTACATTGGTGATCAGTGAGAAGAATGTCCCTTACATTTGTGATCAGTGAGAAGAATGTCCCTTACATTGGTGATCAGTGAGAAGAATGTCCCTTACATTGGTGATCAGTGGGAAGAATGTCCCTTACATTGGTGATCAGTGAGAAGAATGTCCCTTACATTGGTGATCAGTGGGAAGAATGTCCCTTACATTGGTGATCAGTGAGAAGAATGTCCCTTACATTGGTGATCAGTGGGAAGAATGTCCCTTACATTGGTGATCAGTGAGAAGAATGCTCCTTACATTGGTGATCAGTGAGAAGAATGTCCCTTACATTGGTGATCAGTGGGAAGAATGTCCCTTACATTGGTGATCAGTGAGAAGAATGTCCCTTACATTGGTGATCAGTGAGAAGAATGTCCCTTACATTGGTGATCAGTGGGAAGAATGTCCCTTACATTGGTGATCAGTGAGAAGAATGTCCCTTACATTGGTGATCAGTGAGAAGAATGTCCCTTACATTGGTGATCAGTGAGAAGAATGTCCCTTACATTGGTGATCAGTGAGAAGAATGTCCCTTACATTGGTGATCAGTGAGAAGAATGTCCCTTACATTGGTGATCAGTGAGAAGAATGTCCCTTACATTGGTGATCAGTGAGAAGAACATTGTGCTTTGGAACATCTTCACATGCAGTAGTCAATGCAACACAATGACCACCTTTGTCCAATGGCCTTACATTCATAGATGGAGCATTTGTTATCCTTTAACTCCAAAGTGAAAATGTTCTTCTATCATTCGTTCTTCTATCTATCATATCTTTTCTAAGTGCTCTAAGCTGATGTTAGCCGGGGCCAAACACTGAACTGATGCAAATTAGAAAAGTTTCCATCCACTGATCCCGCCATGAAATACCAGAGACTGAAACGGTCAGAGGTTTGATTTAAGGACTAGAGAAGATTCAAAGTATTGAAATAGTTTTGCTCTCTCTAGTTTTTCCTTTAGATGACAGTAAAATAAAAACCCTAATGGTTCGATGGAAAGAGTTAGTCAAATTTCAAACCTTTCATTTTTGCAAAATAGAAAAAGTGGAGTTAAATTGAGGCAATTTATTTTCTATTTCAATAGACTTGAAAGACAAGCTTTAGAAATGCAATGAAATGTGTTTCTCGGGTACATAGAAAGAGAGGGGAGGATTTTTTGTAACATTGGAATTGTCATGCAATGAGCGTGCTCAGTTCAGAAATGAACGGTCTGGTTTGGTAATGGAGTATAGAATGTTCACTGAACTTAGTGAGTAAAGTAAACCCACGTTCTTCACTTTGAACATCCAATCTGATTAAAGTATAATCAAGTATAACATATTGTAGACAGTTGGGTATGAACCAGAGAACACAATATGGACAATAGGGGGAGCTCTACTAAGTAAAATAGTGTGTGTTTGTGTGAGGGGGAGGGCGAGGGGTTTTCTACCAGTAAAAATAGTGTGGACAGTGAGGGAAGAGATGCTAGATAATATAGTGTGGACGGTGTGGGGAAAGTTGCCAGAGTGGGGTATGGGGGGATGACTTCTTCAGAAAATAGCTTAGTAGCATAGTTTGGACAGTGAGGAGAGAGATGCCAGAGAACATAATGTGGACAGTTGGGGGGGGGGGGTTGACTTCTGGAGAAAATATTAGACAGGTGGGGAGGGGGTTGGGGGACAGAGAGTTTAGTGTGGATAGTGGGGAAAAAGTTACCAGAGAACATAGTGTGGACAGTGAAGGGGGGAGAGCTAACATAGAACATAGTGTAGTCAGTTGGTGAGAGCTACCAGAGAACATAGTGTGGTCAGTTGGGGGAGAGCTACCAGAGAACATAGTGTGGACAGTTGGGGGAGAGCTACCAGAGAACATAGTGTGGTCAGTTGGTGAGAGCTAACATAGAACATAGTGTAGTCAGTTGGTGAGAGCTACCAGAGAACATAGTGTGGTCAGTTGGGGGAGAGCTACCAGAGAACATAGTGTGGACAGTTGGGGGAGAGCTACCAGAGAACATAGTGTGGTCAGTTGGTGAGAGCTACCAGAGAACATAGTGTGGACAGTGGGGGGAGAGCTACCAGAGAACATAGTGAGGACAGTGGGGGGAGAGCTACCAGAGAACATAGTGTGGACAGTGGGGGGAGAGCTACCAGAGAACATAGTGAGGACAGTGGGGGGAGAGCTACCAGAGAACATAGTGTGGACAGTGGGGGGAGAGCTACCAGAGAACATAGTGTGGACAGTGGGGGGAGAGCTACCAGAGAACATAGTGTGGACAGTGGGGGGAGAGCTACCAGAGAACATAGTGAGGACAGTGGGGGAGAGCTACCAGAGAACATAGTGTGGTCAGTTGGTGAGAGCTACCAGAGAACATAGTGTGGTCAGTTGGTGAGAGCTACCAGAGAACATAGTGAGGACAGTGGGGGGAGAGATACCAGAGAACATAGTGAGGACAGTGGGGGGAGAGATACCAGAGAACATAGTGAGGACAGTGGGGGGAGAGCTACCAGAGAACATAGTGTGGTTAGTTGGTGAGAGCTACCAGAGAACATAGTGTGGTCAGTTGGTGAGAGCTACCAGAGAACATAGTGTGGTCAGTTGGTGAGAGCTACCAGAGAACATAGTGAGGACAGTGGGGGGAGAGCTACCAGAGAACATAGTGAGGACAGTGGGGGGAGAGCTACCAGAGAACATAGTGAGGACAGTGGGGGAGAGCTACCAGAGAACATAGTGTGGACAGTGGGGGAGAGCTACCAGAGAACATAGTGTGGTCAGTTGGTGAGAGCTACCAGAGAACATAGTGTAGATAGTGGGGGAGAGCTACCAGAGAACATAGTGTGGATAGTGGGGGGAGAGCTACCAGAGAACATAGTGTGGATAGTGGGGGGAGAGCTACCAGAAAACATAGTGTGGATAGTGGGGGGAGAGCTACCAGAGAACATAGTGTGGATAGTGGGGGGAGAGCTACCAGAGAACATAGTGTGGACAGTGGGTGGAGAGCTACCAGAGAACATAGTGTGGACAGTGAGGGGAGAGTTACCAGAGAACATAGTGTGGACAGTGGGGGGAGAGTTACCAGAGAACATAGTGTGGACAGTGGGTGGAGAGCTACCAGAGAACATAGTGTGGACAGTGAGGGGAGCTACCAGAGAACATAGTGTGGACAGTGGGGGAGAGCTACCAGAGAACATAGTGTGGTCAGTTGGTGAGAGCTACCAGAGAACATAGTGTGGACAGTGGGTGGAGAGCTACCAGAGAACATAGTGTGGACAGTGGGGGAGAGCTACCAGAGAACATAGTGTGGTCAGTTGGTGAGAGCTACCAGAGAACATAGTGTGGACAGTGGGTGGAGAGCTACCAGAGAACATAGTGTGGACAGTGGGGGAGAGCTACCAGAGAACATAGTGTGGTCAGTTGGTGAGAGCTACCAGAGAACATAGTGTGGATAGTGGGGGGAGAGCTACCAGAGAACATAGTGTGGATAGTGGGGGAGAGCTACCAGAGAACATAGTGTGGACAATGGGGGGAGAGTTACCAGAGAACATAGGGTGGGCAGTAGGGGGAGAGCTACCAGAGAACATAGTGTGGACAGTTGGGGGAGAGCTACCAGAGAACATAGTGGGGGGAGAGTTACCAGAGAACATAGTGTGGACAGTGGGGGAGAGCTACCAGAGAACATAGTGTGGACAGTTGGGGGAGAGCTACCAGATAACATAGTGTGGACAGTTGGGGGAGAGCTACCAGAGAACATAGTGTGGACAGTGGGGGGAGAGTTACCAGAGAACATAGTGTGGACAGTTGGGGGAGAGCTACCAGATAACATAGTGTGGACAGTGGGGGAGAGCTACCAGAGAACATAGTGTGGACAGTGGGACATAACAAAGCTGCCTTAACAAAATTTTAACATTCCAGATGTCTCTGGGATATTTCAGTTCGTCAATCGAGAAACAGTAATTATTTATTCCACTTATTTTCCAGGTTTGCCAAACCAAGGTGTCGAAATTAGATAAAACCCTATCCCAGTATGCTTGGTACCCATGCAAGGCCAAGCCGGATGACATACATTTCTGGTTAAAGGTAAGAGGCATTATTGAATATTTCACACACTTAAATACTGTAGATCTAAAACTACATTTTAAATTAAATTTTGGAATACGTAGGGATTTGGGTTAAACCCCTGCCACTTCTTTGTGTTGCTATCTGTGGCCTATCAGGGAGATTTCCCTTTACTTCTTAGAAGGGAAGCAAGTGCTACCATTGGAAGATCTCCCTTGTCCTTGGTTATCACGGTATAGTAGTACTCTAGATCAGTGGTCTACGAACCGTGGCCCGGTGGCCGAATGTGGCCCTTTGCTTGCCTTGTTCCTGGCCCCGTGGCACTATTCCTCCAACTGATACGAGTCAGTGTTCCACCCACTGAAGCCAACAATGGGCCATAATTCCTGTCACTAACAAAAATGGTAAGAGATCGCCCAGGTGCCACACACCCCACCCAGCCCAAGTGGTTAGCAGATGACAGCAGATAAAAGCAGCCTCAGCTCAATTCATCCAGACCACAACTTCCACTTGTCTTGTCCTGCCCTTGGGGCTTAACCATGGAGAACAACAACTCAAGAAATAGGCCACTATTCATCCCACTGACACCAATGATAGGACACTAATAGAAGAACAATAACTGTGAAGGAGTATTGAGGGTCGGACTATCGAGGCCAAGGAAGTAGTATAAAAATATAATTTTAATGTAGTTATAAAAATAAAACAAATAGGACATGTATATAAAAAAAGAAATGATACATATATACAGGTGAACCACTCTATTATATCACAATGATAGGACACTATTCCTCCCACTGATAGCAAAGATGGGACACTATTCCCCCCACTGATAGCAAAGATGGGACACTATTCCCCCCACTGATAGCAAAGATGGGACACTATTCCCCCCACTGATAGCAAAGATGGGACACTATTCCTCCCACTGATATCAATGATGGGACACTATTTCTCCCACTGATACCAATGAGGGGATACTATTCCTCCCACTGATACCAATGATGGGACACTATTCCTCCCACTGATACCAATGATGGGACACTATTCCTCCCACTGATACCAATGATGGGACACTATTCCTCCCACTGATACCAATGATGGACTCTATTCCTCCCACTGACACCAATGATGGGACACTATTCCTCCCACTGACACCAATAACGGGACACTATTCCTCCCACTGACACCAATGATGGGACACTATTCCTCCTACTGATACCAAAAATGGGACACTATTCCTCCCTCTGATACCAACGATGGGACACTATTCCTCCCACTGACACCAATGATGGGACTCTATTCCTCCCTCTGATACCAAAGATGGGACACTATTCCTCCCACTGATACCAATGACGGGACACTATTCCTCCCACTGATACCAAAGATGGGACACTATTCCTCCCACTGATACCAATGATGGGACACTATTCCTCCCACTGATACCAATGATGGGACACTATTCCTCCCACTGATACCAATGATGGGACACTATTCCTCCCACTGATACCAACTACCAATGGTAGGCACTATTCCTATTAGAAATAAAGAAAAATGCCCACAAATGTTGCATTTGGGTCTAGGTACTCTTTAACATTCTGTTACAGCTTGAAAAATTGGTCGGTAATAAATTTTTCTATGATATTAAAGCGTCTTTAATTTCTAAATTCAAACAGGCCGATTTTTCTCAGCACGCTGTCGTCGCCGCCGTGGTGGTTCATTTGGTAACCGATGGGACGATTTACAGTTACGAGAAGCCGGAGACCATAAGTGTTCAGCTTATCGATGTCAAGGACCAGATGCACGACCTTGGTAAAGTCTTCTCCGTTACTAAGTATTATTCAAACAGCCCTTTGATAACGTGACAGCTGCGCCCGGTCTATATCTTCATCGCAGTTAGATTACGTTTTATCCCGTATTTTGTGTTTAGAATTTTACTTCTCACCATTGTTGTGGATTTTTTTTCGGCCATTGCCACCACCACAGATGTTTATTAATACCCGTGTGTGAGCACTCCTCTCTACAGGGAAGTGCTGAAGACGGACACGTCAGCAGATGTATTTATACTCTACTACTACGTCACCGCGCTTTGCTAGAGCTTTGTAGAAAAACTATGGTGTGTACGCAACGTCGTTTTGGAAAATGAAGTTTG
The DNA here is from genome assembly GCA_029574335.1 of Rana kukunoris. NCBI lineage: Eukaryota > Metazoa > Chordata > Amphibia > Anura > Ranidae > Rana > Rana kukunoris. The sequence continues at coordinate 6,638,192 of CM056057.1, read as the reverse complement.
AAAAACGTCGTTTTTTTTCATGAATGAAAACGTCGTTTTTTTTTCATCGCAAAAAATGATCGTGTGTACGCGGCATTAGTCTTGGCAAACAAACTAAAAAAAATCAAACGCAGCCACTGTGACATCATTTGCAGTGACTGTGCCCATCAAATGCAGTGACTGTGCCCATCAAACGCTGTGACTGTGCCCATCAAACGCTGCCATCCATTGCAGCCACTGTGCCATCAAATGCTGTGACTGTGCCCATCAAATGCTGCCACTGTGCCCATCAAACACTGTGCCATCAATTGCAGCGACTGTGCCCACAAAATGCTGCCACTGTGCCATCAATTGCAGTGACTGTGCCCATAAAACGCTGCCACTGTGCCATCAATTGCAGCCACTGTGCCCATCAAACGCTGCGACTGTGCCCATCAAACGCTATGACTGTGCCATCAATTGCAGCCACTGTGCCATCAATTGCTGAGACTGTGCCCATCAAACGCAGCAACTGTGCCCATCAAACGCTGTGACTCTGCCCATCAAACGCTGTGACTCTACCCATCAAACGCTGTGACTCTGCCCATCAAACACTGCCACTGTGCCCATCAAACACTGCCACTGTGCCCATCAAACACTGTGCCATGAATTGCAGCCACTGTGCCATCAAATGCTGCAACTCTACCCATCAAACGCTGTCACTGTGCCCATCAAACACTAGACATGTGCATTTGTTTTCGTTTGAATGCATTTTCGTCCGAAAATTGGGTATTTTCGTTATCGTGTTAACGAACAAAAACAAAAGCGCAAGAAACGAAAACCGAAAGATCCGACATAAAAAATGCTTTATTTTCGTTCAGATCCGACGATTTTCGATGCTTTGTCGAATTTTAGTCGTTCAATTCCTACCTATTCACTGTATTCAGTGAATACTTAAGGCCAGATTCTCAAAAGAGATACAACGGTGTATCGCAGGAAACACCGTCGTATCTCTGTTTTTTTCCCCGGGTATCTATGCGTGTGATTCCTAGAATCACTTACGCATAGATGCCGCGAAGATCCGACAGGTGTAAAACAATTACACCGTCGGATCGTAGATGTAATTCCTTTGCTGGCCGATTCCCGAATGTTTTTACGCTGCCTCGTCGTCGTTTACGTCGTTTCCGTAAGCGTAAACCTACCCCTGCTATATGAGGGGTAGGCTTACGAAGTTCCGTCGTATGCCATGTTAAGTATGGCGTCGGGTCAGCGTCGTCTTTTTCCGTCGTTTAGGTAGTTTTACTAAGTCGTTCGCGAATAGGGCATTGCGTAAATGACGATCACGTCGTTCTCACGTCGCACTGGGGTTTTTTCGGTCGGTGCATGCGCAGTTCGTTCGGCGCGGGGGCGCACTTAATTTAAATACAAGCCGCCCCCCTTGAATTACGCGGGGATACGCCGGGCCATTTACACTACGCCGCCGCAAGTTACGGAGCAAGTGCTTTAAGAATAGGGCCCTTGCTCTAGTAAGTTGCGGTGGCGTAGTGTAAATGGCTTACGCTACGCCGCCGCGGATTCTACGAGAACCTGGCCCAATGAATATAGGTAGGAATTGAACGACGAAAATTCGACAAAGCATCGAAAACCGTCAAATTTTCGTCATTCAATTTCTACCTATTCACTGTATTCAGAACGACGATTTTTGATGCTTTGTCTAATTGAACGACGAAAATTCGACAAAGCATCGAAAATCGTCGTTTTCGGACGAAAACTTTCCCGACGAAAACGACATAAATCAAAACGATTTTCCTGAGTAACTAAATAAATTTATTTTCCAAAACGAAAATGAAAAAACCAAATGAAATATTCCAGTCTGCACATATCAAACACTGTGCCATCAATTGCAGCCACTGTGCCATCAATTGCAGCCACTGTGCCATCAATTGCAGCCACTGTGCCATCAAATGCAGCCACTGTGCCATCAAATGCAGCCACTGTGCCATCAATTGCAGCCACTGTGCCATCAAATGCTGCAACTGTGTCCAAACTGCCTAACAAATGCTGCCACTGTGCCAAATGCTGCCAGTGTGAGAGTGCCCCCCCCCACCCCCCGCCCGATCGCCATCTGCCCGACACTTACCCTGTCTTGTGGGGCAGCGGGTGACGGTGACGAGCAGGGGTCCTTCATGTTTCCTGCACTTCTCCCATCCTCTCCTCCCGTCAGGCGTCCAATAGCGGCGCCATTTGTTTCAGCCAGTCAGGTGAGAGGTAACCAGACATGAGCAACCTGGTTGGCTGAGAGGCAGGTCAGTGTTAGGGAAGCCTAACACACCACCACCACTGAGTAATCTGCGAACGCACAGCAGTGCGCCCGCTGTTTACCCTTTTGGAACCCTATCAAATCAGGTACCGGGTTGGACCCCCTTTTGCCTTCTTTCTTCATGGAATAGATTCAACAAAGTCAGAGGTGGAAAATTTCAAACTGAGCATCAGAATGGGGAAGAAAGGGGCACGCCTTCCAACTTTTTGAAATGGGAATGAGGGACACCTATCAGCAAAATAGGACACACACCCTTGCCATGCCCCATAATATTTTGAATATTCGCTTTCCTAACATTGACCCGCCTCTCAGCCAATCGGGTGCTCGGGTCTGTTACATGTCACCTGGTTGGCTGAAACGACAGGCCCTGTGATTGGACGCCGCCTATCAGACGTCCAATCATAGCAGAGGACGGAAAGAGTGGATAGGAGAAGACATTGAGGAGCGTCAAGGACACCGCCGCCATGACCCGCTGCTCCACCGAGACAAGGTAAGTGCCGAGGGGTGCGGGGGATGCACACTGGCAGCAATTGGTGGGCACAGTAGTGGCAGTTGATGGGCACACTGGCAGCAGATTATGGACACAGTAGCAGCAGTTGATGGGCACACTGGCAGCAGTTGATGGGCACACTGGCAGCAGTTGATGGGTACACTGGCAGCAGTTGATGGGCACAGTGGCGGCAGTTGATAGGCATACTGGCGGCAGTTGATGGGCACACTGGCAGCAGTTGATGGGCACACTGGCAGCAGTTGATGGGTACACTGGCAGCAGTTGATGGGCACAGTGGCGGCAGTTGATAGGCATACTGGCGGCAGTTGATGGGCACACTGGCAGCAGTTGATGGGCACACTGGCGGCAGTTTGATAGGTACAGTAGCGGCAGTTGATGGGCACACTGGCAGCAGTTGATGGGCACACTTGCAACAGTTGATGGGCACACTGGCAGCAGTTGATGGGCACACTGGCAGCAGTTGATGGGCACAGTGGCGGCAGTTGATGGGCACAGTGGCGGCAGTTGATGGGCACAGTGGCGGCAGTTGATGGGCACAGTGGCGGCAGTTGATGGGCATACTGGCGGCAGTTGATGGGCACACTGGCGGCAGTTTGATAGGTACAGTAGCGGCAGTTGATGGGCACACTGGCAGCAGTTAATGGGCACACTGGCGGCAGTTTGAGGGGCACAGTAGCGGCATTTGATGGGCACACTGGCAGCAGTTAATGGGCACAGTAGTGGCAGTTGATTGGCACAGTAGTGGCAATTGATGTGCACACTGGAAGCAATCGATGGGCACAGTGTCAGCAATTGTTGAGCACAGTAGTGGCAATTTATAAACACACAGGCAAACATTTATGGGCACAGTGTCAGCAATTGATGGGTACAGTAGCGGCAATTTATAGGCACACGGGCAGAAATTAATGGGCACAGTGGCAGCAATTGATAGGTACAGTAGCGGCAACTTATAAGCACACAGGCAGCAATTTATGGGCACAGTGGCAGCAATTGATTGGTACAGTAACTGCCTTCGATGAGCACAGTAGCTGTGTTTGATGGGCACAGGGGCTGCAATTGATGGTGTTTTTTTTTTCAGTTTTGTTTGCGCCCCCCCCCAAAAAAAAAGAGCACCAGCCGCCAATGTATCTGACTCGGCTACAGCACCGTTCCCCTCACTTCCTGGCCTCACAGGAGATACTAAGGATGGCAGGAGCCGTAGACTTGCTGTTGTCAGTCAAACTCCTTGAGGAGGGAGAGGGGACATGGCTTACCTTCACTGTGTGTGTCTATAGATGTACACAGACAGACTCTGGAAAGCAGCTTGCCGAGGAGGTGCCTGGAGGAGGGAGGAATGGAAGACCAATGTTCCTTTACAAATCTATCAGAAATAGTCCATTTCCTGTTTTTATTTGTATATTACTTTATATTTTTTTGTATGATTCAATACTGATAACCTCTAACGTCCCGTTCTCACGCCTTCTTCTCTTGCAGGTATTCATATTCTCAGCTGCCGAAACAATCCATTGGTGATCCCTGTAATGCATGACCTCAGTCGTCCTTTTTATCACAGTAAAGCTGTCCTCGTTAGCTTTACTTCCCCCTTGGTGGCCATCTCTGGAGTGGCTTTCAGATCTTTTCACAACTTTGACCCAGTCGGAATCAGCAGTTGTCAAAGAGGGGAGGTCTATAGTGTGACCGAGCAGAGGTGAGTAAGAAACGTCATGTTTGTGATTTAGGCAGGCCCGTCTTTCATGCGGGGCAAAAGGGGAAGCTGCCCTGGGCCCTGCCACTGTTGTGGGGCCCAAAGCTGCTGCCCTGGGCCCTGCCACTGTTGTGGGGCCCAAAGCTGCTGCCCTGGGCCCTGCCACTGTTGTGGGGCCCAAAGCTGCTGCCTCATACTTGCCAACTAGTGTATCCCAGTTTAAATTCCCTTGTCCCTTGAAGTTTTAGTCTTGTGCTGTTCCCTGATATCTCAGTGTGAAGTGCTGCTACTAATGCTGCCCAGCTCTGCCCTATTGTGTACAGATGAATCACCCGCAGACCCTGTCATTCATATGTAAATAACAGGAGCATTCATATGTAAATAGCTGAGGACGGCATCATTCATATGTAAATAAAGGCGTCATTCATATGTACAGGTATACAACCATCAAGGAAAAAATTATAGACTGGAAAGATGCCACAAGGGTCTGCAGATGTTGACACGTTTCACGAGTGTCCACTCTTCTTCAGAGCTCATCACAACCATCAAAGATGTTGGCATGTTTCAAGGCTGCCCCCTCTTCTTCAGAGCTCATCACAATCATCAAGCATGTTTGTGTTTTTCGAGGGTGTCCCCTCTTCAGTGCTCATCACAATCATCAAGGATAATCTTAAGAAAAGACTGCAAAGATGCCACAAGGGTCTGCAGATGTTGACACATTTCAAGGGTGCCCCCTCTTCTTCAGAGCTCATCACAACCATCAAGGATGCTGACGTGTTTCAAGCCTGCCCCCTCTTCTTTAGAGCTCATCACAATCATCAAGGCTGTTAATTTGTTTTAAGGGTGCCCCCTCTTCTTTAGAACTCATCACAACCATCAAGGATGCTGACGTGTTTCAAGGCTGCCCTCTCTTCTTTAAAGCACATCACAATCATCAAGGCTGTTGGTGTGTTTTGAGGGTGCCCCCTCTTCTTTAAAGCTCATCATAACCATCAAGGATGTTGACATGTTTCAAGGGTTCCCTCTATTCTTTGGAGCTCATCACAACCATCAAGGATGCTGATGTGTTTCAAGCCTGCCCCCTCTTCTTCAGAGCTCATCACAACCATCAAGGCTGTTAATTTGTTTTAAGGGTGCCCCCTCTTCTTTAGAACTTATCACAACCATCAAGGATGCTGACGTGTTTCAAGGGTTCCCCCCAGGGGCGGACTGACAACTCATGGGGCCCCGGGCAATAGAAGATTATGGGGCCCCCAGGCTTAGAGATGGCCACCAAGCCAGGTGGCAGTACAAAGGCGGGGCAGCTAAAATCTCGGGATTTTCACATCAAAAGCATGTAGGTTTTGGACATATCAGGGACAGATGTAAAAAAAACACAGATTTTTACTAACTGTCCCTGGTTTTAATGAGCCTGGCAACCCTGATGGGGCCCCCTAGTGGCATGGGGCCCTCGGGCAGTGCCCGAGTTCCTCAATGGTCAGTCCGCCCCTGGTTCCCCCTATTCTTTGGAGCTCATCACAACCATCAAGGATGCTGACATGTTTTAAGGCTGCCCTCTCTTGTTCAGAGCTCATCATAATCATCAATGATAATCTTAAGGAAAGACTGGCAAGATGCCACAAGGGCCTGCAGATGTTGAAGAGTTTCAAAGGTGCCCCCTCTTCTTCAGAGCTCATCACAATCATCAAGGATGTTGATGTGTTTTTCGAGGGTGTCCCCTCTTCTTCAGAGCTCATCCCAATCATCAAGGATATTCTTAAGAAAATAGGATGTTGACGTGTTTCAAGGGTGCCCACTCTTCTTTAGAGGTCATCACAACCATCAGGATAAAAATGACCAGAACCACCTGCTAAACTAGCACTCATCTACCCCTCTGCAACCAACACATGCTGGAGAAACTGTGGAAGCTATGGATCTCCCCTACACATATGATGAAACTGCCCCACACTCACTCCATACTGGTCCATGCTAAATAAGCTCATTTTTTCTATCACCTCAACCTTTCTCCCAATTGCCTCAAATGGTTCTATTGGGTCTGAATATTGACACATGGCCCCAGAGATCCCACACGATCATTTCCCATATTTTTATAGCTGCCCGCCTAGCTATCGCTAGAAAGTGGAAATCCCCACAGCCCCCGTCCATCTCAGAAGTGATCACACTTCTGAATAACAACTGCCTGATGGAACACATGTATGCCAAGGCTCATCTACAAATTACAAAATTTCATAACCAATGGGATCTTTGGCTTAAACACCCAAAATGCCTACACCTCATGTAACCTGCACCTCTGTAACAGCCTAGATGCCTTCTCCACTAGAGTTGAGTTCGACTCCAACATTGGGTGTTCACCCGTTCGCCAAATAGCGAACAATTTGGGGTGTTCCCGGCAAATTCGTGGAGCCCCCTTTAAAAGTCTATGGGAGAAATCAAAAGTGCTAATTTTAAAGGCTCATATACATGGTATTGTCATAAAAAGTGTTTGGGGACCAGGATCCTGCCATAGGGGACATGTATCAATGCAAAAAAAGGGTTTTTAAAACGTCAGGTTTTTTTGGGAGCAGTGATTTTAATAATGCTTAAAGTGAAACAATAAAAGTGAAATATTTCTTTACATTTCATACCTGGGGGGTGTCTATAGTATGCCTGTAAAGTGGTGTATTTTTTCTGTCCCTGCACAAAATGACATTTCTAAAGGAAAAAAAAGTAATTTATTAACTACTCGCAGCTATAATGAATTGTCTAGTTCCGGCAATACAGATAAAAGTCATTGAAAAAAAACGGCATGGGTTCCAACCTCCCCCCCCCCCCCCCCCAGTCCATTACCAGGCACTTTGGATCTGGTATGAATATTAAGGGGAACCCCGAACCAAAATGTAAAAAAAAAAATTGGGTGGGGGTCCCCCCAAATTCCATACCAGGCCCTTCAGGCGTAGGGGTCCCCCTCAAAATCCAGATCATTGGCTAGCAACCACCAGGCTGCTCTGACAACTACTGCTCTCGCACTGTACTCCAATGTGCCCACTCTCCGCCCACAACGAAAAACACACCACATTTGCAGCTACCTTCTAGTTGCTGGAAAGCAAGCCAATGTTCATGCAGCTGCAATGCATATTCATTGCCAGCTGGAGCAATAGGGTAGAATTAGCAAAGGGTGGTACACCCCATGAATTAGGGATGGGAGATGGGGGCACAGTTTAACATCCTTGCCCTGGGAGCTGAATCAGGCTGTTCTGCTGCTCTGTATCATAATAGCAGTACATAGGGTTCCAAACTGTTGGAGAATATATTTTTTTTTCATTTTTATACCTTACAAAAAAATACAAAAATAAAACCTGATTAAGACTGGGTTCACACTGGTACGACATGACTAGGACTGTGGATCCGACTTTGCCCTGCGGCTTCATGTCCGACTTCTGTTCAACTTCAATAAACGGGATCTGACTTTGATCCCAACAATACCAGGCCCTTTGAGTTTGGTATGGTTCTTGAGGGCAAACTCCACGCCCATTTTTTTTTAAAAGTGTGTGGGATCCCCCCCAAGACCTTACCAGACCCTTCGGTCTCCAGATGATGTCACAGAGTGGCCATGCCATTCGCTCACCCCCCTATCATGAACTGCCGGGCTGGGTGTTCGAATAAGGGTCTGGTATGGATTTTGTGTGGGTTCCTCCTAAAATCCATACCAGACCAAAGGGTCTGATATGGTCTTGGGGGGGATCCCACTCATTTTTTTTGTAAATATTGGTGTGGGGTTTCCCCTTAAGATCCATACCAGACCCAAATGGCCTAGTATGGAATTGGGGGGAATCCTATGACCTTTTTTTTTTATTTTGGCGTGGGGTTTCCCCTCAAGATCCATACCAGACCCAAATAGCCTGATATGGAATTGGGAGGAATCCTATGCCATTTTTTATTTTTGCGTGGGATTCCCCCCAAGACCATACCAGACTCTTCGGTCTCCGGGTGACGTCACCAGGTGGCCATGCCGCTCGCTCATAAGGGTCTGGTATGCATTTTGTGGGGCTTCACCTTGGGGGGAATCCGATGCTGTTTTTTTATTTTTGCGTGGGGTTTCCCCTCAAGATCCATACCAGGCCCAAAAGAACTGGTATGGAATGGGGGGAATCCTATGCCGTTTTTTTTTTTTAATTTTGATGTGGGGTTTCCCCTTAAGTTCTATACCAGACCCAAATGGCCTGGTATGGAATTGGGGGAATCCTATGCCCTTTTTTTTATTTGTCGTGGGGTTTCCCCTCAAGATCAATACCAGACCCAAAGGGCCTGGTATGGAATTGAGGTGGAATCCTATGCCCTTTTTATTTTTGACATGGGGTTTCCCCTCAAGATCAGTACCAGGCCCAAAGGACCTGGTATGGAATGGGGGGAATCCTATGCCGTTTTTTTTTTTATTTTGACGTGGGGTTTCCCCTCAAGATTCATACCAAACCCAAATGACCTGGTATGGAATTGGGAGGAATTCTACGCCGTTTTTTTTTTTGGCATGGGATTCCCCCCCAAGACCATACCAGACCCTTCGGTCTTCGGATGACGTCACCGGGTGGCCACGTCGCTCGCTCATAAGGGTCTGGTATGCATTTTGTTGGGTTTCACCTTGGGGGGAATCTGATGCCGTTTTTTTATTTTGGCGTTGGGTTTCCCCTCAAGATCCATACCAGGCCCAAAGGACCTTGTATGGAATGGGGGGAATCCTAAGCCGTTTTTTTTAATTTTGACGTGGGGTTTCCCCTCAAGATCCATACCAAACCCAAATGACCAGGTATGGAATTGGGGGGAATCCTATGCCGTTTTTTTATTTTGGCGTGGGGTTTTCCCCTCAAGATCCATACCAGACCCAAATGACCTGGTATGGAATTGGGGGGAATCCTATGCTGTTTTCTTTTTTCATTTTGGCATGGGGTTTCCCCTCAAGATCCATACCAAACCCAAATGACCTGGTATGAAATTGGGAGGAATCCTATGGCGTTTTTTTTTGGCTAGGGGTTTCCCCTCAAGGTCCATACCAGACACAAATGGCCTGGTATGGAATTGGGAGGAATTCTACGCCTTTTTTTTTTTTTTTTTTTTGACATGGGATTCCCCCCCCAAGACCATACCAGACTCTTCGGTCTCCGGATGACGTCACCAGGTGCCCATGCCACTCGCTCGTATAGATTTTGTGGGAGTTCCCCTTAAAATCTATACCAGACCGAAGGGTTCCCCTTCAAGATCCTCATAGCACAAATAACATGCCGAAGTCAGATCATTTAAGTTGATAATATGACTTTGATCTGACTTTAGTGATATTGAATGGGCTGAAGTAGGACCAAAGTTGGAGCAAAGTAGTGCAGGAACCTTTTTCAAAGTCGGATCGACTTGTGTCGGACCAGTTAAGACGGCTCTCATAGGGAACTATTGATTCATACACGTCATGCGACATGTGCTCCCGAAGTCAGAGCGTATGGCGTACCCGCCTGAACCCGGACTAATACCTATTCAGGTTTACATTTTGTATTTTTCTACCACAAGGAATTTCATTGAGTTTTTTTCAGACATGGACATGCATTGATCTCATAAAGAGATACTGATGTCAGGGATAAATCAGGTTACTATGGGTTTTTGCCTATGTTTTTGCCCAGCAACCTAAGAGTTAATAAGTGCAGACACGCCCCCCTGAAATATTGGCACCGTGGCCCGCCACGTCTGTCCAGGAAGTGCCTTTTTTTTAGCAGCTACGGCCATTTTACGTCGATAGCTCCTCCGTGAGTTCCTTTCCCTAGTCTATCGGAATAGCACTGCATGAGAGAGGAGAAGCTTCGAGGGACAAACCAAAGCTCTGGCCAGGCTACCGGTGGATCATGTTTAAGGCTGTGACAGCCACGTTATTCATTTGGAGCATGTGAGTGAATTTTGTATTTTCATTTTTGCATTTAAATAAAGTTTAACCCTCGTTTTTTTAGAGAGGGGGGTTCTTAGAAATGGCCCTCCCTTAAACGGGATATGCCGTAAAATGTGTAGGTAATCAAGAGAACCAGAACCTTTGCTAAGTGGAAGGGTGTCCTCCACCCAGGACAGGGACTTGGCCTCTGTGAACTGAGGGAACTCCCTTCATGGAAAGTTCACAAGTAATCTCAACAAAGTAATTGGGAGCAGAAAAACGACTGCGACCCGCATACAACATTAACCATGAGTATAGAGATGTACACCAGTATGGAAATAATAGAAACTTTATATAAGAAAACATTAACCCCTTCCCTCCACATGTACACATATGCAGGCCTCGCTCAGGTGGGTCTTCCCCTGTGAGGCCACATACTGTATATTGTCAAAAGTATTGGGACAGCTGCCTTTACACCAAGGGTGCCCAACCTTTTTAAGAGCAAGGGCCACTTAAACGACTTGGTAACCGGTCGTGGGCCACAATGAGTAGAGTTGGTGGATGGCAGCCCACTCGGCTCTATAGAGCCCACTCTACTCTCAGCACATAAAACTCTTAGGTAATAGAAGTCTATGGCTCAGTGCAGGTACCCCCAGGTGCACTTCTCTGCACCTGTGTATCAGTTTGAAAGCAGCCCAGTAACCACTGCAGAAAAGATATGCACTTATATGCCCATATATACACTGTGATTTTAGTAATAAACGTAATTTTAATAACAGTATTCTATTCTATTTTATTCCATCCCAGAGCAGGAGGTTGTGGGCCACATCAGAGGGCTCTGCGGGCCACATGTGGCCCCGAGCCACTGGTTGGGCACCCCTGCTTTACACGCACATGAACTTTAATGGCATCCCAGTCTTAGTCCGTAGGGTTCAATATTGAGTTGGCCCCGCCCTTTACATCTATAACAGCTTCAACTCTTCTGGGAAGGATATCAACAATGTTTAGGAGTGTGTATATGGGGATGTTTGACCATTCTTCCCGAAGAGCATTTGTGAGGTCAGGCACTGATGTTGGAGAGGTCCAGGATGTCTGGCTCGCAGTCTTCTCTCTAATTCATCCCAAAGGTGTTCTATCAGGTTGAGACTCTGTGCAGGTCAACCAAGTTCCTCCACCACAAACTCGCTCATCCATGTCTTTATGGACCTTGCTTTGTGCACTGG